>CM029797.1:5193204-5703204 GCA_017562165.1 Ectropis grisescens
TGTCATTAGAATACGATAACTTATTTCGCCACTGTTCTTTAAGTCTAAATGGCTCGGACGGAATATACTCGCCCTCGGAGTCAACAGGCCTGCTCCTGATGAATCCTGATGGTTACACTCGGGTCTTTTCTTTTTGTTCATTTTTTTCTGAGAAAATCTTTTACTTATAGCCCTTTATAAACGCATTTAAATCGAGCTAAGATTGGTCAACCAGGTACTATTCGTATTAATACGAGTATTTTACAAAGTTGCGATCTCCAAGACTAGTGTTGCGAATGTTGCGATAACGTGTATCGACAAAACAGCGCGAGACAAAAAACGTAAGTATATCGACTGAGTTATACGAGTACATTGTATTTGTGCAATATTCAGAATATTCACACAGCCGCGTGACTGCGGTGACTGCAGACTTGTGAACTAATTTTTACTCGACTTCACTATACGGACTTCACCAAAAAGCATGAATACTACTGTACTAATTTCTTGTAATCGTTTTTGTATATATTCTTAACTATTTTAAATAGATAGATAGATAGAAACACTTTATTGTTAACAACACAAAACCAAAAATGAATAAACAAAAAGATAAATTCTTAAATTTAGTGAAACAAATGGCGACCTAAATAAATAATTCAAGTATCCTACTATTATCATAAATGCCAAACTTTAAACGTTTGTCGCTTAATCATATCGTAACGTCTGAATGAATCGGATTTAAATATGGAACACAGCTAGATTATAACCTATGTGCTATTCCAGTCTATGATAATCTGTGGGTATTTTTCAAATTTCAACCCAACCCTTTTTTCACCCGTTTCGATGCGATTGAGTAAAAAACATCAAACTTTGATGTGTACAATATTACGATAGTACTACTAGGATATAAAATAAATATAAAAAAACAAGAATTCTTCGCTAGTATCTTTAAATACCGGGGACACACCGCGATTGATTGGTGGGGTGATAACCTTAACCGTTACCGAAGTAGTTCACGCATGAAACTGCAATGAAATTTCGGGTTATATTTGTAATACCAGTAAGTAGATAGATTTGGGGCACACAAAGATTGCAATCTCTTGAATAGGTCTTAAGGTACTTTCTAAAAAATGCACAATAGGCGTGACGACAGGTCCTGCATATATTAAATTATTTGATATAATGACAGTATTTAAATAGAATAAAATATGTACCAATTTTAATTTTGATATTTTTTAGTTTAACTTATTTTATGATCATTTAAAGCTGGATGGGCAAGCCCAATTTAAAAGTACGAAAGTATTAGAAAATGTATTTACCATTGGATAACCCATTCAATTTCAAGTTGCTTTTGTTATGAAACCAGTTTCCTAAACGCAATATTTAATATAGCTACCATACAAACTTTACGCGCGACGCATAGAAAATACGACAGCGTGACGTCACGTTTCTTTACTGATTTGTATGAACCGTTTTTAGGAGAGTCCAAAATTGTGATTTTAAAATCGCGATATCACGGGAAGTTTTTAAGATATCAAAGTAATTTTACCCTATGTTTCAGTTATTGAGTAGCCTTTTGATGGCACATTAAATAAAATAAGAGTCAACATGCCTATTCTCGAAGGAAAATCATTGGTCAGATTTACGAAATTTTGAGAAAAAGTTGCCTACAACAAACAATACCTAAAATAGATCATCTTCAGTTTACCCTAATGCAATACCGGATATAATAGTCTACCAGGACATACCACAGAGCTATCCTCAGCCTAAAACTTCGTTTACAATCAATCCGTTACGTATGTAATTCGTTACGTTAATATAAAGCCGTAAATAGCAATAAAAAATACAAAGAACTGTAGAATAAAACTGTTTAGGGTCTGTATTATGAAATACTAAATGCCTGAATACAATAACTACAATTTGACCTTTTTAAGCCAAAACGGTGTAAAAATTGCAATGCTTTACCCTTTACTAGTGATGGGAGTAGTGACAAAATAAAATTTATCGATAAAAATCTAAGAGTAGCTAAATTTGTTCATGACAAATCGATCCGATTTAGGTATATCGTGAAAATTCTCTATGGACTAAAATACTATAGAGTAATAAATAGTCCTAAAGATTAGAACGTAAAATAATCAGCGAATAGATTATGTTTACTTTATTATGTTACACTGGTGCTATTTGGGATTTGGTCACCAATCGATAAGTAACCATAATGGATTAATTTTCATCTAGAATTGATCTTGTAAAATGTCAATGTTTGATATTTGTACTAAATCACGTTAGAATGCTAAATGAGTTGCAGTTTGGAACACATATTACAGTTTGGAATAAATAAATATTGGTGGACAATTCACACATAACGCCATCTGACCCAAAACTAAGCCAAGCTTATATATATACGTACTTATATAGTTGTAAATACATACTTATTATACATAGAAACACCCAGAAATAGTGCAAATATTTGGATTCATCACACAAATGTTTACACTGGATGGAAATAGTACCCACGACCCTCGGCTTCGCAAGCACATTAGCTACTTTTAATCCCGAGAAAATAACGGGAACGAGCACTACGCGGCAGAAACTGCGGGGTACTGCAAGTCTTCTATATTTTCATTGGGTTTTCATGTTGCATAGTTTTTATTTAATATGTTTTATTTCACATTTCATAGCTATTTTATTTATTTGATTATACCTGCACATATGACACTCTAAACTAGTAGTAGAACTTTTAGCAGAGTCCGCCTCAAGAAATAGCACACCTTTGCCAGTTATTCTGCCGTCCAGCAGTAATGGGCTTATCATTACTCATTACATTACTCCGGTGTGAAGGGGCATTGCCTTTACAGAGAAATTGCACGGTTTAGAGATATAATAATCTTAGATCTCTGGGACGAGCGCAGTGCAGTGCTAGGTAATGATTTTGACTCTTTATGTTCCAAAATCTGCGTGTCACTGGGCTGTTATGTGGCAGTCATGTTGCTTACCATCATGCACATGTCCTGCTCGTCTCTTCACTCTACACTATAAATTGACAAATGATTGAATTAAGTTCCATCGCGTTAACGATATCATTTTATTGTTGCGCTGTTATAATTTTGCTTTATTCGTAGCCGATATTTGAAGCTACCGTAGTTATTGATATTATTTAATCGTTATTTTTACGCAAAATCGCGATTTTATGACGACCATGACCGAGCTTCGAGAGATAAAAAGGTCGATACGCTTCTAAAATTGGATTACTGGCACTTCATAACTTTCAAATATTCAACATGAACTTCAAGCAAATTTGAAATAAAAGCTTTTTGTTAAGGTTTTATTTTTTACACACTTTTGGAATTTGGTACATTTTTAACCTAAACACAAAATATCATATCCAAAATTTATTTCTGGATTTTTAAAAAATAATGTAAATTGATCCTGATCCCTACGAATACTAAAAGTAAAGGTCTCTGTCTGCCTGAATTTTACGATTTCAAGCTGATTAAAATTAAAGTTGGGGTATATAAATAGCCCAGAGCCTGAAAAAGAACATTTGAACTTATGTTTAATGTGCATGAAGAGTTTTCAATACCTATTCGATATTTTGATGCAGGATATATAAACGTCAGTAACATATTTCTGGGTAAGCTAGTTTTTTTACTATTGTAGGTTTACGCTTGACCGCCATCTCGCCTTATGTTAAACGACGACGCGGTCTACGATAGAGGGCGGTGGTTAGTTAGAAGAAACCGATTCACTAAACCATCGGAAAACCCTCTCAGGCAACGCACTCCACTGTTATCTCCACTTTACTTAAGTAAATTACGGGGGTAATTACGGGGTACCTACCCCGTAATTCATTTTACTCGTGCAATGAGCGCACATAGTAACTTAATGAATTGAATGTCGAACACATACATTTCTAATATTGACGATTTATGAAGTAATCCGTGATAAATTTACATTGAAAACCATATTTCATACCATTTAATTAATTTGAAATGAAACTTAACAAGCCATTTTAATTAATTTGAAATGAAACTTAACAAGAACAAAATTAAAATTTTGATTAACCCCGACTACCTTAGATTTGTTATCTGTACAACATTCTACTAGTCAAGCCTTTCATTTGATACCCATATTAAGGGAATTGTGAAAAGGAAATGTAATTCGCCATTTTGTGGTAGCGGCCATCTGGATTTGAAATTTGTCATAGTGCAAAGTATTCTACTAATCAAGCCCTTTCATTTGATACCCATATTGAGGTAGTAGTGAAAATATTATATAATTCGCCATTTTGTGGTGGCGGCCATCTTGAATTTGAAATTTGTTATAGCGTTTAGTACTCTGCTAGTCAAGCCCTTTCATTTGATACCCATATTGAGGTAGGTTGTGAAGAAATATTTTGTCCGCCATTTTGTGGAGGCGGCCATTTTGAATCGATATTAACCAAACATAGCTAAGAACACCCGCACGCATATTAACTTTCAAATAAAAACCGCATCGAAATCGGCCCATCCGTTTGAGCTCTACGGTGCCACAGACAGACACACACAGACAGACAGACAGACAGACAGACCGACAGACAGACAGACAGACAGACATCGACGTCAAACTTATAACACCCCTTTTTTTTGTCGGGGGTTAAAAATGCCAATATTGAAAGAAAGCTGCAGACAAATTAAATTTTATCGTAACATTTAAACCAGTGTTTATTTGAAATTAATGTAGAATTGTTTTTATCGATACTTATGTATCGATAGGAAGACATCATTGAGCGTACTTCCGTAACTACCGTGCATAATACTTAAGGGGAGTACATCACTATTTTTTCTGGTATTTTTTTTGCATGCGGTGTTCCGTCCCTCGGGAAATGGGCCATGAAGGACACCTGTGGTGTCAGGGTCTTGGACGAGCGCGTCAGCGACTCTGACCCCAAGTCATGCCGGAGAAACCTGTGGAGATTTTAGTCGTTAAGGGCACCGTTCTTGGAGATATCGAGATTAACACACCCAGCGTGTCCCTGCACTGCGAACGGTCCATAAAATCATTTTCCCCACACAAAAAAAGGATCAACCGGCAGTAACTTTAAAACAGCTTCGCCTTAACATTGATAGATTCTACCCATTGAATGATATCAGAAACAAACCGTTTAATTGATATAATTGTGATTTGATACACAACTTATAAATTTCCCAGTGACTGTATTCATTTACTTCTGTGTATTATTTGTCCTAGAATGGAGATCGCGAATATTCAAATGTAACGTAGAACGCCTTACTCCATGGAGTTTCGATATACGTAAGACAGCTGGCAGTGACTGGAGAAGCAAAACCGTGAATAGGGCTGAGAGGTGCTCCATGAAAGAGGTATATGTTCATCAGTAGACTAGGGTTGTCTAATTGATGGAATTGACATTTTGAGTAAGGATAAGAAGTATCTTATACAGACAGACATTCGCATTTATTTATTACCAACAAGCCTCACATTTCTAAAAGAATTAAATACAGTAGTTGGTTTTTAAAACCCATTGTTAAACGATTATTTGAAAACAGTGAAGTCGTGATATAACAATATTTTTATGGTATCTTGCGATGTAGAGACTAATTACTTTTATGGTCTGTTGAATCATAGTTCGGCGTTTGCAGGGTCGGTGATGCAATTACAGATGTCAAACGCTGAAATGACAGTAGGTCGGATCGTTAAGTCACTTTTGACGTTTTTTTGTTTAATCTGTGTTAGGGTATTTTTCTAATTTTCTGTGTAAATGGCAAAGAAGTTGGAAAATTAAGTAAATGGTGACAAAGCACTGGCAATTAACATAATCTAACATACTAATTACTCTTTTTAACCAGCTTCAAAGAAGAAGGAGGTTCTAAATTGGTTTGTGTGTTTTTGAAGTTAAAACTACTTTTGGCGTAACACAGACAGATTTTTCGTGGGCCGTGAATCGAATTCTAGCGTCACGCTCGGTATGATAAGAAATCTTTGGGTGAATTCGGGACCATGGCCATTGGCCACCTCCAAAAGGCATAATTATTTCCCATTGGCTGACGCATTTCTGGATGGCTATGCTCATTGCTCTGCATGCCCACGTCCGGAAGGGGGAGGGTCACAGGAGCCATGGGGTCGCCCCAAACCATAAACGTACTTTTTTTTAATTTACCGTATTCGGTTTTTTACGGGTTTTATGAAAAAGAAAGTCTGATAATACATAGACATTTTTTTAAAGCGGGAACAACTGGAACGGTCTACGCGGGTAAAATCGTGGGGCGGTACTAGTAAAGTCTTTTTTCTCGATTTATTGTATTTCTACTGGTGGATTTCTACCCCCCTCGAAATTCGAGACTGAGTCTTTTTTTAAATAAAAAAGTGACGAGACGGGCAGGACATGTGCCTGATGGTAAGCAACATACCTGCCACATAACAGCACATTGACACGCAGCTATTGGAACATGAAAAGTCCAAATCATTACCCGCTTGATACACTGGCCGTTTTTCGCGTTTACAAATTTGGCGGGAAAACGGGTGTCAGGTTACATAAGTGCGGTGTTTGTGCTTCGGCATAATTATGAAGTGGCGCCTTACTTTTACCCGTTTGACCCATTTACTCTCAAGAGCGTTTCAAGACGCTTCTAGCGGTATCATTTATTTATAATTAATGTACTTAAATTGTAAACTAACATTTTTGACACTTGAGTAAAAATTTTTCGCGATTTCTCAAGTAGTCTAACAACTATTACTTTAATCATTTATAAGGGAGACAGTGGGTTTTATGGGTTAAATGTGTTGTATACGAAATAACAAACTCGAAACACCAAAAAAACTGTACTCGATTGCACAAATTATATATTTTTTATTTTTTTCCATACGTCGGGACCATTTTCCCGCCAAAAATTTTGATTTTTGTTGTTTTTTTTAATTTTACGATTTTTCTATGTAAATGAACTCTAATTTGAATGTGGGTTATATCAAAATAAAGACCGGTTCAAGTAGACGCCATTAAACACAAATTTATCGGTATACCTTCCCAAATAAAAAAACGAAAAAATTTTTTTCCAGCCAAAACCCATAACGCAAATATAAGTTTGTTTGTTGTCGTCATCAACCATGTTTTGGGTACTATATTACACGCCGGTGTATCAAGCGGTTACCTAGCACTGCACTGCGCTCGTCACCCAGAGATCTAAGATGTTATATCTCCAAGCCCTGTAATTTCTCTGGAAACATTGCTTCAAACCGGAACACAGTAATGTTTGCACATTACTGCTTGGCGGTAGAATAACTGGCAAAGGTGTGGTACTTCCCCACCACCACCACTACCGCTACTAAACCTACTACCACTGCGCCTGCCTGGACTTACCCGTAGCCTACATTTTATCCTACGATATCGTAGCCTACATTTTATTCCGCGATATCGGATCGGGAACTACGCGAATGAAACCGCGGGCCTTTACTAGTATTAACATGATAATGGTTCAAGTCCACAGTGTACGTAAGACCCACTTCCTACCGAGGGAAACAAAACGGCCGAACAATACAACGGACAGACAGTCCGACTTCGCAACCACTCATATGGTAATTTCATTCAAGCCTTTTAAGTCGCGGGAAGAAAAATCGTTTACGTTAGCATTTTCATCAGCTTACATCGTTTTAACCGACTTCAAAATAGGAGGAGATAGATAGATAGATGAACTCTTTATTGCGCTTAACAAAACACTCCTATAAATAGAGTAGCAAATGGCGACCTTATGGCTAAATGCGATCTTCCAGGCTACCGTGGTACGGAAAAGGAGTAAAACTATAAAAAGACGGGAATAATCAAATAAAGAATACTTAAATTGATATCTACAAAATAAATAAGGTACTATTCACTAATAAGAAGGAGCTTGTGAATTCGATTGCATTTTTTGTACACATTTATGTCACGCGATCCGCCACTGATTGTAAATCGATTTTGGTGATTTCTTTTGCTTGTAGATTATAGTTCAGTTATTATACCCTCTACACACGAGCCCTAAAATCAGAGCCTACATCGCACCATATGATTGGTGATTTATGGTGCGCTGTAGGGTCCTCCCCACTACTTTTACGCAATTTCCTCTGATTTTAGGGCTCGGTCTCACTGATTTCCATAAAATTTATATCGCACTAAAACCTTCTACACACGAGCTGATTTTAGTGCTCGTGTGTAGAAGGTTTTAGTGCGATATACATTTTATGGAAATCAGTGAGACCGTTTTTGAGATATGAATAAAAAAGTAAAATTAACTTTCATGGATTTAGACAAACAAACAAATTATTTATTGTGACAAAAAATACAGACATACAAATTTATATATACATACATCGTTCTATAAAATCTATTCAAATTATGACTTTTTGGCACAACACGGCCCAGCTCAGCATAATGCCGGTTGTATCCAACCGACGCTGGTTTTCCGCTGTAGATACTATATGTAGATAGATAGTCGACACAGTGATAGATTCTTATATCTATCATCCTACATAGGTCTCCTATCATTTGACCCATAAATTTTGTTCACGGGCCTGCTGTCTATTATGAAATTTTGCCGAGTGTCTGAATTATATTTTAAATTTGAAGTCGGTTTTTGTTTTTTCGTAGAAAATTAATTATTATGATTTATTATCGCCTAGTACCAATGAAAACGAATACAACTTTTTTACGTTTTTTTTTCTATAATTTATACTTGACCGCCGCGCCGCCTATGACCATGGTGGTCCACGATAGAGCGATCTTACCTAAAGAATATTTATGTGAATTGTGTTATAAACTTGCGTGAAGAAAATTTGTCATGAAAATTGTACATCTAAGTGTACAAATGTTATAAAGCGGTAGAGTTAATTTGTTTGAAAGCGCTAACGCGCGTTTTTGTAGTGGTAGGACTCCTAGCAGAGTTCACCTGGAAAAGTATCACATCACACCTTTGCCAGTTATTCTACCGCCAAACAGTAATGTTACTGTGTACCGGTTTAAAGAGCAATGTTTCCAGAGAAATTACAGGGCTTAGAGATATAACATCTTAGATCTCTGGGTGATGAGCGCAGTGCAGTGCTAGGTAATGATTTGTACTTTTCATGTTCCAATAGCTGCGTGTCACTGTGTTGTTATGTGGCAGGTATGTTGCTTACCATCAGGCACATGTCCTGCTCGTCTCGTCACTTCTTATTAAAAAAAAACTCTGAAACTACTGGACCGATTTAAAAAATAGCACTCAGAGAAATATAAGTTAGATAATTTAACTGAATGTACTGTAATTTCTCTGGAAAAAACATGTCTGTGTTCCGGTTTCTCTTCAAACCGGAACACAGACATTACTACTTGGCGGTAGAATAACTGGAAAGGTATTTCCCCAGGCGGACTCTGCAAAGAGTCATACCACAATAATCATGGTAGACTCTCTCATTGTGAGAGAATGCCCCAAATTTCCAGCAGTGGAAATATAAAGCATGCTCCACAAAATATTATGTTGCAAGTTTTGTAATACTTCACCACGCATCATTAGTTTACTATGCCAAGTCATAGATATCAGGCTAGTAGGTAGAATAGCCACAAAAACTTCACAATACATAGTGCTCAAATTACACCTAGAAAAACTACGTGTAATGTAATATAATAAGTATTACATAATATAATATGAGAATATGATAAATTGATATTTAATTTATTATTATGTCATCTTGTTTTTGACGGGGGTATGCAAGAGTGAGGCATGAAATTTATTTTGCTGGTGGATCTAAGTTCCTTCCACCAGTTTTGGAGGAGATAGACGCAGACGCAGGATCATATAATCCTATCTATACTGTGTTCCAGTATGAAGGGCAATATTTCCAGAGAAATTACAGAGCTTAGAGATATTACATACATCATAGATTTCTGGGTGACGAGCGCAGTGCAGTGCTAGTTAATGATTTGGATTTCATGTTCCAATAGCTGCGTGTCACTGTTAAGTGGCAGGCATGTTGCTTACCATCAGGCACATGTCCAGCTCTTTTTGTTACTCTTTAATATCATAGAATAATATATGTTCTCAGCAAAAAAGGATTTCAAAGAACTCCTACTTTTCGAGGTGTATCCGTGCCGGTTACCGATCATCTTGGGCTTTTAGGCGTTAAACCCTTGAGGGTTTGGAACCATAAATCACCAATCATACGGTGCGATGCAGGCTCTTCCCCACTACTTTTTACGTCATTTCCTCTGATTTTAGGACTCGTGTGTAGAGCGTTTTACTCTGACATCTATGCTGAACTTTGGCTCGTATATCAAGTCCAAGACTAAAACGCTCTACGAAAGCCTAATTAACTCCCGGTAACAAACGAAGGCCACCATGCGGTAACCGTTCTAGAATTTTTTCCTGTTAAGGATTGACCATTTTCTTCAAGTTAAAATGGACTAACCTAGACCAGAATCTTGTTTTTAAGCTTTGCGATTTGTACATATAATGATTTATTTATACTTCGTGATTAATGTTTATCAATAAAATATAGTAATTTATAATGTTTATCAATTTGAAAATACGTAGGTACATCAATATTGCTATGTAGTCGAGAGTCGGCCTCTTGGCAACTATTGGGTTTTTATTTATTTCGCATACATAAGACATTATTACTAAAACAATTAAAACTTTTAAATAGGTCATACAGAAAAAACCATTATTTTTACAGCCGCTTAAATAGAAGTGATTTAATTAAATTGAAATAACATTCTTTATTGACGGTAGTGTATTTGAAAAATGATTATATTTGATATTTTGTAAATTGACGTTGATAGTGTATCAAAGATGCATGAGTTTCGATATAAATGAATTGAAAATTGAAATATAATAATAATAATAACAGTGACTAATGCTGCATAACGCCGTCCATCAGTCGTGAATGAGGAGACTTGTCCTCGACCGTTGCAGTTCGGCAAAAACCTCGAGCGTAAAGTTGGAATCCTAGCTAGCATCCTGGCAACATAGCTGGGTGTGTAAGTCACGCATAGTTCAAGAGCTAGAGACTGCAATTACTTTACCCACGTTGACAAGGGGAAAAAATAGGCAGTCATGGAACTGTGAATAGAAGTGAAATCTTATAACTCAGAATTTGATAGTTCACTTTCGAAACTACGTGGTTGTCAGCACACGAAAAATCTGTCTGTGGTGAGTCAAAATTAGTTTACACTTTATTATAAGTACTAATAAAGTTGGTTATTGGGGACTATTCCTAAGAGATAGACATAATGTACCATAAACACGATCCACCGTAGACCGCATCGTCGCTTAACATCAGGCGAGATGGTGGTCAAATGTAAACCTATAAAAGTTAAGAAAAATAAACCTAGGACAATTGGAACGAAGTTCCTTATCGCGCGTTATGAAAGGGGGCTAGACGGAAAAAAATCTTACGAAAAGTTGTCACGACACTTTTTGCTATTGTAAGCTGTGCGGCGTCGCATCTCTGACTGTCTCTCTCTCTCTTATAGAAAGCAAGCCAGATATTTTCATTTCTATTTCGCATTGAACAGTGTGGAGTCGCGACGATTATTTTTGTTGAGTGTATACAGGTTTTTTTGTAAATAATAAAAAATAATAATAATAATTCCTTCACTAATTAATCGAAAGGAACTTCGTTCCATCCGGGTGTCCCTTGACACCTCTCAAGTTTTTTTTATTATGACTCGGATTTTCTCACCACCTAACATAAATTAATAATACATTTTATTTAGTTATGTTTAAGCGTCTTGTTCCTATTAAATCAGACATCGTGCGGCAGCCGCCATGTTGATTTGTAAATCGAGCTGGTTTATACTGCAACATTGTATGTCTGTGGCGTAAATAGAAACCATTTCGGTGCGCAAATAACTATCAAACTCCTTAAAAATAAAATGTTTTCAAATCTCACTGTTTTTATTAAACTTTATTTATTTATTTATTTAAAGAAACACCAACAGTACACATATTAAATAAGTCAAAGGTGAATTTACAATTTTACAATGTTTCCTGATATGTATACCCTTAACAGGTGTTTACAGCATTCTCTACAACATTAGACGAATAACTAAACAAAAAAAAAAAACAATTACAAGAAAAAACAAATGTTATAATAATAATCCAACTAAGAACAGAGATTCCAAGAACAAGGCCACTGATACTACAACCCCATAAAAATAACTTGTTTACTGTTAAAGTACCTAAACAATGTCGTTTTGAACTTACAAAGTGAGTCCCGAAAAATGTCCATATCATTCAAGGAAGCATTTAGTTCGTTATAGGTACGACTTTTTGATAAAAGCGATAATATCGCTTTTATAAAAAACTTTAAATGTTTGTTGCTCCTCACGTCGGAACGTCTCAACAGTTTGAGTAAATATTTGGAATACGGTTAGATTATCGTCTGGACCCATCCAAACCATTGTAGTGATAGAACTCTTGGCAGAGTCCGCCTGGGGAAGTACCAAACCTTTGCCAGCTATTCTACCGCCAAGCAGTAATGTGCAAACATTACTGTGTTGCAGTAGGAAGGGCAATATTTCCAAAGATATTACAGTGCTTAGAGATATAACAACTGTGTTATATCTCTAATGCAGTGCAGTGCTAGGTAATGATTTAGATTTCATGTTCCAATAGCTGCGTGTCACTGTTATGTGGCAGGCATGTTGCTTACCATCAGGCACATGTCCAGCTCGTCTCGTCACGCTTTATTTAAAAAAAAGACTCACAAAAATGTATGTTTTCAGTGGGACGCATAGCAGTGTACTGTAATGTAACAAATCAACTTTGTGTCAATAATCTATACTAATATTATAAAGCTGAAGAGTTTGTTTGTTTGAACGCTAGGATCTCAGGAAGTACTGGTCCAAATTGAAAGATTATTATTTTATTGGATAGTCCATTTATCGAGGAAGGCTATAGGCTATAGAAAATAACGCTACTATTAACAGAAGCGGAGCATTAATCAAGAATGTAACAAAATCGGGGAAAAATATTCTTTTTTGAGAGTTTTCGTACGTTTCGTGCTTTGACATGACACATGACAGCATGTGTCACGATTACGTCATTGAATATCACAGATTACATACCTCTGGAATATAAAACCTTTGCTAATCAATTTTTTTTTCTAAATCTGTGTTGGTACAACCAATTTCCGACAGGTGGCGTAGCAGGTAGCTGAAGAGGTGTTTTGTTTGAAAGCGATATTTTCAGGAATGGCTGAACCGATTTCATTCATTCTTTCACCGTTGTATATGTACGGGATCCTGATGAGTACTATATAATGTACCACGGGCAAAGCCGGGGCGGGCATCTAGTCTTTTATAATATATCATCACTACATAGTGTAACACAAAGTCGCTTTCTCTGTCCCTATATCCCTATGTATGCTTAGATCTTTGAAACTACCAAACAGATTTTGATGCAGGTTTTTTAAATAGATAGCGTGATTCAAGAGGGAGGTTTATATGTATAATATGTGCATACAACAGTAGAGAAACACTAATAATTTTAAACGTTTCTAATGTGATGTCATAAATAAACACATTTTTTGTGCTTACTTTGCAAACGCTGGCTGGATCCTACGAGATGGATCAATATAATGTACCTACTGCAGTATTGTACCCCTTAAAAAGGACTACAAAAAAGTCAACGATGGTATATGTCTATCTCTTAGGGATAACCCACAGTAACCCTTTTTTTTCGTATTTTTGGTATCAGCGTTGCACCCGTGCGAAGCCGGGGCTGATTGCTAGTAATACCTATTTTATCTGCGTATCTCCTGTTCTCTTTAATTTCCACTGTTAAAAAGTAGCCTGTGTTATGTGACAGGCTATAATTTAACTGCAGTTAAAATTTTAACCCGACCCGTTCATATGTTTTACGTGATTGAGCAACAAACATCCAAACATTGACATTTAGAATATACTAGATGTCCGCTCCGGCTTCGCCCATGGTACATTATATAGCACTCATCAAGATCCCGTACATGTATATCCAACGGTGAAAGAATGACTGAAATCGGTTCAGTCATTCCTGAGAATATTGCTTTTATCAAAACATTTCTTCAGCTACCTGCTACGCCACCTGTCGGAAATTGGGCGTACCAACTCAGATTTAGCAAAAGTGAGGTATGTAATCTGTGGCAAAGGTTTATTATTCAATGACGCAATCTTGACACATGCTGTCATGTGTCACGTCAAAGCACGAAACGTACGAAAACTCTCACAAAGGAATATTTTTAACCGACTTCAAAAAAGGAGGTTTCTCAATTCGACCGTATGTATGTTCCTTTTTTTTTTTTTTTTTTTTTTGTGTGTTCGCGGATAACTTCGTCGTTTATGAACCGATTTTGATGATTCTTTTTTTTTTGTTGTTGTAAAGGAGATATTCCAAGGGTGGTACCATGATAAGGAAACCAGGATCTGATGATGGTATCCTAGAGAAATCGAGGATAACTTTCGAAAATTGTAAAGATGACTAGTGCGTTAGTTAAGTTTTGCTTGAGCATTTTAAAGCAGTATAGTTTAAAGATGGTCTGGAGTCGATCTGATGAGGAACGGGAAGACGGTCGAGGAACTCCTCGACGGTACATAGTAGTTACCTTGTGTTTGGGCTCGATGAATTTGTATTGATGAGAACTTTTTACATAGATGGGTTGTGACTGTCATTAGTGGTCTGATGATGAAGATAAAGGACAGTCAAGGGAATTTCTTAACGGTTTACAGGAACTACCCAGTGTTTGGGTTTAATTCATGAGATCTCAACACGAAATCGTGTAAATGCATTAGTGAAAACTTGTTTAGCACTAAAAAGGGTAAAATAAACTATTTTTTACATAAAATTAAACCGACTTCAACACCACAAATAGGCACTCAAAAGCGAAAAATAATGTAATATAGGTAATTATTATAACCGCTACTCACTCATCTATATGAAGTCGGTGCCAGCCAAATCTAACAGGTAGTAGATATATACTACTTACCTATGCCTAACTTACTTACTACCTCGTACATAGTATATCTGCTAACTTTTTAACTAGCCTGGCACCGACTTATGTATGTAATCTGTGGCAAAGGTTTATTATTCAATGACGCAATCTTGACACATGCTGTCATGTGTCACGTCAAAGCACGAAACGTACGAAAACTCTCACAAAGGAATATTTTTTCCAATTTCGTTACATTCGCGATTCATGCTCCGCTTCTATTAATAATAGCGTTATGTTCTATGCCTTCCTCGGTAAATGGACTATCCAATAGAAAAATAACCTTTCAATTCGGTCCAGTACTTCCCGAGATCCTAGCGTTCAAACTAACAAACAAGCAAACTCTTCAGCTTTATAATATTAGTATAGAAAATAATAAGTAAGTTTCGAAAAGTCAAGCTTATAAAACTACTGTTCTTTTGTAGGAGCTTAAAAACGGAACTAAATATATATTGGCAAAAAACTTTATGAGTGTAGACCGCGTGGGAATTGGATATTATGGATTGGCAAAAAAGCATTAAACTAACGACACCGGAAATACTTTTCGAAATTTGTCCACAGTCGTATAATTAATCTATATATATATATATATAAATATAAATTTATAAAGGGTAAACGTGATTGACTAATAGATTAACACACAACCCAAACCTTTAGGGACTAGAAATTTAGAGTGTCACATATTCATAACGTAAACATTTCTTCCATAACGTAGACAAAGATGTAGGAAAGATTAAAAAAAAAACAATCCCCAATGACTAAAGTTGGATATTAAAATTTGTATAAAAGTATAAAACTATTTATTCCTGAGATATGTTTGCATAAAATTTGATGAATGAATTAACTACGGCGAAAAGAATGAGTCAATTATTTCGTTTTCCATAACTCAACACCTAAGAGGGCAAATTAGGATATATATTTTTTGACATAAACGCGCAGGTTTCAAACTAGACACTTAAAATTTCGTACGCACGTGGACAAAATCTAGTTAGTTTTAATAATCTATGTTGTTATAGATATATAATAATAATCTTCTTGTACAACAAAAAAGTGTATCTTTAAGTAAAAGTACACGGTTTGAGGGGCAAATACAGTGCATAGAGATTCCACCCAGAGACATAAGATGAAACCATCTTATGTCTCTACGAGCGCAGTGCAATGCTAGCTGTCATGTTCCAATAGCTGCGTGTTACTGTTCTGTAATAGGCAGCCAGGTGTTTTACCATCCGGCATATGACGCTTGTCTCGTCACTACTACCATACCTACTATAAAAAAAATCTTCGTATGTCTCGAACAGATCGCACCTCAATGAGCTATATAGATTAGTTGTTCAACCCAAATTAAATTGGGATAGCTAGTATTTCTGTAATTATCGCAAAAGTTTGTTTTTTTTTAAATAATTATTTCTAGACATTTTTGCCATGCTATAGACGTTTGCCTTACATTCCCACCTTATTTTTCAGTCCATTAACCGGTTTGATCGTGCAAGTTTGATGAAAAGTAGCTCCCATCTGATACTTGACACGCACTTGACATGTTGCCGTGACCTTTGCGATATGACCAACTTATCTGTAGAATGTGCTTATGGCGCCACAATCGCAACACGTGTTACAAAATTGGACAACTTCTGTGTCATTGTTCGGTGGGCGTTAGTAGTGTCGCTTTTGGCCGTCGTGCAGATAAGTTGGTGGACTGTACACCTGATCGCAGGAGGCAGAACAAAGCGTTGCATCACGAAATACCTGTCGAGTGATACATCGAGATCAGTACTCGATTATTCAATACATTTTAAGGCTAACATATTTTATGTATGGATGCTGTTTTTACGCTATTATAGGCTTACATTTGACCGCAATCTTGCCTGATGTTAAGCGATGATGCGGTCTACGATGAAGCGTGCTTACCTAGAAAAAAACCAATCCACTCTCAATTTGAAGAAACCAAGATTATAATCATCGGGAAAACCCACTCAGGCAACGCATTCCGCAGCCTACACGATTTAATTAGAAAAGTAGAGTAAAACCTCTTCTTTCTAGTCTTTGGAATATCAACCATCAAACGAAGTCGCTTTTTCGAGCTACGAAAAACGGTCAAGGTGATATTAAATCATGCAGATCAGTCGCACTGTCGCACACTCTCCGAAATATACATATTTATAATGATTCTGAAAATTCTTTCAGAATGCAAATATAGGTACCTGTCAAGTATCGTTCGTAATTTCTCCATATCGATACCTTAATTCACAAAGCGAATAACTCCGTAGTAACAAAGAACACATCGGCCTCTGAAAACTATAAAAAAAAACATCAAAAGAAAAAAACTATTTGGAATTTGTGTAAGTACACAACATATTTTTTTTTTTTGTTGGGATTATTGGTTTTTTCTTTTGATACTTAAATTTTAAAAAATTTGGAATGCGTTTTGTGAGACAAGGTATCGATCGATACATAGAAACTTGAGAGCTCATTTCATAGTTTTTTTTAAATTAGTATCATCATAATTTCACTTTCAAATTGAACTATCATAAATTTGAAATATCATATATCAAATTTGACTGGCCTCGTGGCTTAGTGGATAGTAACTCTGCCTGCGAAGCCGAGGGTCGTGGGTTCGATTCCCACCCAGTGCAAGTATTTGTGTGATGAATTCAAATGTTTGCACTGTGTCTGGGTGTTTCTATGTATAATAAGTATGTATTTAGAATTATATAAGTATTATATCAGCTATCTGGCCAACATATTACAAGCTTTGCTTAGTTTGGGGTCAGATCGTGTTGTGTGCGAAATGTCCACCAATATTTATTTATTCCACCAATAAAATTAACAAGTCCTAATGATATCACTTCCATATCATATTTCTAATATAGTTTAAGGTAAATTTTTTTTAATACGAGGAATTTATTTCCTGTATTATTCATACATTTTTCTAAGCTTATTTATCGATATCTTTTTAATTATGGTGTTTTAGCTGACTCTACAAATACCCATACCACTACAAGAAGTAAGATAGGATAAGAAAACTCTTTATTAAAAGTCACAATATATAAACACAAAATAAACTTAAACTATTATAAAAATATGACATTTTAATTGGCGGTCTTGCAACGCTGTACAGAAATCATGCGACAAGGAGAAATGATTAAGGGTTGCAACCTCCCCTCTGCAACTTACACTCAGTTGGACAGCTTGCAGTGTCTGTAGCCACACATTGGTCAGAAACTGATAAAAAAATACAAAAAATATGTAAAAACAAAAGACTAAAATTTTAAAATTTGACAAAATCTAATAAAAAAACTTTGTAGATGTAGCTAGCCCACAATTGAATCGCTGACACGACATGAAGAAGCTTACAGATGCCGCCATAGTGCTGAATCTTAATATTTTATTTCCTCCTATCATCCTAACATAGGTCTCCTGGTGTATTATATATTATGACCCATAAATTTTGTTCACGGGCCTGTAGTTTATTATGATGAATTCATACTCATCACATATTAATTTTTATACAGTAAAATTACACATGTATGTACCTAATACAAGGTGTATAATATACACGATTTTTGGATTTTTTTTACTTTTGAAAGGGGTTATTTGAAGAAAATATTTCAATAAACTTTAAGTAGGTATTAAGTAAGCATGTCTGCCCATAACAGCACAGTGACACGCAACTGTTGGAACAATAAGAATTCAAATTATTACCTAGTACTGCTCTGCGGTCGTCACCTAGAGACATAAGATGTTTTATCCCTATACCACGTAATTTCTCTAGAAACATTGCCCTTCAAACCGGAACACCGTAATGTTTTTACATTACTGCTTGGCCGTAGAATTACTGGCAAAGATTACTACTACTATTACTACTTGTCCAGGTGGACAAAGAGTCTGCAAATAGTCTTACCACTACAGTGATTTCGGAGAGTTTATAATTGCCTATTATGAATGTTTTACATAACCCTATGTCATTCGCCAGTTGTCTAAGTAGCTGTGCGATAGTTATTGACCTGTCTGGCAGACATCAGACTACATTGTTGCCTTGTGCTGAGGTCATCCATCACGCTCGTCATTAGTGTCGGCAGGGAGGGGTGATAGATGGGACTATAATCAACTGTGAATTTAAACTTCTTTGTGGGACTATAACTTCGATGACTTGTTTGATGGATCTGCTAAGGCTAAGAACTCATGGAGCGATTTTCACCCGCGCCCGCCGCGATTGCGGAATCACGGTTTTATTTCAAAACTCACGAGACTACTTATTTTCGCGGTTGTTTATTACTGCAGGCGTCCACGGGCGTAAAACGTGTCGTGAGTTGGGATTTGTTTTTTGAAAATATATATTTTTTTGCATTCTACAGAAGCTGCGGCCTCGGAACCACGGCGCGGCGGTCGCGAAAATCGCTACATGATTTCATAGCCTAAGCCTCAGCTAAGAACTGATTCAACTCAACTAAATTCAAACTCAGCCTCATGTTTTTCTGAAAAATGATTTAATGTTTTAGTATGAAAACGAAACATTAAATAATTTATTAGAAATCTGTGCTAAACGAGCTGCGAACCCGCGCGCGCACTCTCCTTGAAAAAGATCGCCGGACGCGATCGAAACTTGAGTCGGACTGGACTGACTACATTAAACGTGAGTTACCCGTGTATTTATTTAAAAAGATTTAATGTTTTTCTGACAAATAATGATTAAAAAAAGAGCACGGGCACTCTTGTTACCCAGAGTTGAATGCTTTTAGACCAGGCAAATACACGTCATATTTTTTATTTTGTACTGGGAAAAAATACAAATTCATCGTGAACTGTAGAACAAAAGTTGACCTATTTAATATAAATACTTAATATTCCTTTAAAAGGATTATGATATTATATACAAAAATCGATATAATTGCCAATTACCACGTATTTTTAACCCCCGACAAAAAAAGGGGTGTTATAAGTTTGACGTCGATGTCTGTCTGTCTGTCTGTCTGTCGGTCTGTCTGTCTGTCTGTCTGTCTGTCTGTCTGTGTGTGTGTCTGTCTGTGGCACCGTAGAGCTCAAACGGATGGGCCGATTTCGATGCGGTTTTTTTTATTTGAAAGTTAATATCCGTGCGGGTGTTCTTAGCTATGTTTGGTTAATATCGATTCAAAATGGCCGCCTCCACAAAATGGCGGACAAAATATTTCTTCACAACCTACCTCAATATGGGTATCAAATGAAAGGACTTGACTAGTAGAGTACTAAACGCTATAACAAATTTCAAATCCAAGATGGCCGCCACCACAAAATGGCGAATTATATAATATTTTTCACTACTGCCTCAATATGGGTATCAAATGAAAGGGCTTGATTAGTAGAATACTTTGCACTATGACAAATTTCAAATCCAAGATGGCCGCTACCACAAAATGGCGAATTACATTTCCTTTTTCACAATTCCCTTAATATGGGTATCAAATGAAAGGGCTTGACTAGTAGAATGTTCTACAGATAACAAATCTAAGGTAGTCGGGGGTTAATCAAAATTTTTAATTTTGTTCTTGTAGTTAATTTGAATAGTTACGTATGCGTAATGAGAAAAACAATTTGTTATAATACAATTAATTTCAATATATTCGTAATGTTATAAGTGACCTTTCGTATGTGGTGCATTGAAGAGGCACGGAACCCTAATTACCGTCCGAAGTTGCCCTCGAATCGGACACGACGCTACTAAGTATAGTAATTACTACTGGAAGAGCGCACCGGCGTGAGAACCCAACAGTGGTCGCTAATGGTCACTCTATGATGTCGTAATGAAGACGCTATATTTTTTAAACTGAAAACTTCTTTTGGCGCCTCGGACAGATTTTTCGTGGGCTGTGAATTGAATTCTAGCTTCACGTTCGAGAATTGTCGGCCAAACTCGGGACCATGGCCGTTGGCTATTCTGAGTTATAAGTTTTCACTTCTATCGGCAGTTCCTATGACTGCCAATTGTTTTTGTATGAAAGAAATGCATTTACCCTTGTCCGCTGTTACTGGTCTAGTCAGGTCAACCGCAGCTGCTGATCCCGAGCCCCTAGTTCACACACGTGCAAAACCGTCTTTTCGAAGTTGTGTGCGTGGGGGAAATACATTTACGCATATTTATCCGGGAGATATTCGGGTTGTGTCTCGCTACCATGACTGAACATGGTGCCCCTACCAACGAAAACATCCTCGAAGTTCCGCCTTTTACGCTTACGCCAGGAATGCGGGAACGCTCTCGCATGGTTCAGCAAACCCGCCATGGCTTCCCCGTCTATGCTCCTCCTATGGGGCACATCCCCATCACCGACGCTCTTGAACTCAGGATATGCTGTGACCATCTCGGGGCCCAACCAGTAAGTGGGTGCCAACCATACTGCTAAATGACAAACTACTATTTAGCGGTAGAATGACACTGGTAGGACCCTTTGCAGATTCCACCTGCGAAAATACTAGGAGTCTGCCAGTTATTCTACTGCCAAGCGGTAATATGAAAACATTACTGCGAGTTCCGATCGACACGATGCGTTTGTAAAGTACAAGTTCACGCCACAGAACACTAAAGAGTATACTCTAAAGAGTAGAGTGGTTCGCGCTGAGACCGCTACAGGAGACTGAGACCGGAAACCACGACAGGCAATTTACATTATGGAATTGTATGGGCTATGGGCGCCAGTTCGCGCCGAGACCCCGAGACACGTGTGTGTCGCGGTCTCGGCGCGAACTTGTACCTTATGCGCGCGGGCTCACGAAGGAATCCAAACAGGTGCATGTGATGGCTGCGAAGGTGTACAATCGCCTCCCGGAGGAAACAAAGGAATCAAAATCAAAACACTCCTTTAAATTGCAATTAAGTAATCGGCTGGTAGAAAGATCATTCTACAGAGTAGACGAGTTGTTACCTAGAGCCATAGAGTTTGGGCGAACATTGACTATCTCTCCGTATGGTGTGCGCAGTCGGCGCGGCGCTTTACTGTAATTTGTGTTATTAATTTATTGTGTGTTGGTTTTTGTAATTATTTATTATTGTTTGAGACTGGTATTAGAGTCTGTTCTTCTTAGATTTTGTAAATACATAATTAGTTACCGTTGAATTTTGAAGTGTTATTTTCATATTATTCATTCCGAACTATTATAACGTGAATGACGTGGCGGGACTCCTGGTTATGAATAAATGGGTATATGAGTATACGAGTACACCAGGTAGTATGGGTATATGAGTACGAGTGTTCCAGTTCAAAGGGCGATGTTTCCAGAGGGATAATAAGGCATAGAGATAAGTAATTTTGTATCTCTGCGTGACGAACACAGTGGGCTAGGTGATTATTTAGGCTCTTCAAGTTCCAATAGCTAGGTGGCACTGTACTGTTATGAGCTGGCGTGTTGCTTACCATCAGCTGCCTGCTTTGCTCCTCCCATTACTCTATACTATAAAAAAAAGAATAATACGGATGTTAATAATTTTTCGGAACTGCTTTTATTTTAAAGATTGACGCTGTTTACCTTGAAAAACAACATTTTAGTTCTAAATATTAGTATTTGCGATGTAAATATACAATATTAGACTAATTTTGAATTTTGCCGCTAAAACACTAACGACTGCCATGACGTCACTAGTCGCAAAACATTGGTCGTGATTCCTGACTGTATGTCCAGTTTATGTATTTTCTCATCATTACTTGAATACAAACAATCAAAATGGTCGTCGCTAAGATCGCAAACTATAATAAAAATGCAGAAAAGTAAACAGTTTAGTCAGTTTCCGACAGCTTGTTTTGCGACTAGTGACGTAATAAGTCATGTTGGTGTTTCCTGTCACGTGACAACAGATTACAATATATCATTGAGAATCATTTATAATAAATTTACTACATATTAATCAATTATAATAATTTTATTTTCGATATTCTATTATTACAAACTATCATAAAATTAGTATTAAACATGAATTTGAGATTAGTGTTAACATCCCTATTGGCGAAAGGCTATACTTCCCCAGGCTGCAGAGCATCAAACCACCGCGTACGAAAAATGTATTGCAACCTATGACCTAGGTCAAGGCTGTTGCCACATTTAAGCTAGACTAAAATTATCCTGTAAGTATAATTAAGAAGAGCAAAGACTATTAATTTTGTTCAATGAGATACAGAATAAAGAGCAGTTACAACAGATAATAACTGTTTTTTGGTCGACAGAGGTTATACTCATTAACACTTTACACTCTGTAATTTTACAAATCAGGTGTTTTGAAATCAAATGCAACGTTTTAAAATAAATAATATTAAGTGTAATCACTACATAGTATAAAACAAAGTAGCTTTCTCTGTCCCTATATCCATATGTATGCTTAGGTCTAAAACTACCAAACAGATTTTGATGCGGGTTTTTTAAATAGATAGCGTGATTCAAGAGGGAGGTTTATTTGCATAATATGTGTATGTAACAGTAGAGAAACACTAATAATTTTAAAGGTTTCTAATGTGATATCATAAATAAACACATTTTTTGCGCTTACTTTGCAAACGCTGCCGCTGGCTGGATCCTACGAGATGGATCAAAATAATGTACTGCAGTATTGTACCCATTAAAAAGGTCTACAAAAAGTCAACGATGGTATATGTCTATCTCTTACCCATAATAACCCACAATAACCATTTTTATTCGTAGATTTAGGATTAGCATTTCACCCGTGTGGAGCCGGGGCGGGTCACTAGTAATTTAATAATATAGATCCAGTATCATGACGTCTGTTCCCAGTTAACTTCTCATCAAATCAAGCGGTATTCACGAAAATTGGCATTCATGCCCGAGCGACACGAGGCTATTTTTTTTAGGCTTGGATAGCAAGCTGGTGTCAGTAAACTATCAAGTCACTCGTATTACTTCTAGCTTTGTGTAGACAAAACTAGCGATGCGTAGCGTTGTCTACACGAAGCTATATCTAGCAATAGTAACAGTAAGCTAGCAATCTAGTACTTCTAGCTTCGTGTAGACAAAACTAGCGATGCGTAGCGTTGTCTACACGAAGCTATATCTAGCAATAGTAACAGTAAGCTAGTAATCTAGTAATTCTAGCTTCGTGTAGATAAAACTAGCGATGCGTAGCGTTGTCTACACGAAGCTATATCTAGCAATAGTAACAGTAAGCTAGCAATCTAGTTCTTCTAGCTTCGTGGAGACAAAACTAGCGATGCGTAGCGTTGTCTACACGAAGCTATATCTAGCAATAGTAACAGTAAGCTAGCAATCTAGTTCTTCTAGCTTCGTGTAGACAAAACTAGCGATGCGTAGCGTTGTCTACACGAAGCTATATCTAGCAATAGTAACAGTAAGCTAGCAATCTGGTTCTTCTGGCTTCGTGTAGACAAAACTAGCGATGCGTAGCGTTGTCTACACGAAGCTATATCTAGCAATAGTAACAGTAAGCTAGCAAGCTAGTTCTTCTAGCTTCGTGTAGACAAAACTAGCGATGCGTAGCGTTGTCTACACGAAGCTATATCTAGCAATAGTAACAGTAAGCTAGCAATCTAGTTCTTCTAGCTTCGTGTAGACAAAACTAGCGATGCGTAGCGTTGTCTACACGAAGCTATATCTAGCAATAGTAACAGTAAGCTAGCAATCTAGTTCTTCTAGCTTCGTGGAGACAAAACTAGCGATGCGTAGCGTTGTCTACACGAAGCTATATCTAGCAATAGTAACAGTAAGCTAGCAAGCTAGTTCTTCTAGCTTCGTGTAGACAAAACTAGCGATGCGTAGCGTTGTCTACACGAAGCTATATCTAGCAATAGGAACAGTAAGCTAGCAATCTAGTAGGTACTTCTACACGAACACACTTCTACTTCTTTCACACTACAAGAAGTTGGAAGTATTAGCTTGCTAGCTTGCTAACACTAGTTTGCTATCTTAGCTTGAAAAACTAGCTTCGTGTCGCTCCGGCAATTTATATAGTTTCGTACAATTTGAGAGATAGGATAGTTTACAGCTCAATTTACAGTCGTAATATTTTATTGAAAATTATTTGTTTGCTATATAACACTAGCACAGTGCCCCGTAGAGTATAACCTTAGATTCAGACTACAATTTAACTACGTTCCGACCTTCCTTTCCTTTGCGTATCTTGCTTTTACGTACGACCTTCCGACGTGATCGAGCAACAGACATCCAAACTTTTTCACTTATAATATTAGTAGGAAGTAAGATTAGGTACCCGAGCGTAGCCGGAACGGGTAGTTATCTCTTTTGTAATAATTGTAATATCTATATATAATGTTTTGTCCTGAATGACGGACTGAAGGATCGACGCATAGTTTAAGCTACCGATCGTAAAGACCTTATAACTTTTGGATGGATGGATTTTCCAAAATTCAACCCCTAAGGGGATGAAAAATGGGAACAATCTTTGTATGGGGGAATATGAATTCCGTTTTGACTATGAGTTATTCTACCGCCAAGCAGTAAAGAGCAAACATTACTGTGTTCCGGTTTGAAGGGCAATGTTTCAAGAAAAATTACAGGGCTTAGGAGATATAACATCTTAGATATCTGGGCGACGAGCGCAGTGCAGTGCAGTGCTAGGTAATGATTTGGACTCTTCATGGTCCAATAGCTGCGTGTCACTGTGCTGTTATGTGGCAGCGATGTTGCTTACCATCAGGCACATGTCCTACTCGTCTCGTCACTCTATATTATAAAAAAGGTGACTCCTTGATCTATCAGAATAGGCAGTCCAGCAAATGTTCGCACTGCTGGGTTTCAGGTACTTCTCTCGCAAGAAGAGAGTCAAAATCGATTATTCGTTCAGGAGCTACGAAGCCACAGACATACGCATACACGTCAAACTCATAACAACTTGTCGTTTTTGGGCGTTTTCACAAAGATCTTTGCACTTTGATCATTCCTGAACATTCCATTTCGCGAGAAGATTTTATACCAAATTAGTTTCATAGTACTTAGAGCGAACATTTGTTTCGTAACAAATGTTACTACTGTAAAACGAATTCGGTATAAAATCCGGTCACGGAATTTTACGGAATGATCAAAGTGAATACAATTTTTTTTTATATGTATTATTTTGAAGTGAAACTGACTTACTCGTATATATGACTTCCTGGCTTACTGATCTGACTGACTGAAACTGACTATATGACTTTCAACAAGGTAGCGTTCAGTGTTGTCAGAAGTCCATCTCAATTTTCCCCCAAAATGTTCTCAAAATCCCACCCTAATAGCGGATTTTGTTGAAAAAACCCCCAAAGTAAATTATACATTCGTTTATTCCTAAAACATAATTTTACGCTGACGACCACTTCAATTTCTCTCCAAAATGTTCCTGAAATCCCCCCAAAACACCGGTTTTCAAGAAAAAAAACTCCAAAATTGATAAACATTTTCTAATTTTTAAAACACAATATAACGCTATTTCAGAAATAGCTTCTATTACTTCATAAAGTGTTTCTACAAGTTCCTATAAGAAAACCCGATTAAATTTTTGTACTAAGTTCACTTAGATAAGTGCCATATTCGCTAAAAAACTGCAAAACTCGGCAAGAAAAAATCCCCAATTTCCACCCACAAGCAATTTCTCTCCCCCGTAAATCCCCCTCAAACATTTTATCCCCTCAAATTTCCCTCCATAGCTACTAAAACCCCCCAAATTTAGGGGGAATCCCCTCAATCTGGCAACAGTGGCTAGCGTTAAACGTTTAACGTTAACCATTGAGGGGGTATGAAAGCACTGTTGCGGGGAAGGGGGATAGAAAGAGACAGAGCGGCAGTGAAAATTCTCAATTCTTCCGCGTGTCCCTCCACGCACAATTTTTTTTGAGAACACATCCTTTTGTGTTGTTTGTTAAAAATCGCAAATATTTGGTATGCGTATACGAAAGTAGTTGCACAGTTACAAAACATTATATTACTTATGATTTATGCGAACAAACCTAGGAGGATACATTAGTATACCAATAATTCACAAAACTAGACATTTCACACGTTGAGCAATAGCCGATACACTCGGATCGCTTGATTTATCGTACAGCCATTCAAAAGAAATCGTGGAAGATCAAATTTTGGCATTTGGATCTAATATCAAGTAGATTTGATGTAAATTAGATTTAAGTAGTATGTATGTAGGTATTGTAGGTAAGTTACGGCTGGTCTAGTCGGGAGGACAGCGACTGCCGATCCGGAGCCCCGGATTCAAATACCACATACACCACTGTCTTTTCGAAGTCATGGCAGCGTAATGTTAAATTAAAAACGGCCAAGGAAAACATCGTGAGGAAACGGACATGTAGCTAGAATATTTGGCGGCCATGTATCATCCAGCAACCCAGTCTGTGTCAGCGTACTGCCTTGAGTCTTTCCTTGCAAAAGAAGGCCCCGAGTCCCAGGAGTGGGAACATTTAGTGGGTTGGTTATGCTATTGTAATGAAGTTCCATTAACAAAACATTGATAGATGCGTCGCAAGCGTACAATGAGCGTAACGGGACATAACAGGACACTTTTTCGTGCATGCAGCCGGCGTTCATCGATTTATTAGACATTGTCACGTCAAAAGAATTTCATTTTTAACTTGACCTTAAATTATTATATTGAATACAATTGTATGCTCCAGAATAACATAACCGCTTACTGAAATGGAGTCATTACCGATCGATGAGCAAACCTCATTACATTTAACAAATACTTGCGCAAACGCATGCGGATTGTACGTGTCGTGGGAGGTTCGTAAACTTGGGCATATCGTGAGACGGCTAACCGCAGAATAGATAGCTGAGGTAGGATTGCTAAATCAGTAAATAATCAAGTAAGGAAACTGTTTCTTCTAGGTAGCACGCTAGATCATGGACCGCATCGTCACTTAACATCAATAAAATGGTCAAGTGTTAACTTACAAAAGTAGGTTTGCAATAATAAGTATTTTGTATAGTACTAGAAGTCGCCAAGTAGTTGATATTCGACTATGAAATAAAATTAATCTATTCTCAATTTGATCACATACTTTAACAATAAACAATAGATTTTATTTTGACGTGACAACGTCTAATAAATCAATGAACGTCGGCTGCATGCATGAACAAGTGTTTCGTTGTGTCCCGTTACGCTCACTGTACGCTTGCGCTGCATCTATCAATGTTTTGTTATGACGTTGTCACGTTAAACTATCGTCTGGAAATCAACCGACTTTACAGAAAAATCATTTTTTTTAATATAGAAGACGAGCTGGACATGTGCCTGATGGTAAGCAACGCGCTAGCACATAGCAGTAGGTACCATGACACGCAGCTGTCGTATCATGGTGTCAAGAAGACTCCAAACAACAAGTACAAGGTTGCCTTGTACTGTACTGCTATTGTCACCCAGATATATGATACCTATTTACTTATGATTTGTTGCATCTATATGCCCTGTGATTTCACTGGAAACATTGACCTTCAAAGCGGAAAACAAAGTGTCCATATAACATTCTACGTTATAAGTTTTCACTTTTATAAATACCTACGAGTAGTTCGCCTTTTGTACGCATTAAATTTGTTGTCTCCCTCTAGATGGACAGATGACCTCATAAAGGTCGCTGGAAGCCCCTGGTTGCAGGTTGCGCAGGACCGTTCGTTGTAGAAATCTAGGGAGGACTTTGTTCAGCAGTGGATGTCTTGAGGCTGATGATGATGATATTTTGCCTGTTTATAAACTATTTATTGTAATTTTTGCGGTGCCAATAAAGTGTTTTGTACTGTATTGTAGTTTCTATGGCTGCCATTTTTTTAAAGGATTTTTTCTGAAGTGACGCATTCGTCGATTGACTGCGACATAGATAACGATCACTCTAATTACTCCGTGATGCCTTGAACCAGCGCGGGCGCAGAATGAAGCCTTTTTTTCTCTTTGAAGCGGCGCACATCTGAACCTTGTGTAGATAACTCGTTTTATATTACTCTACTAATAAATAGTAGCAGTTATATACGCGTTATATACGCGTAATTCGCATTCCCGTTATTTTCATAATAAGTTCATCATAATCAGCCGCAAGACGTCCACTGCTGAACATAGGCCTCCCCCTAGATTTCCACAACGAACGGTCCTGCGCAACCTGCAACCAGCGGTTTCCAGCGACCTTTGTGAGGTCATCTGTCCATCTAGTGGGAGGCCGTCCAACACTGCGTCTTCCGGTTCGTGGTCGCCACTCGAGAACCTTTCTTCCCCATCGGTTGTCAGTTCTGCAAGCGATGTGGCCTGCCCATTGCCACTTCAGTTTGCTTACTCTTTGAGCTATGTCGGCTACTTTCGTTCTTTTGATTTTCGTTTTTTTTTCAGTACGGATTGAATTGAAGAAAGTTTGCTATGGTGATATTCCAAATTAAAATCGAACTGTCTTCTAATTTGCACCTAGATCCGTTCTATAGTTTTTGCGTAAATGAGCAGCAAACATCCATTCATCCTCACAAATGTTTGCATTTATAATATTAGAAGATTTTTTTATTGACTAAAGATGAAAAAGTAAATTACTCCATATACAGGGTTATTGGTAATCAGCCTGCATCCTTTTAAGGGGATGTTAGGTACATTAAATAGCAACTGTTGTTCTACAGTTTATAAAAAAATGTACGTTGTTTTTTCCATACAAAATAAAAAAAAGCGTAAATGCCCGGTCTAAAAGCTAAACTCTTTGTAATAAGAGAGCGAGCTAAAGAGCTTTAGCGCTCGATAAATGATGTCCTGAAATAAATAAACACTATACAGCCAATTACCAAATCTGCAAACGGAGGGTTCGAAAGGAAACTAGAACTGCTTAAAATGAACTTTACTATAATTAATTTCACAATGTAATATCTCAATCCTATTTAACCTAGACGCGCATGCGTTCAATGTGAGAACGACACTCACATCATAGGATTTTAAGCCTATCTAACTTAGGTGCGAATGCCTTCGACGATCGAACGACACTTCTTTATGGAAATCAGCTTTGATGAAGGGTTATCTGGGCCATAATTTAATGAGGGCAGCATCAGCGAATTGTAGTTGGTACGAGGCAGGTCATTGCTACTGCCGAGTTCTGTTGAAACTGCTGACTTGAACTTCGTGCTGGAGGAATGAGCTCACGTTGTGCGGACATGTGTAGGTATTGGTACGTAACAAGCCGCTAAGCAGTGCAATTTGTACATTGATTGCCCATACAAAATAAAAAAGTGTATTTGCCCGGTCTACAAGCATCGAACTCTTCGCGATAAGAGCGCGCGCTGCTTAACGCTCGATAAATGAACTCTGCTCCTGATGCTCCGATGCTCCTGAAATCAATAAACACTAACAACCGCTAAACAGGGCAAGAAAGATCAACAACTCTTTTTTTGGGATATGTACTGAGTTTCAACAAACGTTGTAGAACAAAAGTTGTTTGTTTAAATAAACAGAACATGTCCTTAAACGGATGCGGCCGGATTATCAGAGTAACCCTGTATATAATAACAAATGTCAAACTCAACGTTCTCTCTTCGTTATCAACAACCCACATTCCGACATCTATCGGAACGTGGGTTGTTATTTGAGACACATGCCTATAAGTAATACCTACTTATTTCATAACAGTGATGGTCTAATGTAGATCATGCGAACTTCACTATTACTATTTTGCAATCGCTACCTTTGTCCGACTTTCATCTCGCTATGTTGAAAGATAGATATTAAATTCTTTATTGGTATTATTTTGAAAACAAAATCATACATAAAATAAACCATCTACATATATACAACTAGCAATACTCCACGGATTCGCCCGCGAATTTCCTGATCCCGTCATGTTCTCAGGAAAAAAAACAAATGAAAAAAAACCAATGAAAGTTATTCTAAACTATTTACCTATCCGTGTACCAAATTTGATACAGATCCCTGCAGTAGTTTATGCGTGAATAAGTAACGAACATCAATCCATTTTCCCTCTTAAACTCTTGCATTTATAATATTAATTAGTAGGATTAATAAAACAAATATTTATCCAAGACGGGAATCGAACCTATAACTACGCGGTTAGACCACATGATCAGTCAAATATGGGTATAGAGTATCGACAGGGCATTTTTGTGGCGGCTTTGTGTCTCCAAAGACGAACAAAATGTTTACTCCGTTCTAAATTCATCGATATATACCACTAGATGTGCCCTCCCAAACTTCAGGCGAACGGAAGTATGTCATCGTTGGGAGGATGACCTCACTGTTTCCGTTCTAGTCAGTTGCAGGAAGCGTTGAACGATGGACGTTTTTACCTATTACTATTCGTTGTCAACAACTACAAGAACAAAATTAAAAATTTTGATTAACCCCCGACTACCTTAGATTTGCTATCTGTAGAACATTGTACTAGTCAAGCCCTTTCATTTGATACCCATATTAAGGGAATTGTGAAAAAGGAAATGTAATTCGCCATTTTGTGATAGCGGCCATCTTGGATTTGAAATTTGTCATAGTGCAAAGTATTCTACTAATCAAGCCCTTTCATTTGATACCCATATTGAGGTAGTAGTGAAAAATATTTTATAATTCGCCATTTTGTGGTGGCGGCCATCTTGGTTTGAAATTTGTTATAGCGTTTAGTACTCTACTAGTCAAGCCCTTTCATTTGATACCCATATTGAGGTAGGTTGTAAAGAAATATTTTGTCCGCCATTTTGTGGAGGCGGCCATTTTGAATCGATATTAACCAAACATAGCTAAGAACACCCGCACGGATATTAACTTTCAAATAAAAAAAACCGCATCGAAATCGGCCCATCCGTTTGAGCTCTACGGTGCCACAGACAGACACACACACAGACAGACAGACAGACAGACAGACAGACAGACCGACAGACAGACAGACAGACATCGACGTCAAACTTATAACACCCCTTTTTTTGTCGGGGGTTAAAAATAAATAGAACCACAGCATATCTCGCCGCTAGCGACTCTAGGAGTCAAGTAAATTGGTTGTTCGTAAACCACAGAGACGCAGTTCATTACCAATTTCAAGGTGCTGAGGGCAAATCCATTGGTTTACGAGTATATCGATGAATTTAGAAATAAAGTCGCGGCTTTCCTACTCTGAATCTACTTCGAGCCGTCGTTTCGTCAATTTAAATATTCTAAGTCCATTTTAATACTCTAATTAGAGTAAGCTTAAACATTTAAACTTCAAACAATGTTCGATCGGACGAAACGAAGTAGAAAAGTCGCGGGTTTATTTCGAAATTACGGTTTTCGTAGAAAGACAGTAGATTTCTAGGTGGCACACCGAATTCTCCAATCTCCAATAAGACTTACAACTTTCTAGAAGTATCGTGGCCCCACAATAGAATTGACAAAAAAGGCCCGGGTATTGAAACAGCTGTTAAAAGAGAACGTAGCATGATAAATATCTGCTCACTTTATCAAAGCATCAGATTCCTAATAAGGTAAAAGGATGAATTGATTAAATACATCCGTGAGAATTTGTGCTAACTATAGCGTAGCATTCTCCGCATCGCTGCCTGACAGGTGTCATGGTATGTTAAATGCCACCACTTAAGATATCTGACCAATTAAGAACTATCTTTATTTTTGGTTTTTAAACCTAGCGATTAACTTGAAATTAAAGTAACTGCTTACTACTATTTAGTTATTTAATTTATTTATTATTTTTTAGGGTTCCGTAGCCAAATGGCAAAATACGGGACCCGTATAGATTGGTCATGTCTGTCTGTCTGTCTGTCCGTCCGTATGTCATAGCCATTTTTCTCCGAAACTATAAGAGCTATACTATTGAACCTTGATAAGTAGTTGTGTTCTGTGAACCGCATTAAGATTTTCATAAAAAAAAAGAGAAAAAAAAAACAAAAAAGTTTAGGGGTGTCCCATAGATGAGTACTTAGAACTGAAACGCAAAAAAAAATATTGATCAAAATATTTATATTTGATTATGTTATGAGTCTATGATACTTGAAATAAATAAATGAATTGAAAAAAAAACCATACGTGTGGGGTATTTTATTTATAAAAAATAAATTACCCCACACGTATGGTTTTTTTTTATCAAAATATTTATATTTGATTATGTTATGAGTCTATGATACTTGAAATAAATAAATGAATTGAAAAAAAAACCATACGTGTGGGGTATCTATGGATAGGTCATCAAAAGTTATGTTGAGGTTCCAAACATATTTTTTTTCTAAACTGAATAGTTTGCGCGAGTCTTCCAAAGTGGTAAAAAGTGCTCCCCTGTAACTTCTAAAATAAGAGAAATACAAAAATTAATGTTCCATTTTGAAGTTATTAATAAAAGAGTTTTAAGCAATCATACAAACAAACTTTCGCGCTTATAATAATAGTAAGATTTTTAATGTAGTCTTGTAAGGAATATATAAAAGCGGCCAAGCGCAAGGCGCGCCCATGAAGGGTTCCGTAGCAGCAGGTAACATAAGAGACGATCTTCTTAACATTCCATGGATTCACCGTGCGGGTGCCGAGTCCATTGTGTGGCAGAGAGAGAAATCCCGAGTAGATCCCGAGACTTGTGACACGGGTGTAGGGGCCCCTTTCTGACGTACATCAACACTCACCTTCACTACTCGTGTTTCTCTCCCTGCCCAGCCAAATCTGATATGAGCCTACTAGTGCAGCTTTAGATACTTACTCGTTCTAGTATAGAACTTACTGCACTTCTGGGAAAGCCTTTCAGCAGGTTATAGAGAGATTTTGCTGGTATACCTCTCGCTCCTAGTATACATAAGTTCTTGTAGTTCGGTGTAACTTTTATCGATGTTTTAATAATATTTATGACGTACTTAAAAAAACTACTTGCTAAATCGAGTTCAAACTAATTTTCGTAGGATGCATGGAAGTTTGAATGTACCTACATCATCATTTTTTGTTTTACTATTCTCTTATTTTAGAAGTTACAACAGGGGGGGGGGCATACATTTTACCACTTTGGAAGTATCTCTCGCGCAAATTATTCAGCGTAGAAAAAAAATAATATTAGAAATCTCACCATTTTTGAAGACATGATGTTGAGGCATGACATGAATATCCATAGACACCCCCCAAACATATAGGTTTGATGAAAAAAAATCATACTTAAGAGGCACCTCCGAAATTTATTGTTTTTTAAACACTTTTTTGTAAAAGCCTTAATGCGGTTCGCAGAATACATCTACTCACCAAGTTTCAACAGTGTAGTTATCATAGTTTCGGAAAAAATTGTCTGAGACATACGGACGGACAGACAGGCAGACATGTAGAATCTATAAGGGTTCCGTTTACGTTTTGTGAAACCCAAAAACAAGCTAATAGGTATAAGTAAGTAACGAGAACAAAAAAAGAAACATTAATTACATCACTTTTTTAAACAACTGCAAATTTATCGTGCGTGAATGCTGGTCTCATTTTGATGATGCTTTCACTTTCGAACAGTTTTAACATGAGCCGTTAAGTCGGTTTGGGTGATTCTACCTGGTTATATGGTCGTTTTGTTGCCATTATAAAACATGAGCACTTGTTCATTATCATTTACGCGAACACTTGGTTTTGGGTTATACAGATAGGGTTGTATTCGTTTTATAATTCAACTAACAATTTAATATTTTAATTGATAAAACGTATTGTCAGAAAGCGTTAGGTGACGATGACGCGAGTTCCATGATTTCTGTTCACCCAAAGGTGCCAAAAGAAGTTTTCTTTTCAAAACATATATAATTAATTTATCAAGAATTATTTCATTTGTTTTTGGCATCGAACAGCTCGATCTTCCGCGCAAGCACGGAAGTAAATAGCCGTAATATAAAATAATTAAATTAAAAGTAAAGTAAATAGGAATGGGAGTAAGTAGCCTTAGCTAAAAAATATTGTTCAAATCTTTTTGTCATTTCTTGCGGGAGAGGAAAGTTGCACACTAGCGCAAAGCCGCACTATTACATACAAAACATACCTGTACCGATCCATTGCCGATTATACTCACACAGGCAAATCACTAACACATAAAAAATAAAGCACCATTCTACAAATCTAGCCCCGCCCTCAGCCACAGCATAATATATTATCAAACTCCATGGTCCACGCGGACTTGTACTTTGACAGAGGAGAAACGCTGTGTATGCCTACTCCCTTCCGTGTTGCTCGCTGGTTTTTGGTCATACCAAATCATTCAACCGACTCGACACTATTTTGATATTTGTCATGTGTTAACGTTTACCTAGTTCTTCAGTTATTTTGTAGTGGTTGGACTCTCTGCCAGTTATTCTACCGCTTAACCCTAACATAATCGGAAAACATCACTGTGTTCCGGTTTGAAGGGAAATGTTTTTAGTGAAAATCTTATATCTCTGGACGACAAGTGCAATACTAGGCAATGATTTGGGCTCTTTATGTATAAATGTATAATAGCTCTCATTATAGATCACTCTCGTATAGATCATTCTCGTAACATACGCAACGCCGACAAGTTGGATGTTATACCACACTCTCTCACGAGGTCACAGAAGTTGACTCACATCATGGGACCGGAAGTTTATAACACTCTTCCGAATATAGTTATATCGGCCCCAAGTTTTGGCAGCTTCAAAAACGGATTAAAGTGCTGGCTTATCGATCAAGCTTTTTATAGTTACAGCGAATTTTTAGAGAGTGATGGCAAAGTTCCCATAAAGAAATGAATTTGACATGGGTCAGTACAATTGTATTAAAACCATATTATACTCGTATAATGCTTGACAGTTTTCTATACAATATTTATTATATATAATACAGCAAAGTAGTAATTTCAAACTTTGAAAATGTATACAATTTGTATGCTCTTTCTTTTGTTTTTGTTTTTATTAATTGACGTGTAAATTGTACATTTATGAATAAAATACTACTTTGACTTTGACTTTAGCTGCGTGCTATTATGGCCAGATTGCTTACCATCAGGCACATGTCCTGCTCGTCTCATCACTCTATAAAATAAATAAAGATTGTTCAATACAAATAAGGTTTTTTTGACAAGTTTTTCTTGTAGTTTCATGTGTCAATGCTTCGCGAGTTCTTTAGGTCTATTTGAAATTACACAACGGTAAATGGCAGACCAGTGACTGCGGTTGGTAAATTACATTTAAATGACGCACTCACAACTCCGTAATATTATGACCTGGATACCTTAATTATTTTAAGCACTAGATTTAGATAAAGTCTAAGAATGGATCGACAAATTTTTTTTTTTACGAATAAACAAAAACGTACTTCAATTTAAATACTAATATTATAAAGCTGAAGAGTTTGTTTGTTTGTTTGAACGCTAGGATCTCGAGAAGTACTGGTCCGAATCGAAAGACTATTTTTTTATTGGATAGTCCATTTATCGAGGAAGGCTATAGGCTATAGAACATAACGCTACTATTAATAGAAGCGGAGTATGAATCAAGAATGTAACAAAATCGGGGGAAAATATTCCTTTTTGAGAGTTTTCGGACGTTTCGTGTTTTGACATGACACATGACAGCATGTGTCTAAGATTGCGTCATTGAATATAAACATTTGCCATAGATTACATACCTCACCTTTGTTCACAGATTAAACATCTCCCTTTGCTAATCTAAATATGAGTTGGTACGACCAATTTCCGACAGGTGGCGTAGAAGAGGTGTTTTGTTTGAAAACGATATTCTCAGGAATGAATGAATCGATTTCAGTCATTGTTTCACGGGATCCTGATTAGTGCTATATAATGTACCACGGGCGAAGCCGGGGCGGACATCTAGTTTAAAAATAAATTGACACTAAACTAAATTTCATGAGAAGCTATCACTACGTCGTCGTCCAGATCATCATCATCGTCAGCCCATGTTCGTCCATTGCTGGACATAAGTCTTTCCAATATTGCGCCACCAAATCCGGTCTTCGGCACTCCGATTCCATCCGCTTCCCGCTACTTTCTTCAGGTCGTCGGTCCACCGAGCGGGAGGCCGTCCCACGGGACGTCTTGAACGTGGTCTCCACTCCAGAACCCTTCTCCCCCAACGTCCATCGGCTCTGCGACATATGTGGCCCGCCCACTGCCACTTCAGCTTGCTTATTCTCAAAGCTATGTCGGTTACCTTAGTTCTCCGTCGGATATCCTCATTGCGGATGCTATCCTTCAGACTGGATTTGGTGGCACAATATTGGAAAGGCTTATGTACAACAGTGTACGAACACGGGCTGATGATGATGCATATAATTCTAGCGCCAAGCAATAATTGTGTTAACATCTGATTGCTCCGATTTGGAGGACAACGTCTCCCAGTTCAATTACAGGACATAAAGATAAAACATGTTATAGGTATAGTATAGTGATAAGTATAAGTATAGTAGCCAATTAGTAGTGGCCATGGTCATTAACTAAAGCTCAGAAGTTCCGCCTCGGAGTTTGTCAACGAGCAATGGAACGTAATATTTTAGGTATCAAAAGACAAGACCATGTACGCAACACCATACTACGTTCCATTACAGGTGTAACAGACGTAGGCTATAGGTCTGCCAAGCTGAAATGGGAGTGGGCGGGTCATGTGGCCAGAATGCACCACGATCGGTGGGCCAGAGTTTCTACGGAGTGGACGCCATCGGCCAGTCGACCCCAGGGTCGTCCTCCAACGCGGTGGAAGGACGAGCTCGGAGCGTTTAAAAATAATTAGACGATGGCAGCTCAGGACCGGATACAGTGGAGGGAATTGGGGGAGACCTTTGCCCAGCAGTGGGACAGTTGAGGTTAAATAAAAAAAAAATTAAAAAAATAGGTATGTCTGGGTGACGAGCGCAGCGCAGTGCTAAGTAATGATTTAGACTACATTTTCCTATAGCTGCGTGTCATTTGCGGTTTGACGGCACCTTTGTGTTAATAACGTGTAGGCTGCGGAATACGTTGCCGTAGTAGGTTTTCCCGATGGTTACAATCTCGGTGTTTTCGAATCGAGAGTAAAACTGGTTTTTTTAGGTGAACACGCTCCATCTTAGACCGCATCGTCGCTTAACATCGGGTGGGATGGAGGTCAAGTGTAAACCTATTATTTTACCTATTATTGGCTGTGCTGGTGGCAGTTGGTAGTAAGCCTGCCAGCGATGCCGTGGGTCGTGAGTTCGATCCCCACCTAGTGCAAATGTTTGTGTGATGGATTCAAATATTCATACTGTGCCTGGGTGTTTTCTATGATTATAATAAGTATGTATTTAAAAATATATAAGTATTATATCAGCTATCTGCTTCCTTATTTTTTTTAAATTTAAATTAGCCACTATACTTACATGTAGTAAGTATAGTGGTAAGTATAAGTATAGTAGCCAATTAGTAGTGGCCATGGCCATTACTAATTGGCTACCATATTACAAGCTTTGCTTAGTTTGGGGTCAGGTGACGTTGTGTGTGAAATGTCCACCAATATTTATTTATCTCTTATACCTTTAAACGACCAATTCTTGTAGGTATATAGGTATATATATATATATATATAATCTGAATCTCGGAAACGGCTCAAACAATTTTCATGAAATGATGTATACTGGGGGTTTCGGGGACGATAAATCGATCTAGCTAGGTTTTATTTTTTGAAAACATCATTTTATGCGCGTTTTTAGACAATGAAAACCTCCTATAATGTCATTAGAATACGATAACTTATTTCGCCACTGTTCTTCAAGTCTAAATGGCGTAGACGGAATATGCTCGCCCTCGGAGTCAACATGCCCCGGTTCGAATCCTGATGGTTACATTCGGGTCTTTTCTTTTGTTCTTTTTTTTCTGAGATTTTTTTTTACTTAGAGACCTTTATAAACGCATTTAAACCGAGCAAAGCTCGGTCAACCAGGTACTATTTATTTATTACAGTGAAAAAAACACATAAAACTTATAACTGAGTCACGTGCAGCTGTTAATATTCCACAATACATACAAACTAACAAATTAATTTCCCCTTGAACTTCCAAATACAGTAGCGCACAAATGATTAAACAAAATAATAGTATTTAAATACGGCCTCACGTATCCTATTATAATAATTATTGTTCACTATTATTTGCGTTATTAATGTACAATTATTTATTATTATCCGGCACAATGGTATCATCGGCCTTTTGTTGCCACTTCCGATTTGCTGGTCGGAGATGCTTCTTCCAAATTAGGGTTCCGTGGCCTGATGATATATAAACATACGTGTTTGATTTTAATCTTGGTTTGATTTTGATAATGAAATTGACATACTTTGAAAAAAACTGAGCGCAAAATGATTTTTCTGTATTTTTTCCAAGTTTAGAATGTTTAATTTTTGAATATGCGTTAACATGTTTAATTTTTACTAAGGGTGTGTGTAAGTAACTTGATTTAAAATGTAAAGACCTAATACCTAAAATACAGATGAGATATTACACAAGGATACACAAACATGTGAGTGTAATGTACCGATTACTAATATAAACAATATTTTTCATCACTATTTACGCTCCCAGAGCTATATGTTTATTTTTTTAAAGTTTATTAATATTAAATTAACTCAAGTTTTGCTTAGTTGATTGTGCTAGTGACGGTGAATAGTATGAAAAATTGTGTTCCCGTTTCAATAGCTGTCAATGTATTGTTATGTTGCATATTGCTTACCATCAAGTTTGTGTTTAGCTCCTCTCGTCACTCTATTCTATAAAAAAATAAATATTTTTCTTATGGGACCTGTGGCTGTTGAGCTCAGATAAGTTCTGATTATTTTATCTGTAACATGTTGAAATGCTAGAAATTTTGATCAAGAGTTTGCTGTAGTAATGTAAGAAAAAAATATTAAATCAACAAATTTGAATTTCGAAAACACTGTCTAAGAGACCTATGGATGGATTATTTTGTTAGAAATGTTATTATATACGGAACCGTTTGACAAGAAGTAAGTCTCACCCTAAACAATAACAAAATTTGAGTATCATAATACCGTGAAGTAGAAGCTAAAAATACATTATAATGATGGTTCAGCCACATCAATGGAGCGGACGTCGGTTTGACTGTTAGTAAGAATAGAGTGGATGGTACTGTGCTACAGTGAGCCAAGAATACATTATTATTCATACTAACAAACATTTAAAACATATTCAAATATTTGTACTGTGCCTGGGTGTTTTCTATGTATAACAAGTATGTATTTAAAATATATAAGTATCATATCAGCTATCTGGGTTCCATAGTACAAGCTTTGCTTATAATTTGGGGTCAGATGGTGTTGTGTGTGAAATGTACACCAATATTTAAATATATTTATTTTGAATGTATTACTTTTCATCATCATCATCATTCACAGCCTTCTCTATATCCCACTGCTGGGTATATACCCACCAGCATATTGGCTTATGGCCTCTCATTTCCCTTGCCATCTTCTTCGGTCCTGTACCAGTCGAGTCCAGGTTCGACCCGCGATAGAAACGATATCGTCGACCCATCTTGCAGCTGGACGTCCTACACTCCACTTACCTTGCCTCGGCCACCACTCGGTCACTACTCTACTCCACCTGTTATCACCGCGTCTAGCAACGTGTCCAGCCCAACTCCGCTTTGAAAAATGTGATGAAAATGTCCCCTATTTCCCCCTATTTCCTTTCTTCGCCTAATTCAAGATTGGTGTAAAAAGGAAGATAAATGACAAAAGCCAGGGACCCCGGAGTCTGTAGAGTTGCTTTTTTTTAACTTTTATAGGTTTACATTTGACCGCCATCTCGCCTGATGTTAAACGATGCCATCTACGATGGAGCGTGTTTACTTAGAAAAAACCGATTCACTCTCAAAGTAGCTAAATTCAAATGAAAAAAAATATAGTTAGACTAGCTGTACCCTGCCACGCTTCGCTGTGGCACATTGTGATGCAAACATTATATAAAAACAATCCTTGATGCGGATTATATATCATTGTAAAATTTCAGCTCGATCGGTGCAGAACTTTTTTAGTTTTTGAAGCGTACACAAACCAACATAACATTTTTATATATAAAGATTATACATAGTCTGATAGAACATATTAAGGTAAAGACACCTTTTTCCAAGGTATTTTCACCAAAACTCGATAGGACATTAAAAATTAGATATTAACTGAACTTCTCTGACAGTTTGCCTATTTCTAATAGAAGCTTTATTGTTTTTGTTGTGCTTGTACTTGTTTTGGCGGGAAAAAGCCAGGAACGAGAACTGCGTAAAACCGCGGGAGTACCTACAGCTAGTATTGAATAAAGTGTTTATAGGCCATTTATAGGCCACCACCGCCCTAACCTACCTGATCATTCAATAATTATTTTCCTGCAGTAATATATTGAAATATGATGCACTTTATTACACACCTTAATTAATGCAGTAAATTAGATATAACACCATAAATTACTGAATACAAATACTCCATTAATATCATAAATAATTGATTGAGCATCACACCGTAGCACGTATTACCACAATATTGACACACTAACTAACACATAATTCACTGGGCTCGTTAATATTTATAAATCGTTTGTGTCACTCCTTGACTTGCTCGTGCTATTTAGAGAGACACTATTTATTTTGTTTTAGTAGGACAATTTGAAGTCCATCTGGAATAAGTCCTTCCTTCCACTCGACACCACCAAAACGACACTATCGGTGGTGTCGTATGGAATCACTAGTCCATACGACACCACCCTAGTGATGTGCTCTTCCGCCATTAGTTTTTTGTTTTTTTTTGTCGTCAGTATTAATATCCATGTCCATTGTGAAAAATTAAAATATTCGGACGGAAAGACAATAAAATGCAAATTGCAATGAACAATGTCAAGATGACCATTTGAGTGACAGATAAATATAAACTTTATCAAATGACATACCTCATTAATGAAACTGCTTGAACTTAATTGGGTTTTCATATCAACAACTTTGTATGTAGGTAACCTCACTATTAGTCGGTGGTGTCGTATGGACTAGTGATTCCATACGACACCACGATGGTGTCGTTTTGGTGGTGTCGAGTGGAAGGAAGGGAATAAGTACCGTACCTTTGCTAGTTATTCTACAGCAAAGTAGTTCTGTTCAAACATCACTATGTTACGGTTTGAAGGGCAATGTTTCCAGAAAAATTACAGACCGTAAAGCTCGATATTCTTATATATCTGGGGGACAAGGACTGGAGCGTTATCGCACCATCGGGGAGAAACTGAGATGTGAAAAAAATATGTGGTGCTTGAATTTCAAGTGACCCCAATACGTTTGTTCGAATTTAGTATCACAATACACAACAGGCTCACCTTTTGGTTCTTCTGTGTGCTTGTGGCTGCGAAGCCTCCTCTGATGCTTCTTTTAGACGGTTTTCTAGCACAATATATAGAGTTCAAACGATAACGAACTAATAATTTTTATATCGACCGGTTAAGTTTTCATCGAAGCAAGAACTTCTAAATGAATTTTTGAAGCCTGTTGACGTCGTTTTTAACGGCGCTTGTTGTGACTGGCAGATTTTGAAGACAAACGCATTGGTGGCAAATAAGAATTTCAATATGTACAAGCGCAGTGCTAGGTAATAATTTGGACCATTAGGAGCGTACCACTGTGGTTATTAGCAGGAGTGTTGTTTACTATCAGACACATGCTCTACTCGTCCTATCGCTCTATCATCCTGCTAATCATCGATATTAATCAATGGATATGCCCTCCCAAACTTCAGGTGCACGGAATTATGTTTTCGTTGGGAAGAGTCAGCTCACTCTTTCCGTTCTAGTCGGTTGTAGGAAGCGGTAACCGCCAGCGCCGGATGTTTAATTTGTGTGCCCACTTAAAATACCCTCAAATAAGGGCTTTATGTCATGCACGTTAAGATACAGATTACATTGATAATATAAATTTGCAGACTGCTGTCAGCGAGTGGTCTGCTAATTTGTGTTGCCAATGTAATCTGTATCTTAACATGAATGGCATAAATTCCATATTTCAGTATATTTTATTTGTCGGGTGATAGCCGAGTTGTATAAGTCGGCGCAGACTTTATACCTATCACTATTCATTGTCAACAACCAAAACAATTAGAACCGCAACATACCTCGACCCTATCGATTCTAGGGGTCAAGTAGATTGGTAGTTGGAAACCACTCACACCACACACAGAGACGCAGTTTGTTAACAATTTCAATGTGCTCAGGACACATCTTTTTTCTTCATTCATTCAAATAAAAAAGATTTTTTTAATGAATTTGTAAGTCCTTTTATATTAGTAGCATCGATATAAATCAAAAGATCCAACTACCAATCTACTTGACCCCTAGAATCGATAGGGTCGAGGTATGTTGCGGTTCTAATTATTTTGGTTGTTGACAATGAATAGTGATAGGTATAAAAGTCTGCGCCGACTTATACAACTCGGCTATCACGGAGAGTGAATCGTTTTTCTAGGTAAGCACGCTCCATCGTAGATCTCATCATCGCTTAACATCAGGCGAGATGGTGGTCAAGTGCGAACCTATTATAGTTAAAAAAAAAGATATTCCAAAGACACGGACGAAGAGGTTTGACTCCACTTTTGTGATAAGAAGTCTAGGCTGTGGAATGAGTTGCCTGAGTGGTTTTCCCCGATAGTTATAATCTTGATGTTTTCAAATCGAAAGTGAATCGTTTTCTAGGTAAACACGCTCCATCGTAGACCGCATCATCGCATAACATCAGGTGAGATGGCGGTCAAGTGTAAACCTATTAAAGCTAAAAAATAAAGTTTTGCGAAAAGTTGTTGGAAAAAGTTTGTTTAACTACACAAAACGGATGCAGGCTAAATACCAGTAACCGTGACAAATATACCGTGTATAGCCGTTGTCAAGTAATAAATGCAAGATAGTTTGCATAAGCCCGTCCATTTTTCACAAAAGCTTCGTATTAGGTACAAATTAACACCCAATTGTACTATCAGCTATTATATATTATTTGTTATACCTTGCTATACACGCATAAGATAAAATTGTTTGTTATTTTGATTTGGTACTGCTCGCGGCAAAATTCGTCTAGTTTATTTTAAGTTTTAGGTATTTGAGAGAGATTTACGTATATTATATGTCTATTTGTTACACTGTAATCTCGTAGTAACCGTAGTATTTTTTTTAATACTTTTTTTATAATTTAATTTTGCTACTCCACAGACTCCGGGGTCTGTGACCTTTGTCATTACAATAATATTTTTTTATTTGTAGTGGTAGGACTCTTGGCAGAGTCCGCCTGGGGAAGTACCACACCTTTGCCAGTTATTCTACCGCCAAGCAGTAATGTGAAAACATTACTGTGTTCCGGTTTGAAGGGCAATGTTTCCAGAGAAATTACAGGGCTTAGAGATATAAGATCTTAGATCTCTGGGTGACGAGCGCAGTGCAGTGCTAGGTAATGATTTGGACTCTTCATGTTCCAATAGCTGCGTGTCACTGTGCTGTTATGTGTCAGGCATGTTGCTTACTATCAGGCACATGTCCTGATCGTCTCGTCACTCTTTATTAAAAAATTAAAAAATTGCATATTACTTGGATTAGGAGAAGAAGAGGAAAGTAGGGGGGTGTTGTGAACATTTTAACCCCAATTTTAGTCTGCCTAAGCCGCCTCCTCCCGGCCCAGAGCCTCCACTACGGCCGCACTTCTGTCCTTTGATGGCCATCTGTAGGTTGAATTCTCGGTTGGTCTTCGGTGATGCAGCCAACGCTGGCCGTATAAACCGACCGATGGCGGATACGATGACGGATTTTAATACTTTAGTTATGACCTGGTGAATGTTGCATCGGAAGACACAGTGTTGGACGGCCTCTCACTAGATGGAAAGACGACCACACAAAGGTTCTGGAAACCGCAGGACCGTTCGTTGTGGAAATCTAGGGGGGAGGCCCATGTTCAGCAGTGGACGTCTTGCGACTGATGATAATGATTTCCTATAAAAATGTATTTTTTTTACAAAAGTCAGTACAATTGTATTAGAAAATAACTATTGTATATTATTATTGTATTGTATAATACATTATACAATACAATTAATAAAAAATTAAAACAAAATTACATACACGTCAATTAATAAAAATTTAAAACAAAAGAAAGAACCAGATAAAAATAATTAGATTTTGTATACGTTTTCAAAGTTTAAAACAATTACTTCAATGCATTATAAAAATTATCATACAAATTGTATTGTATTGAAATTGTACATTTGTCAATAAAGAACTTTGATTTTGGCTTCGATGATAAATATCGTATCGCTTATTTATTTATCATCTTTCGTTTGTGAGGTTTTCGTAAATATCATGTCCTCTTTTAATGTATGTTATCGTGTTATGCGTGTCAACACGTTAGTAGTTGTTACTAAGTCTGCTAGTCATGTTTATGGCAATACGTCTTTCTGTTAACTTATATTGGAATTGTTAAAAAGAGGAGGGATGGCAACACTTTTTATGATGGCGGATAACGCGGTGCGCGTGATTGTTTTGTAAAGTTGTGATTGTAACGCATTATACAATTTGTAAAACTGGTGAAGATTGATAAAGATGAAATAAATGGAGCAAATATTTCAAAGTGGGTCTGGGTTGTGGAGGCTCTGGTCCGGGAGGAGGCAGCTTAGGCAAATGGCAAAAGGCACTTAGGCAAACACTCGATGTCGAGTCGATTACTTGTGAATCCCAACCGGTAGCGATCGGCTCTACAGACGAGCACTAGAATTAGATTTTAAATGTACCCAACTCCCTCCTATTTTCCTCTTCTTCTCCTTATCCAAGATATGTGTAAAAAAAATAATTGTAATGACAAAGATCACGGACCCTGGAGTCTGTGGAGTGGCTAATTTAAATAAAAAAGAAAGTGGGTCTGGATTTCATTTTCATGTACCTGAACCCTATACGTTGATAGTCAATTCTGAGTTTTACACTCTTTTTATTTCTGAAACAGAAGTGTTTTGTGTTCCAACAAAATAAAGCCAAAGGTCCCAAGGGTTCGAGTCCCACCCAGTGAAAACATTTGTATCAAGATTTCATCAATTTTATCAAGATTATCAAGATTAGAAACACACAACACATTTGTGTTGTGTGTTTCTAGGGAGAGAAAAACGAGTAGTGAAGGTGAGTGTTGATGTACGTCAGAAAGGGGCCCCTTAAACCTACGCCCGAGTCACAAGTCTCGGGATCTACTCGAGTTTTCTCTCTCTGCCACACAATGGACCCGGCACCCGCACGGTGAATCCATGGAATGCTAAGAAGGTCGTCTCTCTATTAGAGGTATATATTTACAACTAGGTATATAACGATTATCTCAGCACTCTGGTACTCCCATAGAACAATCTTTACTTAGTTTGAGGTTAGATGTGTGCAACCCGAACCAGCATGGCAGATTATGGCCACAACTTTATTCTTGCGATAGGAGACCCCGAGTCCCGGCAGTGGGGATATTTGCTCATGCTTATGCTATATGTATATGCCATAATTAAGCTTATTTCCCGTAAGCAGAACTCGTTCACGAGTATAACTTATATGGCAGTTTCTGAGTTCCTGGTTCATGGTGACTAAAAAAAACTAATTAGTTCGTCAGAACATAAATAGTTATTTGTTATACAAGAGTGCAAAGTTGATTTTTAACCGCGTGCTCAATTTTGATGACCGAGCAAGCGAAGGATTCTAAAATTGAATCACAAGCGTAGCGAGTGATTCAAAATTAGAATCCTGAGCGTAGCAAGGGAATCAAAAGAGCACAAGGTGAAAAATCTTTTGCACTCGAGTGCAACACGTAACTTTTCATTCCACCTCAGCGAGGAAATGACTATACTCGGAATTTTAATTCGATTCCAGATTTGACAATTTCAGTGTTGCAACGTTATGACAAGTACTAAATAATGACGTTGCGAAATTATTCGATATGGAAATTGAATATTTCCGGATCGATTCTTCTCGTTTATAATTTTACTCTCGTAAACTAAGTATATCAGGAAATTAAATATTTCTGAACCGATAATTTAGTTTTGACGATTAATTAACGATCTGAGACTTTTCTTTTATAATTGTGTGTGAAATAAATAAAAAAAATGTGATCATGAAGGAACATGACAAATAAAACAGATAGATGTATTATGGTAATAAGTTATTTTAAAAATTGTCAACGTCATCGCTATCGCTATCGCTGTCACTTTTTGTAACATTTATTATAAGTAAATGTGTCTGTGATATTGTCAATTAACATATCTAGCCTACTCATTTTTTCCTCTTCTTTGATAACATAAGATACGAATTTAGACTATTCGGTAGCGATCGATTTTTCGTAATCCATTTTTATGTTCATCACTACACTATTATATGTGGTATCATTATTTCACAAAATGACAGTAGCTTATTTCAAATCTGGAATCGAATTAAAATTCCGAGTATAAATGCAATTTTTTAAATGTTTTTGCGCTAAGCAAATAAAAAAAGTAAGTAGATACCTACACCAAGGAGGTTCCGAGTCTGAGTTTTTATCATATTAAAAAAAATGTATGATGCATTCGGCACCAAGGAGGTAGAAATAAATAGGTTTGTTGGTTTTGAATTCAAAACATCAGTACACACGATGTTCTAAATTCAAATTTACTTTAACCTCTAGAGGGTAAAAACGACTTTTGCGCCCTGATATCGAGGAGTAAAAGTACTCTTTCCGAGCTGGTGGGGTGAAAAAAATATTTTACACGTAATTTTGTTGTGTTTGTGTTCTCAAATAATTAATGACGATAATAATAAATGTGTACAATACTTTCGAGTGAGAAATTTGATAATAAAAATGGACATACTTTTCCATTTGTTTATACATATAACGGACCAATTAGAATAGTACATTTCGGGCCCAGCAATCATCCCAATAGCATTAGTCCCCGTATGTAGCGAACGTCTCCAATTATCAAACTAGTTCATCTATGTTGGATCCCAAGGCCTTTTCAGATACCAGATACCACCACACCTCGGTATGGACGGTGGACAGCGTACCTATAACGTGATGTAGCAACAATGTGACATTGCTACGTGATTCGATCATATCTAATAGGGTATACAGAAAGGAATCTAGATATTAATACGTGCCGCAAAAAAATAAATGTAAAGAAAAAATTGGCAGTCATAGGAACTGCTGATAAGTGGAAACTCCAAACTCAGAAATTTATAGCTATGATGCGTGATAGCGTGAAACTGGAAGGCGTGGTTATGAGTATGGCCATCTAGAAATGCTGGGGGGGAATGTGCAATGGGGAAAAAGGGGAGACCAAAAAAAGAGGTGTTATAAGTTTGACGTCGATGTCTGTCTGTCTGTGGCACCGTAGAGCTCAAACGGATGGGCCGATTTCGTTGCTGTTTTTTTATTTGAAAGTTAATATCCGTGCGGATGTGCGGTTAATATCGATTCAAGAAGGCTGCATACACAAAATGGCGGACAAAATATTTCTTAACAACCTACCTCAATATGGGTATCAAATGAAAGAGCTTGATTAGTAAAATTTTATACACTATAAAAAAATCTAATCTAAGATGGCTGCCACCACAAAATGGCGAATTATATTATTATTTTCCCTACTACCTCAATATGGGTATCAAACGAAAGGGCTTGACTAGTAAAATACTTTGCACTATGACAAATTACAAATCCAAAATGGCCGCTACTATAAAATGGCGAAATACATTTCTTTTTTCACAACTCCCTTAATATGGGTGTATCAAATGAAAGGGGCTGACTAGTAGAATGTTATACAAGTAACAAATCCGAGGTAGTCGGGGGTTAATCAACATTTTTAATTTTGTTCTAGATCGCTATGGCTATATGGCTATGGTCCCAAGTTTACTCGAAGGTTAGTTATCGTTCCCGAGCGTGACGCTAAAAAAACCCTTAAAAATAAAAGCGAGCCCTTAAAAATCTGTCTGTGGCGCGCCTAAAGGAGTTTTCACTTCAAAAAACAAGCGTTCGAATTGAGAACCTCCTGCTTTTTTAAAATCGAAAAATACAACCAATCAATAATGTATATAAAATGTATGTCAACAATCAAATAATAAATAAAATATGGTCTATTTTCTGGGTGATGTAACGTTATTTTTGTTTGTCTAAAACAGTAAAAAATAAAACGAAATTTATCGATTTCGCTAAGTCGATTTTGTTCTACCGACATCCCTACTGCATCGGTGCAACACTAAGAGTGCACGGCGATGACTAGGAAAAAACCATTTGCGTTGTCGATGCAAGGCTGAATACTACGTAATAACGAATTTTAATTTAAAACTATTCCAAAGTGCTATTTTAATCCCCTGCTGTTAGGGTTCAAGTTACGGGCACTATTTCCCGTGGCGATCACAGTCGGCCCACATGGCGGTCCAAAGGTCACACCAAAAACTTGATAGCAGTTGGATGGACCCCACTAATCCAGGATAGTACCTATATGCTGCGATCCAATTTACCCCCTAAAACGAACCTACTACCTGTATTTATTCAAAACCAAATGTCAATAGTATAATTTAAATGTAATTTATTTCCAAGGTCTGTTTTAACCCCCGACCAAAAAAAGGGGTGTTATAAGTTTGACGTCGATGTCTGTCTGTATGTCTGTATGTCTGTCTGTCTGTGTATGTGTCTGTCTGTGGCACCATAGAGCTCAGACGGATGGGCCGATTTCAATGCGGTTTTTTTTATTTGAATTAAAATCCGTGCGGGTGTTCTTAGCTATGTTTGGTTAATATCGATTCAAAATGGCCGCCTCCACAAAATGGCGGACAAAATATTTCTTTACAACCTACCTATGGGTATCAAATGAAAGGCCTTGACTAGTGGAATACTATACACTATGACAAAGTTCAAATCCAAGATGGCCGCCACCACAAAATGGCGAATTAGTTTATTTTTTTCACTACTACCTCAATATGGGTATCAAACGAAAGGGCTTGACTAGTAGAATACATTGCACTATGACGACTTTCAAATCCAAGATGACTGCTTCCACAAAATGGCGAAATACATTTCTTTTTCACAACTACCTTAATATGGGTATCAAATGAAAGGGCTTGACTAGCAGAATGTTGTACAGATAACAAATCCGAAATAGTCGGGGGTTAATCAAAATTTTTAATTTTGTTCTTGTTATATTTTGTTAGCTGTCTCAATCATTATTAAATATAGTTGTAAATTAGTGTGCTGGATTTTAATTTCACTCCAAAGACCCACCACACTACAGTGACTGCTAGTTTCTACTATGTTCTACTGCTACATATATTCTGTCGACATTCCCTGATAGTCTTATTTTTGTAACCAATTCTTTGTTTCGTCTATAAATGTTCTATTAAAGTCTTGCACAGATAAATTCCCAAGGTTCGCTTATAAGACTATCATCACCCAAAAGTCGTGACAAAAACCTAATAAATACTTACGTAAAGTAATTGTATGTGGTTGGTAATTACAAAACAAAGTAACGTTTAGTTCTGTTAATTGTTCTATGGGGAGGACATATTAAGGGGAGAATGGGGGCTCGAAAGGTGATGAGGTGCTTGGTAATGATTTTGATTTTTTCTGTTATGGGCAGGCGTGAAGCTTACCGTCAGGCATGTGTCTTTATTTTACTCGTATGCTAAAAAAATTACAACTGAAAAAAAAGTTACAGTGGTGGATTTCACACACGACAACACCATCTGACCCCAAACTAAGCAAAGCTTGTACTATGGAAGCCAGATAGCTGATATAATACTTATATATGTTTAATTATATACTTATTATACATAGAAAACACCCAGTTACAGTACAAATATACATGACACAAATATTTGCACTGGGCAGGGATCAAACCCACGACCCACGGCTTTACAGGCAGACTTACTACCAACTAAGCCAATAGGCCAACATTGTGTAGAAACATTATTCTTAAGCTAAGTAGAATAAATCTATTACTTTATTAATTGTTGTCAGGAATCATTAATATTACGCAATATATACAACTGTGATGACGCACAATTCGGATGATGACCGGGTCAAATATATACAATTTAATTGGTCAATCAGACAGATTATGGAAAAAATTTACTTACACGTATTTTTTGTTTTATCAAATAACTAAAAATTTACAAAGAAACTTTTTATAATTTATAAATTTATCATGAAACTTCCAGAGTCGGGGATTATAACATTGTGTCTACGTAAAAAAACGTAAGTACATAGACGTGACGTCACTTGTAAGCACTATATCTTCATCATTTTTTGTTTGTGATACAAAATAAAAAACACATGCCCAATATTTTTTCATAATCAAACTGACGGACTTATTAGTTTTTTGCATTTTTTATTCGCCTTATTTTCCTTTGTAAAATTAATTACTGTAGCTTGTACTAGTTGTGTAGTATAATGTAAAGATACCAACCATTACATTATATCCTGCTTCGCATTTAATAAATAATTTCCGGAGTGATTCAGGCCCCGTCCCCCCGTCCTTGCTCCGGCCCTGCCTCGAAACAAATGTCTTCTTGCCATTGTTCGGATGCTCCGCTTTTCGAATACAATACATTACTTTTCACTCCGGGGGGTCTACCGCCTAACTCTAAAGCAGACGGAAAGCATGAGCTGTCTTCATAGCATTTGTCCTGTCATGCTTTCATTTCAGAGCGATCGCCTAACTATATCTTCTTTCAAAAATTGCTCGTGCGTTGACAGATTAAAAATAAGTGAAGAAATGCGTTCAGTAATTACGTTTCGACACCACGTAATCGGTTTCGTCAAACTAGTCGATGCGAAAATATTTTATAAGTGTGATGAACAGTTTAAACGTCTCAAGGCATCGGTTCACATTTCAAATTACTTCAGTTATTGTAAATCTGTTTTACTTTACATTTATTATTCATTTATGAAGGTCATTATACAATAGCATTGTTAGCATTACGATTAACCGAAGATAGGAAAAAACAAAAAACGGAACGCGATATTTGACAATTAATCCAAGTGTTCCCACCTTATATTTAAAGTTCTGCCTAGGTTACATTATAATACTTTACGTAAACCTCAAATATCCGTAATTGATAGAAAATCATCATTCTTTCTCAAATGTAATGAAAACATTTGTTTTAAAAGAAGTTTTCATCACATGAAATTGTTACAAGTTACCTATTATTCTCCGCCAAAGTAAATTGTATAATTAAAATTTCCACGTAACCCTAGCAATCTTCCGATTTATTGGCTGGCAGCATTGTATATTGTTTACACTTTATATAACCTCTATCTGAGGTAAACATTTACAATTTAATTTATGTAAAACAATGAAAACATTATATGAATATCGAATATATTATTTAGTAGTTATACTCTATTGTATGAGGTATGTACCTAATGATAATAGGCAAATTTGAATAGTGTCTATCGTTGCTAATAATTATAAGCTTGTCTTCACATTTCGTGAGGTTGTGGGACTTGTGGGTCGAAGCCCGCTTACACCACTTTAAAGTATTTTTCTTAGTGCTGATGTACTTATAAGTCTGTCACCATTGTCATTGAGAGAAGGCACCAGTAGAAGCATAAATTGGGCTGCCCATGTTTTATAATATTAATATAGATAGAATGTTTGCCGAGACGGCGGCTCAGGCGGACTGATGTGTGGTGTGTCTATAGAAGTGGTGGGAAGAGCAGGACATGTACCTCTTGAAAAGCAGCACACTGCCTATAACAGTACAGTGTCACAAACCTATTGGAACTAGAGTCAAATCAGTAGCTAACACTGCACTGCGCTGCACCTAGAGATAATAAATAAAATATAAATATTGGTGGACATTTCACACACAACATCATCTGACCCCAAACTAAGCAAAGCTTGTACTATGAAAGCCACATAGCTGATATAATACTTACATATTTTTAAATTTTTATTATAAATAGAAAACACAGGCAAATACAAACATTTTTATTCATCACACAAACATTTCCACTGGGTCATCGAACCCATAACCCACGGCTTCTGATTAGATAAATATCTCTAGGCCCTGTGATTTCTATGGCCACTTCATCAAGTGATACACAGTGAACTTATAAGTAATAAAGGATTCTGATTCTGTTAGCACATTACTGCGTGGCTGTAGAAAAACAGGGAGAGGTGTTGACTTCCCTAGTGAGACTTAGCAAAGTCCTACCAATATACAAATAATATAAATAATGTATGGCATCAATAAGTTACATGTTAAAACAAAAGTGCTTTGTTTCAGATATATCTGTTGTTATGCGTCATGGTTGCGGTGGCTGATATATCAAGCTTCTCTGAGACCATCTCAAATCACAAAACAACTTCCTGAAGTGACGTCGCTGATTGATTAAAACAAAGTTTATAGTGATTGTCAAGTACCTATAATTATTTACAAGAGTGTGATGTAAAAAGTATTGAAAATTAAATGTATCTGTTGCATCAACAATAATAACAATAAATATTGTGTTTTAATTAATATTTTACATCCTAAATGAGAATTTTAGTGTAGCACAAATGTAATGATTAATTAATGATCCATGAATCTACACATATTGAATTATATGTGTAGATTCATGGAGTAAAAAATGAGATGAGATAATGCCTGATGGTAGCAACCATACAACTATTGAACAGGAAGAGTAAATAAATCACTGCCTAGTACTGTACTTCACTCAAAAGTGGTGTGCCCCCGGTGTCTCCAAAGAGTCCTAACAATACATAACTGACTACACCTTGAGATGTAACAATAACAAGGTTTTCTAAAGTCAAAGTACTCAATGCCCTTAAAATACATACTACCAGTAGTGCCAAGCGGTAGTGTCAAAGGAAATAAACGACATATAAATGTCTAATTTATACATCAATCTATTACAGTTATTAATATTGGTGGTGGAAATTTCACATTCAACATCATCTAGCCCCAAACTAAGCAAAGCCTGTACTATGGGAGCCAGATAGCTGATATAATATTCGCTTCGCTTGGTCTACAGCAGTGGCTTGGCAGACTTACTATCAGCTAGGCCAGCCAGACTAGCTATTTAAACTGAAAATCATGTTTTTTATTTGATCGTAGGATAACTTAGGCAAAGGTTTTCTATTGCCCCATTCAGATTAAGAAACAAGGAATCATAACACTTAAATAATGTCCGTGTATTTATTTTCAATATTTTTTTAACAGTTCTATGGGGTTGGTGACATTGGGTACTCTTCTGAGACAACTCATTGTTTTCTTGTATGCTATGGGATCAGCTAGCAGTCAATATTTCTTGTGACTCCTAAAACAAAAACAAAGATTAATTATATTGATATGAAATATTAACATTTCATTACATGACCTGCAGCACCCACAGCTTTACCCGTGCAGTATCCAAGTATTTTCCTGTTATAGAAAGTACATTTATATATTTTCATCTGATCCGTTCAGACACCCCAAAGAGATTAAGCAACAAACACAAAACAATCTTTCACATTTATGATATTAGTAAGAGGTAATATTAGGTGGCTGGTTCATAAATTACCTATGTAGGTTTATAATATGGAATTTAATGCTTGCTAATTATTATTTTAAAGCACATTCTGCAGTTCAATTTTGTATACATGTCTATTATTGTTTTATATTCAATACCTACCATCAAAATTGTATTAATGTTGTTTGCTGATAACAAGTCTCTCGCAATAATATTGATCTCAAGCAGCAGAATGTTTAAAATAATAACTTATAGTAGTAACTTAGCTAGTTTCTATGACAATTTGTGAAAAGTACCTATTAAATCGCAAATGATAATATATAAAGCTAGGTAGGTATTATTATCAAAACAAAAAAGGTTTCTATTTCATTATACCAAAGTTCCTTCTTACCTTTATCTCAGGTTTGATGTCTCGTTTTTCGGGAATTATGCCCTCCCAAACTGTAAAATTCTGTGATTTACTTATTTTTAGTAAAATCACCGTTTCTATGACGAAACTTGGGAAGTTATCAGTGTTCCCGCAATTGTATATATTCACCACACAATTATCTATCTTGACAAGGCAGTTTAATAACGAAAATACTAGAAAATTACACTACAGCAATCGCAAAGCAGCATCGAATTTGGCCATGTCTTCATGACATTACTTGAAAGCAGAAAATGCTTTGCTTGAAAGCAGATAAAAATTAGGCGATCGCTATTTCAGTGCAAATGTATGAGTTTCGTTCATTCATCTGCTTTCGGCTTTACGGAAAGCAGATGTTGTTTTCGGCTTTCATCGGCGGTACCAAATTGACAGATGACGTCACAAATCAAAGCATAGCCGAAAGCAGTAGCGTTAGGCGGTAGACCCCCGGGCCGCCCTTGACCCGGTTTTTTGTAATTTTTTAATGGCAGCGATCGGATGCAGTTTCATTACGTGTCGTGATGGCAATTGATTGGTTGTCTATCGCTTTCAAGTTTAGTTTCAACTTTCTGCGACTGCCCGCGTGGCCTTTTAGATTGTAAATCTGCTTGCGACTTTGTGCGCGTAAAGTTCAGAAAAAGATAATTCCTCAGATTATTTATTAGCTCTAAATACCGACTACAAGTCAGCACGTGCTAGATTCTCCCTCTATTATAGACTACAGGCCCATGAACAACATTTATGAGTCATATCATACACCAAGAGACCTATATTGGATGATAGAAGGTTATAAAATAAAAAAGATTCAGCACTATAACGGCACTATGAAGAGGGGGGGTTTGCAACCTTCGCTCGTTATACTCCTACTACTTCTTCTTTTCTAATCCATTATTCCGCAACGCCGTACAAAAATAATGCGACAAGAAAAAATGATGGAGGGTTGCAACCCCCCTTTTCAACTTGCACTCAGTTGGCCAGCTTACAAACAAATAGTGCAAAATCTTATTATTTTATACCCTTCTATCATCCTACATAGGTCTCTTGGTGTATCATGTGACCCATAAATTTTGTTCACGGGCCTTTAGTCTATTAGCAACGTAAGACAACTATTTGGAGAAAGCCTGATAGAGCCTTGAATGCCTTGATATTCCCTTTCAGCGGTCACTCTAGCTGAAGTCGTAAATGACCATCTCAATCTGAGGCCTCTCAAAGGAGGCCTATGTGCAGTGGGTGAGATGTCATCCACTGCACACAGGCCTCCTCCGAAGACTTCCAAAACAACCAGCCTTCTACCGCCTCCATCCACCCACTTTCCGCGACCGAGAAAATATCATTGGTCCATCGCGTGGGGGGCGTCCTATCAATAGTCCTATAACATCGGTAGGATATTAACTTTATTTCTATCGCCAACTTAGCAACTTATACGTAATTGAAACTTACAGATGAGATACATAATTCAGTCAGTTGCGAAAGTTCTTTGTCGGTTCATCTTTAATTTGCAAAGTTCGTAAATTTAAAACAAAGAACTGTTCTATTGTAGAAAGACAAGATGATTGAAAAAGAGAATCTTTTTGTCTGTCTGTTTGTAAATGACAAGTACCTACGTAATGATTTTTTTTTTCCCGTGCAAAAGTAGCAATTGTATCCTTCAATAAAATAAAAGGCTTGCTTTGAAATTTGATACATTTTCCCAGTATTCCTGGTTATTGGTACTGGTTATTAGTAATTTGGTTTAGTAGTGGTAGTCTTGGCAGAGTCCGCCTGGGGGAAGTACCCCACCTTTGCCAGTCATTCTACCGCCAAGTAGTAATGTGCAAACGTTACTGTGTTCCGGATTGAAGGGCAATGTTTCCAGAGAAATTACAGGGCTTAGAGATATAACATCTTAGATCTCTGAGTTACGAGCGCAGTGCAGTGCTAGGTAATGATTTTGACTGTTCATGTTCCAACAGCTGCGTGTCACTGTGCTGTTATGTGGCAGGCATGTTGCTTACCATCAGGCGCATGTCCTCGTCTCGTCACTTTCTATAAAAAAAGAAATTCGAAATTTCCACACAAACTGAAAAAAGATATGTTAGACAAGCATCGAACTCTTCGTACCTACTTCTAGCGCGAATGCTTTTGAAATGAAAAATGATTTGAATGTCTTATGAAAGACTTCACCCGTCTAAAAAGCGTCTAACGGGCACCGCTGCTCCACCGACGCTCCAACGCTACGCCCTTACACCGTCGTCACCATAAGATTTTCTCCTCTCAAAAAGTGTGCAACTTAAGAAGTTTTTATTTTAAAAATCCCAATTCAGATGTCAAAGGGGAAGAAAGGTTCTCGAGTGACGACCACGAACTAGAAAGGGCAGTGTTGGACAGCTTCCCACTAGATGGCCAGATGACCTAATAAAGGTTGCTGGAAACCGCTGGGTTGCAGGTTGCGCGGGACCGTTCGTTGTGGAAATCTAGGGGGAAGGCCTATGTTCTGCAGTGGAATTCAGAAGTCAAAGGGACTGTAAACTTACCAATCTAATTACCGACGCATTTGTAAATACCACTCGCGGTCACCCATCCTACTGACCGTGTCTTACAAAACATAATAACCCTTAAAAAAACAAAGCTGATTCGTCTCGCGACCTTTTCTACAAATTACATGGTAGCCGTAGCAATTATACCATACAGATTAGTGATGCTATAATCTATGTACGTATTCGAATTCGTATTCGTGAGTATTCGAATATTTCTGGATATTCGATACTTGAATCTGCCAGAAGTACTGCTAAGTTGGCACGGTTGCCTGGAAGAGATCGTTTTTAGCCTATATACGTACAGTTGTAACCACATTTGTAGGTTTCTGCGTAAGAGTGTTTTATTTAGTGCAATAACCCATTACTTACCTTAAATTTAAACTAACTTGCAATAAGTCAAAGACATAAATATGTAATCCAGTTACGCAGTTATTACCTGCTAGTAATTTTCATATTTAGTATTAATATATTTTTGTAGAAGTAGGGCTCTTTGAAAATTTTTACTGAGGAAGTAACACAATTTTAACAGTTATTTTACTGCCAAGTTATAATGTGCTAACATTACTGTGTCCTGGGTTGATGATTTCGTTTTTGCAAATTTCGTAGCTAAATATTCGAATTAGAATTCGCATTCGCGTGCATGCCGAATAATCGGCGCATTTCTAAAACAGTACAAGACGCGCAGTTCAAGGTGCTACATGCTAGTTTAATTATGTTTTATATGTAAGTACACAAAACGTGTAAATTGATTTTATGTAATAAAGTTATGGTTTTCAATCAAAGGTTTCCCTTTAGGATTTCAATGTAGTAGGTAGCTTGTTCTTCTATGGAAGTATCACGCTTTTGTCTGTAATTCTACCGACATAAGAACAAAATTAAATATTTTGATTGACCCCCGACTACCTCGGATTTGTAATTTGTACTACATTCTACTAGTCAAGCCCTTTCATTTGATACCCATATTGAGGTAGGTTGGGAAGAAATATTTTGTCCGCCATTTTGTGGAGGCGACCATCTTGAATCGATATTTACCAAATATAGGTAAGAACATCTACAGGGAAATTAACCTTCAAATAAAAAACCGTATCGAAATCGGCTCATCCGCTTGAGCTCTACGGTGCCACAGACAGACAGACACACACACACACACACAGAGACAGACACACACACACACAGACAGACACACTCCTTTTTTTTGGTCGGGGTTAAAAATATATTATTTAGAGATAAATAATCTTTAGACAAATATAATCAATATCTACTATTTACGTGTAACCAGTCTAGTCGGGAGAACGACGACTGCCGATCCAGAGCCCCGGGTTCGAATCTCACACGCACCACTGCCTTTCAAAGTTATGCAAAGTAGTAAAGGAAAGGATCGTGAAAAAAACCGTGAAAATTATAAATTGAAGTCGGGTTTTGTTTTAAAATAAATAATAATTACACTCCATCGTAGACAGTATCGTCGCTTGACTTCGGGTAAGATGGCGGTCAAGTGGAAACCCATAAATCCAATATTTCGGGCTTGTTCTTTTTTGCTACGCTTCTATATATAATATTTCGGGCTTGTTCTTTTTTGCTACGCTTCTAGCTGTACCAATATGTTTTTCCCACAGAACCTTAATCCGAAAAAACCCAACTTTTTATCAATAAGTCGGCGTGATTCGCCGCTGACGTCACTAAGTATAGCACATAACAATAAAGAAGTATTTTGTACTTGAACTCTGCATTCTTAACCTTCTCAAAAAATGGTTCAGGTGAATCGGAGCAACTGTACGATCAAATATGGTGCGAGATTTTCGATTTCTTTAAAGGTTGGCTAGCTCGGAAAATAAGTTGACAATGAATTAACTAACATGAACTAAGATGAAAGTAATTTGACGATACACGTGAATACCGAGAGCTGAAAAACTACATGATGAAGTTAGCGGTTGCTTTCGCAATTTATCTGGAAATATTGCCCTCTAAACCAGAACACAGTAATGCTTACACATCATTTGTTGGTGGTAGAATAACTGATAAATAATATGTGGTACTTAGGTATTTTCCCAGGCAGACCCTGCAAAGAGTCCTACCACTATAGGGATTTTACGCAATTCGTTTTGTATAAAAGCGATCATTTCCAAGTTTTAATATTTAGATATTTGATTGTCGTTCAAACACAAACAGAATAAATACCGTTTAAAATTAATATGTAATATTGAATTTAAAACTGATTGGTCGTATAATAATTTTCGAAAATTTGAAACATTCCAAGCACACCTATTAACTCGTAAGCACTGTAACTTGATCCAAAATTTGACACATCAACGCACTCCCAAGGTTTGCCCTATCACGAGTCTAACGGCTCGCCACCTACAACCTTCTCATAATAACTGCTACTAATATTCATACTATAGTTGTTCATAAGCCGGCACTATGTAGGTAGCTGAGCTTTGTCGAACTCGACAAGTAAGTTTTTTCAAAGCAGATAAAACTTTTTCGGCCTTTTGTGAAGCGTTTCAAGTATTAGGTTAGTTGGCAACCCTGCTATTAAATTATTTTTTTTTAATAAATATATGTAGTTTGAAATTCCTTTTGACGTGAAAGAAATGCATTTACGCATCGTCAGCCATGCAAGGACAGGGTGGAGTAGATTGGGCTTGACAAATACAAATACAAAAATCTTTATTACTGTTTGCAGGTAAGATAAGATGATACAAAACATTTAAATAATTGACCCATACAAACTGGCCTCTTCTTCTAGAGGCATGCAATATGTCTGGCAACGCAGTTTCCATTGGTCTGAATTTATACAATGATAATAATAGTCGGCTGATAAAGTCTTCTTCTTTTTTTATTTTTAACTTTTAATCGGTTGTATCATATATGTCATCTGATTCATCATGTATTAATTTCTGGTTGTGTAGTTTCCCGTTGTGTTATGTTAGTGTGATATGTTTGATGAGTACAATTACGCCAACGTCTTGTGCACCACGTAGAGTTAACCCTAACTTCTAAAACCCCCCGAGTTTTTCAAACAGTGGCTTGGCGGCTGAGTCGCGGTCTGTCTTGCATTCAAACGAGACCCTGCCACCCAATTCCCTGCCAACGCCCTTGAGGGTGCACCTCGCGGGGTAATGGACCCCGTATTTTTTTTTAAACTTTTATAGGTTTACACTTGACCGCCATCTCGCCTGATGTTAAGCGACGATGCGGTCTACGATGGAGCGTGTTTACCTAGAAGATACCGATTCACTCTCAATTTGAAAACACAAAGATTGTAACCATCAGGGAAAACCCACTCAGGCAATGTATTCAACAGCCTAGACGTTCTTATCACAAAAGTAGAGTCAAATCTCTTCGTTCGTGTCTTTGGAACATCAACCATAAAACGATGTCGCTTTTTCGAGCTACGAGCATTCCGATAGAAAAAAGGGCAAAGTGGTATCAGATCATGCAAATCAGTCGCACACTCTCCAAAGTATATCCGATAAAGAACCGATAAGCTGGCAATTTTTCGGCGATGATCAAGACTTTGTAGTCTTTTTCGCAGAAGACAGTCATTGCCTATGAGCCTTTTGCCACGTCTCTCGATCGATTTCAGGGCCTCCAGCTAATACTTAGCCGTTCCATCCCAAAGGTGCGAACAGGTGGTATTTGATTTCAGTGGCTCGTTAGAAACCAGAGCGTCACCTTGTCGGTAAGGTCTATTCTTAGGTGTAGTATTCTTTCTAGTACTTAGGTAAGCCCCAGTGCCAAAGAGCCTTTTAGAACCATCTGGTAGATTTAGAACTTCTAGACGAAATGAGAGCGTGAAGGTTACCCTGGATAACATCCCGTCACCACGGGAAGGTCTGGGGCGTTGGACGCTTAGGGTCGTCCGGTACTTCACATAAGAATGTCTTCATTGTTTAAGCTGTATAGAAACCTAAGCTGAACTGAAGCTAAACTGATCTAAAAATAGGCCTTCCCAAGGAGGAGACGCTCTGGTTTCTAGCGAATCACTGAAATCAAATACAGGGTCCATTACCCTGAAAGGTGTGCCCTCAAAGGCGTTGGCAGGGATTTGGGTGCCAGAGTCACGTTTGAATGCCTGTGACCCCGCTACTCTGCCGCCAAACCGCACCTGAAGAACCTTGCAGATTTTAGTCGTTAGGGGCATCACTCTACGTGGTGTCAACCCCAACATGTTCTTGCAAGACGGACGATGCGTAAATGCATTTCCCTCACATCAAAAGTAACTTCCAACTATATTTATTTGAAAAAGGTCGTGTATAAAGTTACGACTGCTGTAGTCGGGAGAACGGCTACTGGACCAGAGCCCTTGGTTTCAATCCCACGCAAGCCGTTGTCTTTTCGAAGTAATCCAAAAACAGTGAAGGATCAGGCAAAGAAAATTGGCATCTTCCTAGATTGTTTAAAGGTCAAGAATCATACACCAACCATGGATGGTGAATCGGATACACTTCAGAGAGTGTGCAACTGATTTGCGTGAACTAATCCCACCTTGCCCTTTTTTATCGGAATGCTCGTAGCTTGATAAGCGACATCGTTTCATGGTTGATATTCCAAAGACACGTTCGAAGAGATTTGACTCTATTTTTGTGATGAGAACGTCTAGGCTGTGGAATACGTTGCCTAAGAGGGATTTCCCCGATGGTTCAATCTTTGTGTCTTCAAATCCATAGAAAATCGGTTTCCTCTAGGTAAACACGCTCCATCGTAAGCCACATCGGCGCTTACGAGACACAGACGAGATGGCGGTAAAGTGTAATCCTGTAAAAGTTTTAAAAAACCAGCGCTGGGATAGCGTGGTGGATTATGACCTACTATCTCCTCGCGAAAGAAGCCTCCAAGCACAGCAGTGGGAACATTTAGTGGGTTGCTTAGGATCCCTCTCACGTCGTCGCACGAAATTCAAAAAGTTTGTGTTCCGAAAAGGCATGTCGACTCATTTTCGATTTAATGTGCTATCAAAAGGCTAATAAATAACTGAAACATACGTGAATTAATGATTTCGTTATCTTAAAAACTTCCTGTGATATTACGATCTTAAAATCACAATTTTGGACTCTCCTAAAAACGCTTCATACAAAAACACTACGAAGCGTGACGTCACAGTGCCGTATTTTCTATGCGTTGCGCGTAAAGTTTGTATGGTAGCCATATTAAATATTGCGTTTAGGAAACTGGTTTCATAACAAAAGTAACTTGAAATTTAATGGGTTATCCAATGGTAAATTCTTTTTCTAGTCATTTCGTACTTTTAAAATGGACTTGCCCATCCAGTTTTGAATGATCATGAAGTAAGTTAAACTAAAAAATATCAAAATTAAAATTGGTACACATTTTGTTGTATTTAAATACTGTCATTATATCAAATAATTTAATATAATTGCAGGACCTGTCGACACGCCTATTTTCCATCTTTAGTATTATCTAGAAAAAGATAATTACGTTCAAAAAATAGGCCGATCTTTCTTGTTGACGTTTCCTTGTTTCAATTTTCCTAATAATAATTCCTTTGGTCGTAGGGAACGATCTCCCATGACCATTTCACCATTTTGTTAGTTTCAGACTTTTAAATTTACAAGTGATACTCAAAATTTATACTTAACAAAATATGGGGAACATCATACACATATTTTATTAATTCAGACATGTTACATATATCTGAATTTTCCCATTTATTAGTAAAAAAACCAAAATCATGAGCCAATTTACTATAAAGCCTAAAGCTATAAAGCCTACGCAATGTATATAGCTGTGACCTGTGTATAGCTGTAAGAAAATATTGTATAGTTAAGATCTATGTTATTGAAATATTTTTTTTTTTTTTTTAATGCTGGGCCAACATTTATTAAATTATTGCAGTGAATGCGACATGGTAGTATAGATTGTAAGTTGTCTAAAGGTCGTTAAGATGCCTCCAGTGTTACAGGTGTGACGATAATCGCTTACTATCAGGCACGTCGTCAGCTTATTCACATTAATATGCAATGCACGACTAACGTGTTCTATCGACTAGACCTAGATAGACTTTGCATCACCAATCATGTCTTCAGGACAAACGTTTGAACTAAATGCTTCGCGGTTCGTGGCTCAATTTGCAGTACCTAATTGACCAACGTAGCCATACATTGTCAGTCCCACTCATGAAAATTATTTTGTGTCTACTGCCAAGCAGTAATGTGAAAACTCCGCTGTGTTCCGGCTTGAAGGGCAATGTTTCCAGTGAAATTACAGGGTTTAGTTATATGACATATTAGATCTCTGGGTGACGAGCGCAGTGCATTACTAGGTAATGATTTGGTTTCTTCATGTTCCAATAGCTGTGTGTGCTGTTATGTGGCAGGCATGTTGTTTACCATCATGCACATGTCCTGCAGATCTCGTCAATTTTTTATCAAGAAAAGCCCATGGTGGTGAGGGCAGTGCAGTTCTGGGTAATGATTTTTTTTGGCATGGATTGATGAGACGAGCAGGACATGTGCCTGATGGTAAGCAACATGCCTGCCACGTAACAGCACAGTGACGCGCAGCTATTGGAACATGAAAAGTCCAAATCGTTACCTAGCACTGCACTGCGCTCGTGACCCAGAGATCTAAGATGTCATATCTCTAAGCCCTGTAATTTCACTGGAAACATTGCCCGGAACACAGTAATGTTAGCACATTACTGCTTGGCAGCAGGATAACTAGAAAAGGTGTGGTACTTCCCCAGGCTGACTCTGCCAAGACTCCTACCACTACCACTGATTTGGAGCCTTCATGTTTCATTAGCTATTCACTGTACTGTGATGGGCATGTAAATGGTTTACCATCAGGCACAGGACCTTCTTGTCTCGTCACTGTATACTATAAATAAAAATCTATTCTATGGTTGACGTTAGCCTTCTTAATACGAGAAATACAGAAAAGAACATCGATATAATTGGATGTGCCCTGAGCACCTTGAAACTGGTAATAAACTTCGTCTATGTGTGTAAGTGGTTTACACACCACCAATATACTTGACCCCTAGAATCGGTAACGGCGAGGTATGCTGTGGTTCTACTTATTTTGGTTGTTAACAACGAATAGCGATAGGTAAAAACGCCTGGCGTTCACCGCTTTCTGCAACCGACAAGAACGGAAAGCTCACTCTTCCCAACAATAACTTAATTCCGTCCGCCTGAAGTTTGGGAGGGCACATCCAATGGTTTATATCAGGGATTCCCAAACTTACTGCTAACTACTAACTTTGTCTGCTGCCCACTTTGAGAAGTAAATCATTTTTAGCACCCTATTTTTTAACTTATGTACTTAAAAACCAACATAACTTGAAAATTAAATTAATTAATCATTGTGAGCTATAAGATCGGAAATTAAACATACATTCTACATAGGAGTTTTACAAGAGTTAACTAGAAACCTGAGTCCACTAGGTAGTACACAACGGACTCAAAGTCTCTACACAACGCCCTCAATTTTTTCTGGGCCTCTTACTCCACATTAGGCCTGTAGCGCTCACAAGGGGTCGTTATCGCCCACTTTGGGAAAGGCTGGTTTATATAGATGGAAAAGGAGTGTCAATTTCTTGCATATTATGTACATGTACATGAGTACTCATATCATCATCATCATCATCATCAGCCTATCATAATACACTAATGGACATATGTCTCTCCCATGGCTCGCCACTCAGCCCTATCTTCAGCTATACGTCTCCATCCACTGCCTGCTGTGTTCCGTATATCGTCACTCCATCTAGTCTCAGGGTGTCCTACACTACGTTTTTAGTAGTCATATATCTACGTTGTTTAATTTAGCCAAAAGTTTTAAATTAGACTACCAATTCGCTAGTTTTAAAGATGGCGGCTCCATTAAGACAGATAATGATCACACAATAATCAAACCAAGGCAATCTTAATACGTTTATGAGTAGTTTGATCCAATTTTCGATATGCGTGATTCCAAACCGCAAATTGATTCTCGCAAGGATGTCCTCGTCACGAGTGTGAGCCTCCCATCAAATACTTATCTATACCTACTATCTATACTTAATATTATAAAGCTGAAGAGTTTGTTTGTTTGAACGCTAGGATCTCGGGAAGTACTGGTCTGAATTGCAAGATTCTTTTTCTATTGGATAGTCCATTTATCGGGACAGACTATAGACTATAGAACATAACGTTACTATTAATAGAAGCGGAGCATGAATCGAGAGTGTAACAAAATCGGGGAAAAATATTCCTTTTTGAGAGATTTCGTACGTTTCAATCTTTGACATGACACATGAAAGCATGTGTCTAAGATTGCGTCATTGAATATCACAGATTACATACCTCTTGAATATAAACCTTTTTGTTTCTGAATCTGAGTTGGTACAACCAATTTCCGACAGGTGGCGTAGCAGGTAGCTGAAGAGGTTTTTTTGTTTAAAAGCGATATTCTCAGGAATGACTGAACCGATTTCAGTCATTCTTTCACCGTTGTATATGTACGGGACCCCGATGAGTGCTATATATGTACCACGGGCGAAGCCGGGGCGGACATCTAGTTATATTATAAAGCTGAAGAGTTTGTTTGTTTGAACGCTAGGATCTCGGGAAGTACTGGTCCGAATTGAAAGATTATTTTTCTAGTGGATACTCCATTTATCGAGGAAGGCTATAGGCTATAGCACATAACGTTACTATCAATAGAAGCGGAGCTTGAATCAAGAATCTAACAAAAACGGGAAAAATTAATCCTTTTTGAGAGTTTTCGTATCGTGCTTTGACATGATAGCATGTGTCTAAGACTGCGTCATTGACTATAAACCTTTGCTATAATCAAATTTAACAGAGGAAAGTAACCAAATATGGAATACCATTTTGTTTTTGAGTTATTATAGAAAAAACAAGACATTGTAAATATTTATTTTGATTCTTATTATCAGTCATACAGTTGCGCTTAAATTATTGCCAATCTTGTCTTACATGTGTTTAATTAGAGCATAAAATTTTTCAAAAAACAAAATAAACAAGAAGGTACCCAATTACGGAATAGGGATCCAAATATGGACTACTAAAAAACTATGAATAATAAACCTTTGCTTTAATGAGATACTTACAGTAAATTTGGACAATTTTAAAAAGTTACTTATGCTAGTAAGAAAATTGTAAACAATGCATAATCATAAACATACAATATTATTGCTAACTACGTACCTATTGAGAAATACCGATATTTTTTACGTTCATTAAAAACCTTCCTCACAATGCCAAAACAAAAATCTAGGTATCACCGCGGCTACAAGCTTCGTCCGACTGACAAGTCGAGAATTGTATGCGAGTATAATGATAGGAAGAAATAGAAGAACACTGTTTTTAGAACCTAGGAATTTACGAGGAATGGCTGTATTCCATTTTAGGATACTATTCCGTATTTGGTTACTTTCCTCTAATGATTTAATTATAATCAAATTAATTTCTAAATCTGAATTAGTACGACCAATTTCCGACAGGTGGCGTAGCAGGTAGCTGAAGGGGTTTTTTGTTCGAAAGCGATATTTTCAGGAATGACTGAACCGATTTCAGTCATTCTTTCACCGTTGAATATGTACGGGATCCTGATGATTGCTTTAGAATGTACCACGGGTGAAGCCGGGGCGGACATCTAGTAATATTATAAAGCTGAAGAGTTTGTTTGTTTGAACGCTAGGATCTCGGGAAGTAATGGTGCGAATTGAAAGAATATTTTCTATTGAATAGTAAATTTATCGAGGAAGGTTATAGGTTATTTATGTAACATTACACTACTATCAATATTATAAATCTTTATAAATTTAACCATTGGTATAGTTTTATCTATCTATCTATCTATCTATCTATCTATCCATCTATCTATCTATATCTATCTATCTAGTTTTGTATTGCACTGTTTCTAGTCACAGTGGACAACAATTGACAGGTTACGATACTGGTCTAGGGTCAGACATTCCCTACGAAAGGTCAGGTCCTCTCTAAAGTTGACCGCGTCTCGTCCTTATGTATAGAAGGGGACTATTTAACTTACCATCTGATATCATTTAACTGCTGATCATTTCCATACGTTTCTTCAGTAAGTAGATTTGTATCAGAATGTGTATTCCTTATACAGTAGAATTAAAATGTAATATGAAATACTATTTCGTGGTACACGATATTTATGTCATGATCAAATTTTTTTTCTACTTTTTAACCCTGTCTGTGTGTGTGTCTGTCTGTGGCACCGTAGAGCTCAAACGGATGGGCCGATTTCGATGCGGTTTTTTATTTGAAGTTTAATACCCGTGTGGATGTTCTTGGCTATGTTTGGTTAATATCTATTCAAGAAGGTCGCCTCCACAAAATGGCGGACAAAATATTTCTTCACAACCTACCTCAATATGGATATCAAATGAAAGGGCTTGACTAGTAGAATACTACACACTATAACAAATTTCAAATCCAAAATGGCCGCCACCACAAAATGGTGAATTACATTATTTTTTTCACTACTACCTCAATATGGGTATCAAACGAAAGGGCTTAACTAGTAGAATACTTTGCACTATGGCAAATTTCAAATCCAAGATGGCCGCTAATAGACAATGGCGAAATACATTTCTTTTTTCACAACTACCTCAACATGGGTATCAAATGAAAGGGCTTGACTATTAGAATGTTGTAAAGATAACAAATCTGAGGTAGTCGGGGGTTAATCAAAATTTTTAATTTTGATCTTGGTTTATTTTCATTTAGGTATAATATACAATATACACTTATGAATACATTAAAATTTAATGTCAGTACAAATAACTAAGATCTGGGTAGTTGTGTGTACCATCAAGCGTTTTACAAAGTTGAAATTTAATGATGAATGCATATACGGTAAAAGGCTGGACCAATTATGACAGGACCTTCATTAGCAGACAGCTCATGTTATAAAGCATAAATTAGGCTATTTTACTTGAGGAAAATAATTAGAATTCCGTGAAAAAAACCCTTAACATGCGGGTGAAACTGCAGACTCAGCTAATCAGTTATTAGTATAGGTACCTATAATATAATTAGAATTTATAGAATCTGATATTCATATTAACAAACATTTTCTTTACCACTTATTGGATACCAAACCAGACCGATTACCAAAATAGTCATAAAATAATATCTTAATTATGTATATACTTATGTACTTATTTCAAAACTTTGGCATAAGTACCTCTTCCAAAAAAAGGACAGTGGACATATTTTTTCTACGTAAGTAAATTAATCTACAACATACATATTCAGATAAATGAAAACATTACCTATGCTCACATACCTATAAATTTATATGATGCAAAAAAGAGTTCAGAAATGGGATGAAACTCAATATGGAAGTTTTGTCATTTTTAATACTAGATATTTGACTGACATATGTATAACTTATTTTTTAAGCTTTTGATTAATATAAATACAAATAAATTTGCCATTTAGCTTCTGAAAACTTTACCCTAAAAGGGTAAAATCCATATTTAGGTAAGTATATTTCAAATTACACTACTAGGTATATGTACTCGTTAGCCACTAAAAATAGACGAAACATACTTTTGGTGTACAAAGCTGGTTTTCGATGTGCAACGAAATGTCGTTTGTTTGAAAGGTTTATAGAAACAGAAGGTAAATATGTAGATTAGACGATGACATTATAGATTGGTTTATAGCACGATAAATAACAGGTGGGAACTCAATACAGAGTTACACAGACAAACACTAACACTAAATGTCATAAAGAAATATAAAAAAATTGGGTGTCTGTTAAGGTTTACGGATGATAGTTTAACGTAGAAACGTAATAACAAAACTTTGATAGATGCAAGCGTACAATGAGTGTAACGGGACATAACGGGACGCTTTTTCGTGTATGCAGCCGGCGTTCATCGATTTATTAGAAGTAGTCACGTCAAAAAAATCCTGGAATGATTACGAGTATATTTTGTCACACATCCTACTCATCTGTAAAAATAAATAAAATTAGAGTGCCTGTACGTACTATTACTATCGAATAAGACCTGTTCACTTAGTTCAAATGTAAGTATATACGATACCTACACCTAAAAAACAATTTTTGGAATTTTTGTCTTTCTGTTTGTCTGTGTGTTCCAGCAAATCTCAGCAACCGCAGGTCCGATTTTGATCTAGAAACGCTGACGCATTTCTAGATGGCCGATGGGAAATGCTGACTTGCTGACGCATTTCTTGATAGCCAATGGCCATGGCCCCGATTTTACCCGAAATATTTCTTATCATTCCCGAGCGTGACGCTAGAATTCAATTCACAGCCCACGAAAACAGTCACAGTCACACGAATACAGTCTATGGCGCGCCAAAAAGTGCTCACTTTAAAAATAGCACAATCTCGATGATAGGTTCAATATGTCTTAGTGTATGTGTATTTGTCTGTATGTATATCTACATAACATGTCGTTAAGAAAACAATCATACCTATTTGACCCAGAGCAATATGACCTTAATTTATTTAGAAACTTAATAACATACCATCACATATTACGTTGCTAAAACAAAGTAGTTGTTATTAGTTATATAACGAAGTATATAATTCATTACGCTGGGTTGTTTGCAAAAGATACGCTGTAAAAACATGTTAGGGCTGGTCTAGTTGGAAGAAAGGCGACTGCCGATCTGGAGCCCTGGGTTCCAATCCCACGCGCAAAGTCATGTGCGTAATGCAGCTTGCTTAAAAAAAAGTAAGGTAAATGTCCATGTGTCGTCCACCAAACCGCACTGGGCCAGCGTGGTGGATTGTGGCCTTGACTCTCTTCTTCCGTGAGAAGGTCCCGAGTGCCAGAAGTAGGAACATTTAGTGGTCTGCCTATGCTGTGGGAACAATATCTTAATATGTTTTTGTGTAATTACATAATATCTAATATATAAAATTCTCGTGTCACAGTTTTCGTTGCCATACTCCTCCGAAACGGCTTGACTGATTTTGATGAAATTTTTTGTGCTTATCCGGTATCTATGAGAATCGGCCAACATCTATTTTTCATCCCCCTAAATGCTAGGGGTAGTCCACCCCTAAATATATTTTTTATTTTTAGACAAAATTTTAATTTCTATTTTCTATGATACAACATACAAAAATACATACAATCCTCAATTTTCACTCTTCTACGATCAACCCCTATTTTTTAATAGCCATTTTAGTAATTTAATCTTTTTCCTCTCTGGTCGAAAACTCCCCGCCGCTGGTCCCGCCAAATGTCTACAGGTGTCACTTCTGACCCAGTAAACAGCACGATAATTTGGGGATCAAAAGTAGTCTATAGCATATATATATAGTTTGAACACGCGAATTTCGGGAACTACTGGACCGATTTAAAAAAATCGTTCACCGTTCTTTCATATGTTCGTAATCCTTGAACGCTGTAGGTTATATATATGTACCACGGGCGAAGCCGGCGCGGGCCGCTAGTTATACATGTATACTTATACTATATCTCTATTTATAAAAATGTTATGTTGGTTTGTGTACGTATCAAAAACTCAAAAACTTCTGCACCGATCGAGCTGAAATTTTACAATGATATATAATCCGCGTCAAGGATTGTTTTTATCTAATTTTTTGCATCACAATATGCCATAGCAAAGCGTGGCTGGCTACAGCTAGTATTATATAAATATTAGTGGAAAATACACAAACAACACCATCTGACCCCAAACTGAAAACATATAATGAAGAGTTCAAATCATACACACATCGCCTAGCACTGCGCTGCGCTCGTCAACCCAGATCTATTAGACGTTTTATCTCTAGCACACTAGAAACATCGTCGTTCAAACCGGAACACAGCTATGTTTTCATATTACTGCTTCGAAGAATAGCTACTCGTAGCAAAGGTGTGGTAAGTACCACACGCGACTCTTTCCAGAGTCCTCCTGGGTAAGTTCCCAGAAGGACTCTGCAAAGAGCCGCGACAACAGTATGTCATTTCCACAAGAGCGACAAGACAAGAGCGATTAGACCTGTGGTTTCGGTATAAAGTGTTTGTTCTAACTCTATACGTAGTATATGTAAGCTCTTTGGGTATAGATTAAGAAGTACGTTTCTTGAAAACCCCCTGAAGTAAGTACATGTTACATTACATTAGTTACATTAGTGGATATCTCCATTTTACTTGTCAGTGGTCCAGTAGCTTCGAAATTTTGTTCTGGCAACAAGACCCCTACCATGATCTCATTTTAATACTCTATGTGTTCTCTCACGTGGTAAATTTGAAATCAATAATCCACCACAATGACCATGTTAAGTTGTTAAACGTACTCGAAATGTGTAGTTTAAATCGATGTGAATCGATTTCTTCTAGGTAAACACGCTCCATCGTAGACCGCATCGTCGCTTAACATTAGGCGAGATGGCGGTCAAGTGTAAACTATAAAAGTTTAAAAAAAGGTGTATCAAAATACATCATATGTTACGTCTGCCGTCTGGTGTAGTCAGTAGAAAGGCGACTGCGGACTCGGAGCCCCGGATTGAAATCCCACGCGCACCACGGTCTTTTCAAAGACATGTGCATAAAGCTGCCAACTTCAAATGGCAACCGGAAACATTGTGAGGAAATCCGACACATACTTAGAATATTTCGAGGTCATGTTTGTGTCATTCATCAACCTGCACTAGGCTGGCGTGGTGAATTATGGCCTTGACTTTCTCCTTGCGGGAGAAAGCCCCGAGTCCCAGCTGTGGGAACATTTAGTGAGATGTTTATGCATATGTGTGTAATAATAAGACAGCTATCCCTTTTTTGTCTTTGGAAGAAATACATTTACCTAGGGACCTAGGCGATAGGGTATCTTTCGCCTGGGGGAGTCGGTCGGGTTATGTCGGATTCGACACCATGAATGGGCATGGTGTCCCTACCGACTAAACCTCTTTAGCAACATTTTTTGTATCTTCTGACATCATTTATTGGCTATCTGGCCGCCATTGTACAAGATTTGCTTAGTTTGGGGTCAGATAGTGTTGTGTGTGAATTTATAAATTTATTTAGTTATTCTTTTTTATTTATTTTTATTTTACTTCAGTGGTCCTACTACTGGGCAGAGGTATTTTAGTATTATAATATAAATATATGACATATATGTGTATTTTATGTCATATATTTATACATTGTAAAATGAAAGCTTTCGTGTATATTTAAAATGTTACATTGTTTTTGATGATATTAACCAAAGATATGACCAAAGCTATAAATATTTGATTGGCATAATCATATAAATGCTTTCCAAACGAGTTTCTTACTCAATGTCAAAGTTTCTGAGATTCTAAGATTTCAATTCTGAGTTTTTTTATTGGTATCTAACATCAGAAATGTAAAAATAAAACATCAATATTTTTATTAAGCAACAGCACTGAAAAACTATTATTTATTAAACGTTTACAGGTTTACTCATGTCGATCATCTCGGCTGATGTGAAGCGATGATGCGGTCTACAATGAAGCGTATTTACCTAGAAAATACCAATTAATTCTCAACACAGTCACAAATATTGTAACCACCGGGAAACCCCTCTCAGGCAACGCATTCTACAGCTTAGACTTACTATCACTAAAGTAGAGTTGAACCATTCAAATTCTGCAGAATGGAATCGAAATGTTTAGAAAATTGCTTACAACTAACTTAAAACTTATAGTAGGGGTTTAGGGCAGTACTACGCGCTGTCAATTTGAGTTACTTAACGGTAACTTAGTTGAACTTATCAAGTACGTCAAGACAGCTTAATCACTACATGTGATTGTCAGATGAGTGTAGAGGAAAACTTAATTACTTACATACATACTATACATTTTTGGCGTACCACACGCAGATCTTACGTGGGCTGTGAATTAAGCTCAGGCTTCACGCTCGTAAATGAATGAAAAAACCTTCGAGTGAACTCGGGATTACGGCCATCTAGAAATGCTAACGCATTTCTAGATGGCCGTGGCTTGTTATCGTGGTTATCATTACACATCTAACCATGGACCATGGCCATCTAGTCCAGGTGGCCATGCTTAGAAAATGTTATAATGCTTTGAAGATTTATTCCAGAAAAGCAGCGCTCTCCGGTTTCAACCGCTTAGTTTCCAAAGTGAGCTATCAAATTCTGCGTTACGAGTACTAATAAGGCTATGAGTGTTCACTTCTATCGGCAGTCCCTGCCCACTGCTTAGTGGCTTATGGTACTTCCCCAGGCGGACTCTGCAAAGAGTCCTACCACTACAAAAGTCAGATGATGATGATGATGATGCTTATGGAACCGTTTACGCGAGGAAGGAAGGAACAGGGACAAACTCACAAGGCAACGCTCACGATAACGCGGAATGAACAGAAACTCCTTGCAGTGGTCTTTGATGTAATTACTTTATTCGTTTTATTTTTGGCGACTGCATAATATGGAATACATTAGATTATGCAACACAGGCATTAGCCTAGTGCAGTTTGTAGAGTACAACGTAATTAGCGTTTTAAGATCCACAAAGTGTTCCAATTAAACTTGTAATTTTCTTTACATGAATGATTATTGTATTATAATATATTCGACGGTGTACGTTGTCGAGCTCTGGGTACGCGCCACCGACTGGAAGCACGTCTTCAGAATGCAGAAGCGGGTAGTCGTGGTCGTTACGCGACGTCAATAGTTAAAATAGCAGCATTTTTCTACTACAGCAAAAACCGCTATCGAGCGCGCAATATCTAGCTATTCTTACTAAACCAGCTACAGACGAGTAACTCGATCTCGCGTCGTAGCAACGTGATGCCGCATACAAACAGTTATCGTTCAAAACCGCTATTTCTTAAAATAAATAGTTTCAGAAACCGCAATAGCAATCATTAGTTTCGTGATTGCCAGAACGCGTAACGGCCCATAGTTAGAAGCGGGCAGTACGAGCGATTGTGCAGGTGTGACAGGACACATCTGTCTTGCCATACTTCCGGCCCATAGGGATTATGACACTAACGAGCGTGGTGTATCCAGGTAGGTAGGTACGCCAGGGACCACCCGGAAGAGTACTTCCGGGAGATTCAAGAGATTACTCACTCTGCAGGCCCAACCACCAGTAGCTTGGGCTCTGCCTCGCTGCCTCTATCAAAATCAGTATCAACTTTACTTTTTTCAGTTACTTTGAATGCCAACTGCTAGTATGTTCGGCCAAAGTTAGAAACTCTCTCTTTATTTTCTTCGTTTTGTGTTTTTTTTTCTTTGCTATAATTAATAGTTGCTGTGATAAAACCACTATTAGCAATAACGACATAATTCAGTATATGTTAAACTAAGATACTAAGATGCACAATAAAGTGGTATTTTTTTTTAATTCGTCAATAAATTTAAATACTATTGCAAAGTGTCTCCACGCCACTTCTGTTTTCCAAGCATGTATCGTGACCGGGTAACATTTGACAAAGGTTAAGTTTAACCATTGCTTATCCAACCTAACTCTAAGTTAGCGCGGAGCGAACTTAGCGTGCCAAACGTACTGGATTTTGGCATTAAGCAATGCTATGTAAGATAACTTATGATGCGAGAAAAGAGCATGACAATTTATATGCCACTCTGTCATGTAGTATATAAATTGTCGAATGCTCTTTTTTACCTGACTTAAAGAAGGGTTATGTTTTTCGCGCCCATCTTGTATGTTTGTAAATATCTTTATTGCCCCGCATCTTCCAAAGGGCTGGATGGATTTTAGACTTTTGACAGCTAAGATACCGGTAGATTCATCTCATTCACCCAAGTGTCCTTAGATAGAAAACAAACATTTCGTGATACAATAGTATTACATAATCTTTTATGTGTGATCGTTTTTTGCAGTCGGGTTTTTAAATTAAAGTTATATGTTCTTTATTACCTGCTCTAACATCTACTCGTGACTTTGTCTGTCTATGATTTAGAATTATTTTTAATTGGATAACGGGACACTCACGTATATATGGTCGGTCAATCCGACTCGAGTTTCAGCCGCGTCCGGCGGCGGTTTTTCAGGAGGTGCGCGCGCGCGAAGGCCGCCCGTTTGGCACTCATTTAGTTTCAGTGCCAAACGGGCAACCATCGCACGCGTGCACTCTCCTGAAAAGGCCGCCGGACGCGGCTGAAACTCGAGTCGGATTGACCGACCATATATACGTGAGTGTCCCGTTATCCAATTAAAAATACATTATATCATAGAATCAATACCCGCTATCAACACAAAACTTGCTGAGAGCTCTCGGAATATCAAGTTGTCTTGCCTAATGGCTTAGTTGGTAGTAAGTCTGCGTGCTTGCCTGAAGCCGTTCGATTCCCACCCAGAGCAAAAGGATGCCATGGTAGGTACATATCAAATATAGCCTATAACTCAGAGACCACGTACATATCCGTACCAACATTTTTGTAGTGATAGGACTCTTGGCAGAGTCCGCCTGTGGAAGTACCACACCTTTGCCAGTTATTCTACCACCAAGCAGTAATGTGCAATCATTACTGTGTTCCGGTTTGAAGGGCAATGTTTCCAGAGAAATTACAGGGATTACAGATATAACATCTTAGATCTCTGGGTTACGAGCGCAGTGCAGTCTATGTAAAGATTTGGACTCGACATGTTACAATAGCTGCGTGTCACTGTGCTGTTATGTGTCAGGCATGTTGCTTACCATTAGGCACATGTCCGGATCGTCTCGTCACTTTTTATTTTAAATAAACCTTCAACGAAGATAATTATTTGACTCTACTTTTGGGCTAAGAACATCTAGTCTGTGGAATACGTTGCCTGTGTGGATTTTTCGGAATTAAATGAATGAAAAAGAAAATGAAAAAAATATTACCAACAAAATTACCAAGATATACAAGACAAAAGTAGAACAATCAAAGTCAAAGTCAAAGTTCTTTATTGATAAATGTACAATTTACACGTCAAATTTATAAAAAAAACAAGATAAGAGCATACAAAGAGTATACATTTTTTAAGTTTAAATTGAACTTTATATTGTACGATAATAGGTAATAGGTATTGTACAAATAAGTGTCAAAAATTAAAATATATGTACTTATTACAATTGTAATGAACAATGTCAAGTTTTTACAACTTTGTTGAGAGTTTGCCATCACTACATAAAAACTCGCTGTCACTATAAAAAGTTTGATCTATATGAAGCTACCCGAACTCGGTGCTGATTTAATATATCATATCGATTTGTGAATTTTTGTACACAATTATTAAAATAATAGGTATAGTGATATCCGTTGGTTTCCCACTAGGCAAGCCTGTATCGGGAAAACCAATATCCAGAGGAAACAATAACAATTAGCCCAAGTCTCGCATTCAAGACAGACAACATTTGACAGGTTAAATTAACTGAATGTTTATTACACTGAATAGGTGGGTACTAGGTATGGTTACAATCTTGGTGTCTTCAAATCGACAGTGAGTCGATTTATTTTTTATCATCGTCGACAGCAACGGTGCTTAATACCAGGCGAGATGGCGGTCAAGTGTAAACCTACAATAAATAAATAAATAAATAAAAACGCCATACGAATTGCCGATAGAAGTGAAAACTTATAACTCAGAATTTGACAGCTCACTTTGGAAACTACGCGGGTGAAACCGGAGGGCGTGGCCATAAACATGGTCCCGAGTTTACCCGAAGATTTCTTATCATTCGCGAGCGTGGCGCTAGAATTCAATTCACAGCCCACGAAAAATCTGTCTTTAGCGCGCCAAAAGAATTTTCACTTCAAAAATCTTCCAATGCGAACTTGCCCATATACCTAGTATGGGGCCTATTTTAGATTATAGATTCTCGCGTTCTGGAAGAAGGCTCCAAGGCCCAATCGTGGGAAAATAAGGAGTTCAGCAAAAGCGGAGCATAAGCAGCCCACTAAATGTTCCCACTGCTGGGACTCGCAGCCTTTTCTCGCAAGGAGAGAGTCAGGCGACAATCCACCAAGCTGGTTAAATACGGGTTGGGAGTAGGGTTGCCATCAGTAAAGTTTGGGAACCAGGACAAGACTTTTGAAAACTCCGGATTTTCCAGATTGTAGAGCCCAAAACCCGGATATGTCAGCATATTTTTTTTACACAAGTTTTGTGTAAATGTTATTATTTCTTCTTACATTGAGATGAAGATGAAGTCCGGCCCGGACGCTGCCCGGACGCCGTCCAAACTAGGACAAATCCGGGGAAACCCGGACGGATGGCAACCTTAGTTGGGAGCAAATCTGTATTAGATATAAATATAACCTTTTTGTATATTATCTTAATTTAAGCTTAAAAAATGGGTTTCTTTTGAAAATAAAAACATGTGGCGCTATAGTATGGTAAAACATTTATTACAAATCACAAGAGATCATTTTACTTCCAAAATTTTCTTAAATACAACTTATACAATTACAACAGAACTTAAGTACTACGAAGCTACGAACATGCTTTTCTAATAATAAAAATATTCGTAAAATGACTAGTGGCACCATCTATTAAGTACGGAAAGTAAACTAATTTTCTTAAACTAATAGGTATATAAAATAAATTAATTTGCTTAAGAAATAAATACATTTGTAGGGTTATCTTAGATTATATAATTTTAGGAACGTCATATGTCTTCGGCGGGTTATCTGTATTGGTGCATTTGGATCTGAAAAATAAATAAATTACGTTAGGAATGCTTATTGTACTATTTCTGTCACCTGTATTGGTTCCCAAACGATTGTATGGAAAATTTCGCTTGGCCCATTCGCCTAAACGACATTGATGGCTTATCAACTCCATGTAGTTCAAAGAAAAATCGCTAGATGGCACTATTCTAAACTCTAATCAGATATCATTTTACAAGGTGCATTTGATTATTGTTTTATTTCGAAATGATACATTTTACGATTTGTATAATGATTGGATCTAATAATATTTTAGTTACTTTTTAAATAAATGAGTAATTTCTTACCATTTTACACCTTAGTAGGATAGAGGAAAGTTGTAGCGGCGTCCTTTCCAAACATGTTTTTGGCGACGCACGTGAAATTGCCCATGTCTTCGTCGAACCGCAAGTCGTTAATCAGTAGATCGCCAGATGGCAGCACCTGTAGATTTACAAACTTCAATTTAGATTCTGCATAGAAAACTGAAGTTGTTTATGTTAAAATTTCTCAATTAAAAGTTTTTTGTCAATCGTTCTGCTCGAGACTCAAGCAGCCTGTGGGTTCCATTTACCAAAAAATCTTGCAATGCTCTGCGAGTACAGTACAATAATGGGTTTAAGATGTTGTTGGGGCTGCCACGCTTCTGTAGCGCTTCAGGAATGTTCACTGAAGCCCACACTGATGGTTTTCATGCTATCATGAGGAAAAAAGCGCATTCTTTACTAAGCAGAATACGAATTTGAATGTCGGATCCAAAGACACTTAGTGAGTCTAACAATTGGGCTCATAAGTTAAGTTATATGTTGCGTTTATAATTTTTTCTTGATTTAAATTTTCTGTGTAAAATTATATTTTGATGTACATGTGCATCATGGACTGATGTCTGAAATTAAGATTATATATATAAAAGGAACAATGATTTTTCAAGAGCTGTTATCAATATTGGGGTAGGTATTTAAGGCAAGTTAAAAATTTGTCTCATAGCTCTCCTATTACATCCTCGGAGGTGCCGACCTGGCTAGTGAGTACGAGTAGTGGGGCAAAATGAAGCCCTCAACTTAGGTCACCTGACAGGTAGATAGGCCCAATGATATCTCTTTTTTAAAAACCCGATTTTTTATTGTTTTTAAACCATCGCGATTTGAACACATTATAATATACAAGACTTAATCACGATTTAATTCATTGTTTAAATACCTCGACGTTTCGGCAGCGTTACAACCGCCGTGGTCACGAGAAGACTCACTTAAAAACAATGAATTAAATCGTGATTAAGTCCTGTACATTATAAACATTGCCCTATTTTTTAGTTATAAACATCCAATTTAAATTTCAAATTGCCTCAAACCTATTTCTTGCAAAATCTCATTGACACGCCGCTATTGGAACAAGAAAAGTCCAAATCAATACCTAGCAACGCGCTGCGCTCGTCTCAAAATATAAGGAGAGCTCATCTCTTAACCCAGTAATTTATCTGGAAGCATTGCCCTTCAAATCGGAACACATTACTATTAGTACGGAGTAGAACACAGTTAACCTCACCTTCATCCTAGGGTTGCCATAAATGACTCTGTTGAAACTGTCTTGCCAGAAGATCACTGGTTTGGTGGCGCTGTAGGCACGGCAGGGGAGGAGGGCGGTACTTCCAATCAGTTGGAACAGCTCATTGTAGTATTCTGTGATGGTGGGCGTCAAGAGGAACATCTTTTGAAGACCTAGAAGGTCAGCTTCGTCATCTTCCGCTGAAGAAGAATGAAATAAACACAGTTATTAAAAGAAACAGAGGGTACTTTTCACTCTGATACCCCTAATGCCATAGACTAGATACTATAGCTACAAGGCTAGAACGGACACTCCCCGCCAATTTCAAGCTTTTTAACTCCTCAGGCCGTTTCGGATACGCTAGGAGCACTCAACGAAGGGCTGGTATCGAACATCTAATTCCTAACGAAATATCATCATGGTGGGTTGCCATTGTCTAAAGCTAATGCTAATGCCCGAGCGACACGAGGCTAGTTTTTCAAGCTTCTTAGCTTGAATTAGCCTAGTATTTTTAGCTTCGTGTAGACAACGCTACGGAATGCCAGCTCTGTCGACGGGTAGAAGTACTAACTTGTTCTATGCTAGTGTTGTATTTTTTTTATTTTATTTTTAAGCTATTGCATAGCTTTTATCGCGGGCCTGGGGACCGAATTATAGTGATCGTGCATCTCTTTCTTATGTTCACAAAGAAAGAGGGATGGAATACCGTAACGCCGTCCTCCCCACTCGGTCATTCGACTTTGAATCTTATTTGTATTAGCTTTACTTAATGCTCTTAGCTGTCGAATACTGACTAAATTGTATACTTCTCTGCATTTTTTTTATGGTAAATAAATGTCACTCTTCAAAATAAAAACAATTTCGAAAAATTGTTAACATCCCTATTGCTTGTGTTGATAAAAATGCATGCAACATGCAATAGCTTTACCGCGGCAGTCCCCGAGTGCCACACTTCTTTTTTTAAATAAAGAGTGACGAGACGATCAGGACATGTGCCTGATGGTAAGCAACATGCCTGACACATAACAGCACAGTGACACGCAGCTATTGGAACATGAAGAGTCCAAATTATTACCTAGCACTGCACTGCGCTCGTCACCCAGAGATCTAAGATCTTATATCTCTAAGCCCTGTAATTTCTCTGGAAACATTGCCCTTCAAACCGGAACACAGTAATGTTTGCACATTACTGCTTGGCGGTAGAATAACTGGCAAAGGTGTGGTATTTCCCAGGCGGACTCTGCCAAGAGTCCTACCACTACGTATAACAACTGAAAGCCTGAACATTTAATACTCAATACTCAATCATTTATTACTAATATTAGGGTACATTTCTTGTCTTATTCATAAGTCATGTTATAGTTACCATAATGACCCTGATTGGGTGTGGCAATATAATTCGTATCGTGCGGAGCGGATCGACTCATTCTATTATTAATTTGTCGGCAAGATATTCGTCTATTGGATAGTAAGCTTTCTCGAGTAATATATTTTTTAAGGGTTTGACAAACTTTTCGTTAGAATTTATTTGTAAAAAATATACAACAAATTGCCCTACAAAAATGTAGGGCAATTTGTTGTATATTTTTACTGACATTGAATTTGGGCCCGAGCTATGCAATGTTAATTTTGAATGTGGTAGATTCAGATTGAGTTTGTGGTTGGATCCAGAAGGGTAATTTCGCCAGTCTTGTGAAGAATTGCGGATTTCTTCGCACAAATTTACAAAGTTCCAATACGTACAAATTCAAATTGAACATTAAATTACAAATTGAAAAGTCTGTCTGTCCATATATACGAACTGTTGTCGCCAGTTCTCTCATATGGAGACAGCAGCTGTGTCCAGATTTTAAATTAACACCTGGTTATAACTAACAAACTGTTGTCTGTTATTTTGGGATTCAAATGATGTGGTTTGCATAATAAGATAGTTTTAAAACTACTGTTAAGTATCAAGTTGTGATCTTATATTATAAGTAATTTTTACTAGCAAAATGTCTTTTTTATAGGATTGGCAATAAGCGTGCGAGCCGCCTGATAGTAAGGGAATAGTAGCCTCACAACCTCACGTTCTTTAATTGTTTTCCTGTCGTTAATGTTTGCTTGTATGAGACGATCTCTATTAGCGCTAAAACCGTCCTTTATGGCACTAGACATGAATCATTGTTCATATTCTTGAATGGTATGTTATTTTTCAGGTGTGCATGATCGATATAAACTAACAGATGTGCGATGAGCGCCTTGATTTTGGTAATAAACTGCGCCTCTGTCTGTATCATAAGTGGTTTACACACAACCAATCTACTTGATCTCTAGAATCGCTTGCGGCGAGTTATGCTGTGGTGGCCTATTTTTAAACCCCGACCAAAAAAAGGGGTGTTATAAGTTTGACGTCGATGTCTGTCTGTCTGTCTGTCTGTCTGTCTGTCTGTCTGTCTGTCTGTGTGTGTGTCTGTCTGTGGCACCGTAGAGCTCAAACGGATGGGCCGATTTCGATGCGGTTTTTTCATTTGAAAGTTAATATCCGTGCGGGTGTTCTTAGCTATGTTTGGTTAATATCGATTCAAAATGGCCGCCTCCACAAAATGGCGGACAAAATATTTCTTCACAACCTACCTCAATATGGGTATCAAATGAAAGGGCTTGACTAGCAGACTACAATACGCTATAACAAATTTCAAATCCAAGATGGCTGCCACCACAAAATGGCGAATAATTTTTTTTTCACTACTACCGCAATATGGGTATCAAACGAAAGGGCTTGACTAGTAGAATACTTTGCACTATGACAAATTTCAAATCCAAGATGGCCGCTACCACAAAATGGCGAATTACATTTCTTTTTTCACAACTTCCTTAATATGGGTATCAAATGAAAGGGCTTGACTAGTAGAATGTTGTACAGATAACAAATCTAAGGTAGTCGGGGGTTAATCAAAATTTTTTAATTTTGTTCTTGTGGTTGTTGACAACGAATAGTGATAGGTAAAAACGTCCAACGTTCACCGCTTCTTACAACTGACTAGAACGAAAAAAGTGAGCTCACTTTTCCCAACAATGACATAATTCCGTGCTCTTGAAGTTTGGGCGAGTATTTTTTTTTTACTAGGCTTACATTTTACCGCCATCTCACCTGTTGGTTTACGATGGAGCGTGTTTACCTAGAAGAAACCGATTAACTCTCGATTTGAAGACACCAAGATTATTATAACTATCAGGGAAACCCCACACAGGGGAACTCATTCCCCAGCCTAGACGTTCTTTTCACAAAAGTAGAGGCAAACCAGATGTTGTTGTGTGTGAATCGTCCACCAATATTTGTTTATTTTATACATTTAAACGTTTTTGTCCGTGTCTTTGGAATATCAACCATGAAACGGTGCCACTTCTTCAAGGTACGAGTTACACACGTATATTTTTTTTAATCAGTTTTTTGTCATGGTACTTTTAAGCACACACATCTAGTGGTTTAAATCGATGGTTTGCGTAATAAAGAGTATCTGTGTTGGTACTTACTCGGCATCGTGTAGACGACAGTGCTGGCTGACTTCCTCTTTGCTCCAGCAGTGGCCACGCAGGTGTACCGGTCCTCTCCGGGAGCCAGCGACGTGATGATCAGCTTGGAAGTCAGCTGCCCCAGGCCGAAGCTGAGCGGAGGAAGGAGCTCGTTTATATCCTCTTCGTATTGCTGAAAATGTAATGAGTAGTAATAAATGTAATATTTGGCTGCCCTGGTGGCTTAGTTGGTAGTAAATCTGCCTGCGAAGCCGTGGGTCGTGTGGGTTCGATCCCCACCCAGAGCAAATGTTTGTGTGATAAATTCAAATATTTGTGCTGTGCCTGGGTGTTTTCTATGTTTAATAAGTATGTATTTAAGAATGGGGTCAGATGGAGTTGTGTGTGAAATGTCCACCAATATTTATATTTATTTATGTGACCCCAAACTAAGCAAAGCTTGTACTATGGAAGCCAGATTTTTATTGTACCTAGAAAACACCCAGGCACAGTATAAATATTGGAATTCATCACTAATAGCGGTTAATAAGTTTTTGCAGTGGTAGGACTTTTGGTAGAGTACCACACTTTTGCCAGTTATTTTACCGCCAAGCAGTAATGTGCAAACATTACTGAGTTCCGGTTTGAAGGACAAAGTTTTCAGAGAAATTACAGGGCTTAGAGATATACTATCATAGATATCTGGGCGACGAGCGCAGTGCAGTGTTAGGTAATGATTTGGACTCTTCATGTTCCAATAGCTGCGTGTCACTGTGCTGTTATGTGGTAGGCATGTTGTTTACCTTTAGGCGCATGCCCTGCACGTCTCGTCACTCTATAATTAAAAAAAAAAGTAAAATAATTAGCTACGGTTTGATTCTGGCTATTATGGAATTGATATTTCGGGTCTGGATTCCTATCTCCATATATAGGATAAAATCGGCTCAATTTTCATTACTAGAACAATGATTTCGAATCTAAAAGATTTCTTGGACTGTGAATCGAACACAAGCGTCACGTTCGTTAAAGAAATTCGGGTGAACTCGGGACAATGGCCATGTAGAAATGCGTTAGTATTTGACGATTTCGTCTAGATGGACATGCTTAGAAGAATTATTTAGACGACAATGCTTTGAAGATATATTCGAGACTATAGCGCTTTCCGGTTTCACCCGCGCAGTTTCCATAGTGAGATACCAAACTGAGTTAAACAAACTAACTGAGTTAGCAAACTAAGTTTTCTCTTCTACCGGCAGTCCCTATGACTGTCAATGTTTGTGTATAAAACAGAAAATAGGAAACTTACATCCTGGATCCGCTCCCCGTTCCTCTCCCAAGCGACCGAGGGGGGAGGGTTGCCCATCACGACGCACTCCAGCTCAACCCTCTCCCCCGCCCCGCGCCTCACCTCCAGAGGAGGGGCGGTCCAGATGTGCACGAATTTCTTAATACGACGCTGGCGTTTTGGGGCTATCACTGGAACAAGAAAAATAGTTATTTGTTATACAAGAGTGCAAAGTTGATTTTTAACCGCGTGCTCAATTTTGACGACCGAGCAAGCGAAGGATTCTAAAATTGAATCACGAGCGCAGCGACTGATTCAAAATTAGAATCCTGAGCGTAGCAAGGAATCAAAAGAGCACAAGGTGAAAATCTTGCACTCGAGTGCAACACGTAACTTTTCATTCCACCTCAGCGAGGAAATGACTAAATGCAAACTTTTAAATGTTATCGCGCTAAGCAAATTAAAAAAAGGTAAGTACACCAAGGAGGTTCCGAGTCTGAGTTTTTATTATAGGTTGAATTATGTTTTGAATTCAAAACCTCAGTACACACGATGTTCTAAATTCAAATTTACTTTAACCTCTAGAGGGTAAAAACGACTTTTGCGTCCTGATATCGAGGAGCAAAAGTACTCTTTCCGAGCTGGTGGGATGAAAAAATGATTTTTTATATTACTAGCTGTACCTTGCCACGCTTCGCTGTGGCACATTGTGATGCAAAAATTAGATAAAAACAATTCTTGATGCGGATTATATATCATTGTAAAATTTCAGCTCGATCGGTGCAGAACTTTTTGTGTTTTTGAAGCGTACACACACCAACATAACATTTTTATGTATAGAGATTGTACACTCATTTAATCCTTTTCTAAGTTTTTTACAACATGAATAAAAAATATAAACATTTAAAACTCGGGGGTCGCTAGAAGCGGGGCAGGGCCCAAGCTACCAGTGCTTAGGGCTGCAGAGTGAGGAACTTATATTATATTATTGTATTATTATCGTATAATGTATATATAAATTACGCGTCACGTTGTTTGTCCGCGATGGACTCCTAAACTACTTAACCGATTTTAATCAAATTTGCACACCGAGTGCAGTTTGAGTCAACTTGAAAGATATGATATAGACTGCAGGCCCGTGAACAAAATTTATGGGTCATATGATCCACCAGGAGACCTGTGAAGGATGATAGAAGGGTATAAAGTAATAAGATTGAGCACTATGCCGTCACTTGTAACCTGTCCAACTGAGTGCTGTTGAAGAGGGGGGGGGGGTTCTAAACCTCGATAATTTCTCCTTGTCGCGTGATTTTTGTACGGCGTTGCGGAATAATAGATTGAAAGAGGTATTGAGATTAAGATTTTTTAGAGATATTCATTACAGAGATATTTTTTTGAGAGTTTTCGTGCTTTGACATGACCCCATGCATGATGACATGGCAGCATGTGTCAGATGGCGTCATTGAATATAAACCTTTGCTAATTGGTACGACCGATTACGATTGAGATACGATTTATGAACGAATTACGATTGAGTTGGTACGAGCAATTTCCGACAGGTGGCGTAGCAGGTAGCTAAAGAGGTTTTTTGTTTGAAAGCTATATTCTCAGAGATGACTGAACCGATTTCAGTCATTTTTTCATCGTTGGATATGTACGGGATCCCGATAAGTGGTATATAATGTATCACGGGCGAAGCCGGGGCGGACATCTAGTATACTTTATAAAATAGGTGTAGGTAGGTTCAAGAACAAAAAACTAGTCGAAAAGAAATAATCAAAAGAATTTCCACAAGAATAATTCATGATTTATACTGATGAATAAATTTAAATTTCAACACAGAACTCAGAAATGATCGATTTAACTTTGTAATGTCCACCGCAGACTCAATAACTTTGCAAGTCAATTACATGACAGCAGCACAGCTGTAAAATTGTGTACAATATGTGCGGGGTCTTATTTGAGTACCTAATTTATATGTGTCTGGGGCAAAATGATAATAATTTAATAATATTTTATGGAAAATTTGATTCTGCTGAATTAAAAAATCGTTTATAGCAATGATTATGCTTTCAGCTTTAGCCCGATTTTTAGTATTAGCATCCTGACTCTGGAATTTTCATTTTAAATTTGGGAGGCAAATAATCAGTTATATCTATCATAATGTTATTAAATCTTTGTGGTTAACCATTTGTAAAGTTTTTCACTATTTTATGTTCAAATATAAAATGGTTTTAGATTTAAATTTAAATTTAAATTGTTATATAATTAATCACATACTATATAATATGTATGTGATGAAATGAAATGTCAATTTGTCATTGTTAGGGATGTTTGCTGTTCGATCGCGTCGTAATGTATAAACAGTTGAATATAGTACAGGGTTGAAAATACACACATAGATAGATTATGGTCTGGAAGAACACGCAGGCTTTTTTTATCCCGGGAAAATAACGGTATCTGTGTTCTGAGAACTTGAACTCTACCAGTATTTCATAATTTCAAATAAAAAAAATATTGAATTTTTTTTATGGTACGGGCTAGTTGATGCGAGGTACCTAGTAGTAGTAAATTTAAACATCATTTACGTGGCAATGCTTTTTAAAAATGTAGCCATGATTGACAAGAGCGACAAACTCCGGAACAGCTTTTTATTTTTCCTATTTTGGCTTCTACCACATTTTAAAAAGTATGCTCTACCTCTATTGTACGAGTAGCCAAGACCATAAGCTAAGGTAAGATATTTGTAACTTACTAGGTCTAACATTTACTAATTAATAAAGATTTTTAATTATAACTATGTAATTTACCATTAGGTTGTAAATTGTTGTCCAACGTCAGTTTAGTGTTATCAATCTGCGCGTTCGCCTCGAAACCGCTGTGCTGCGATACTAGCGCTGCGGCGACGAGTAGCGATATTAAGCTGATCATAGTTCTTGCTTCCTCCACTAGATGGCGTGAATATCAATCTAGAACAAAGTATAATTTAATTAATCTTTTGAACATGATACACATGTAGTATACCTTATCAAAATAAAGTTTTAAACCATTTTAAGTATGTAACGTCTTTATAACTTTTATATTCACAAATGAAATAGAAAAATAAAATAGGAACAGACATTAAGGTAATTACAATTAGAAATAGGTCTTACCACCTATTTCTAAAAATTACGTTCCGTTCCTTTACGTACATTTTTCAAATTTACATTAAATTACATCTTTATGTACATTTTCTCGCCGTTGTCTGAGAAACACGATTTTACATAATTTTATGTATGTGCATAGTTTGATGCACATATTCAAATACATTCAGTGATATTAAAATTAGAGTATGTTTTGAATGCGTTTTGAATTAATGAAATGAAACGGTAAATTTTAATTCTATCTATCAAAGACACATTTTTATCATTTGAGATTCTAAGAAATTAATGATCAGAGTTCATATGTACATGACTATATCTTGAAAAGGCTTGTGAAGTCGACCGGAGTGTTATTAACTGCTTGCTAAACAAAAAAATGACTTTTTTTATTAAAAAAAAAAACTAAAGCAGGCTTTAGTTTAATAAAGAGTGACGAGACGAGCAGGACATGTGCCTGATGATAAGTAACATGCCTACCACAAGACAGCACAGTGACACGAAGCAATTGGAACGTGAAGAGTCCAAATCATTACCTAGCACTGCACTGCGCTCGTCACCCAGAGATCTAAGACGATAATTGACGTGTAAATTGTAGATTTATGAATAAAGTACTTTAACTTTGACTTTAAGATGTTACATCTCTAAGCCCTGTAATTTCTCTGGAAATATTGCCCTACAAAACGGTAGGTACACAGTAGATAATGTTTGCACATTACTACTTGGCGGTAGAATAACTGGCAAAGGTGTGGTGGTATTTCCCCAGGCGGACTCTGCTAGAGTCCTACCACTACAAAATTTTATAGGTATTGTTCTATCTATTCTCCTGATAGGTATTCTAGAGAACGTAATAGCAAAGCCAAAGCCGTTTTAATCTAGCATTAGAAAGCGGAACTCTAAAACAAATGACAGCAGAATACATACAGAACCAAAAGTGCTGATGCAATCAACATCACTTATGTTGCATTAATGTGTCGAATGTTGTCTGTGTTCTAGGTATTACTACAGACAGTACTCGTATAGTTCAGCGAAAATTGGATACCAATGACGCAAATCACATTTGATGAAATAGCGTTATAAAGGGCTGACAATTTATTTAATTGACGACTATATTGTTGAGTCTGCAGCATTGAATTAGAAACAAAAGTTAGCCCATAAAAATAGTTTTATTTGGAAAGAATAAAATATGTTTTCGTTGTCCAACAATTATTATTTTGTATTATTAGATACTTTCTTGCCGGATTTGGTGGCGCAACATTGGATAGGCTTATGTCCAGCTGTAGACAAACACGGGCTGACTTTGAGGATATAACAACAAGAGGAAGCAAGACATTTGACTTGCCCACAAACTTTTCACATTATTTGCGGGGTGCGAGGTAACGTATATTTCGCACATTTGTGAACTTGAACTCACACAAAAGCAACAAAATCCCTGTTTGTATAAACACAAACTAAGACAGATGCTACACACCTAACCAAAACATGCACACGTCTACGAAAACACGAAACGCTTTATAAAACGCGGTTGACCATTACGCTCATTTGACATTCATATGGTCACGAACGGTGTATGTTATTACATCAAATAATTAACAAATTATTTTTCATCATCATCATCATCAGCCGCAAGACGTCCACTACTGAACATAGGCCTCCCCCCTAGATTTCCACAACGAACGGTCACGACGAACGAAAATAATTTTTACGTATTAGTATATTATTTAGTTCGTATTTATGTATTAGGATGCATAATTACTATGTAAGTATGTCAATATATTTTGGTATCTTAGTTTTTATTTTATTGTTTAATTGTAAAAGTTTTAACTACTCCTTTTTGTACTTCCCCTCCTCCTTATTCTCAAATCTCTCTTTCCATCCTATGGTTGCTTGGAAGTGGATCGCTTTTAGTGATAAGGTCGCCAATTGCTACTTTATTTTGATTTGTTATAAGTAACTTTTGTTTTTTTTTTAAATTAAGTGCAATATTTTTTTTTTTCGAACCTCAGGTTAGAGTTATGAGTTATGAGTCTTAGAACTAGGCTCGTCCCTTAAGAATAGGTAGCTGGTCTGAGGCTGACGATAATGATTATTATTTACATCATCATCATCAGCCTGTGTTCGTTCACTGCAACTGCGTTCAGTGAAAAACTAAGGGCTGGCGATAATAATAGATATTTGTTCAGTGACAAGTATTGAGAAATGAAACTTACGAAACACGATTTAAAATATCCTTGAAATGTTACAAGGTTAATATAATATACTTCTACAGTAATCTTGAAGGTGAATCAGTATTTGATATTTGCTTTACATAATATCCACTTTTAACCTGATTTTTAATGAATCACGATGACCCGATAGATCTATCAATTGTCGTTTTCCGGTCTGAAGGCCGATGTCTCCATGATCTAGGAATTGAGTGGAGTTGATAACGATATTATAAAAAAAACTAAAAAAATGTTTTTATACAACTTCTCTTTTAAAATAAGAAGTGACGAGACGAGCAGGACATGTGCCTGATGGTAAGCAACATGCCTGCCACATAACAGCACAGTAACACGCAGCTTAAAACCAGAACACAACAATGTTTTCACATTACTGCTTGGCGGTAGATTAACTGGCAAAGGTGTGGTACTTCCCCAGGCGGACTCTGAGCGCAGTGCAGTGCTAGGTAATGATTTTGACTGTTCATGTTCCAATAGCTGCATGTCAATGTGTTGTTATGTGTCATGCATGTTGCTTACCATCAGGCACATGTCCTGATCGTCTCGTCACTCTTTATTTAAAAAAAAAAATGTTCTGTTCACTCTAAACTAATAATAAAAAAATTAAAACATGTCACACGTGAGTTATATTCGACTATTATTTAAACACGTGTAATAAATAACAACCACCTCAGTTTTTATGCAAATTAGGCTGTTTATGCCACAGAATTAATCTAAAAACTACCTATTTGAAAAATCAAGTTATTTGCCAAGTAAACAACACGTGTGAAGCCATGACCTCAGAAAAAAAAACAATCACGTAGTGGCAATGAATCATTCTGATAGTAAGATGCAGAAGCTACTTATTCACTAACAGTTTCCGCACAGACAGATTACATAAAGACAGATGTACAACTTGAAACATTTTGATTAGCTCCAAATTTGTAGTATACATATATAGAAAATAAATGTATATTGATGGACGATTCGCACACAACACCATCTAACCCCAAACTAAGGAATGCTTGTAATATGGCAGCCAGATAGCTGATATAATACGTATATCATTGTAAATATACACATACAGCATAGTTAATTTAGCATTTATCTTTTGTGAATGAAAAGTAACTGAGAAGTAAATGTTTTGAGAATTTTAGTGTAGATTTTATCTTTATTCTTATTTTTATTGTAAGCGCGAGAGTTTTTTGAGTATGTATGAATATTTGATAGGTACTCTTTGACGCAAAGCTACAAAAGTCTGTATGAAATATTGAACATAGAATATTAGTCTAGAATAAGACAATATTTATCTCGACAAATACACACCGCGAGGCGCTCTTGGTATTATAATTTGTGCATTATTAATTCTTAATCTTTAATCTTGGTTATAGTGATACAAGTACATTGAAAATTTGAATAATCACTCTGAGAAGATTTCTCAGGAGATCGAAAGCAATACAGAAAAATCACAGCCAAAGGTTTTAGACATTACACTGACAGACCACTTTACTAATATCAGTTGAATTTGGATGTCAGTATGCGCGCACATTTATTTGTCAGCCTGCTTCATCATGTCGTTTTTTGGCTGTCGATGTGTAGCGTTAAAAATTCCCTATGACCAATTTTTTTCTCTTTGACGCACTTAGCGTCAAAAAGTGTAACTTAAAAAAAATCAATGGACATTTAAACGCAGGGTATTTGAGAATATATTATTTGTGCCAGTTTGTGGATGAGCTTGCCGATCTAGTATTGGCCTTTTAAGCCATCAGAAGAGGTGTCTTTAATATTCCCACTAACACTGCTTAAATTCTCAGTCATAGACGTAAAAAGCCGTGTGTGTATTATTTGTGTCACTGGCTCGCGCTCAATTATTATTCCCCCAATGCTTCTTTCTCTAGTTGAGACTCTGTGTTCTACTTCCTCCGTTCCTCGTCCATTGGCCGAGTCTATCCGTTTCCTCCACGTGGCGAGTTAGTACTAGACAACTAGATATTTGGTCTGCGCCACAACTCGTGACTTTTCTCATGTGGCGCTATAGTCTCTTTTGCTCTTTACTCAAAAATATTCTCCTAGGTAACTTTAGTTAAGGTCTTTTCGTCGACATTTCGTATGAATAGTTAGATAAAATCTGTTTTCTATAAAAAAAAATAACCACCTAGAAAGCTTATTCTTTGAAACAACTAAATAATATTCCAAATCGGTTCAGGCGTCTTCGAATGTAAACGAAAAAAAAAGATTCCGACGAATTCGTTGCTAACCTTGAACTCGGTTTTCAACCCAGTGGATTTAAGAACACCAAGATTGTAACCATCGGGAAAAACCCACACAAGCAACGCATTCCGCAGCCTTGACGTTCTTATCACGATGGTAGAGTCGAACCTACAGAAATCTAAATAATACGGTATCTAATATTATTTAGATTTCTGTGGTCGAACCTCGATAGAGTCGATACCTCGATAGGTTCGATAGAGTCATTGGAACTCCTATGAGACGACGTCACTTTTTTATCATTTTATTTAGTTAAACGACTACTGTGTGCGTGGCTTATGATAGGTTTATTTACGGCTGGTCTAACCGGTAGCACGGTAAATATCCGATCCGAAGTCTCTAGTTCGAATCCTACGCGCACCGCTGTCTTTTCGAGGTCATGGACGTAATGTCGCTAAATTAAAAACAGTGAAGGAAATCTTCGTAAGTAAACCGTCATGTTCTTAGAATCTTCTGAGGTCTTGCGTCATCCACCACCCCGCACTGGGCCAGCGTGGTTAAAGTCAAAGTCAAAGTTAAAGTTCTTTATTGATAAATGTACAATTTACAGGTAAATTTTAGAAAAAAACAAAATAAGAGCCTAAGAGTATACATTTTTAAAGTTTAAATTGAACATAATAATGTTTTACAATAATACGTATCGTACAAATAACTGTCTAAAATTTAAATATAAGATGTACTTATTACAATTGTAATGAACAATGTCAATTTTTTATAATTTTATTGTGGGTTTACCATCACTGTATAAAAACTCGCAGTAACTATAAAAAGTTTGATCGATAAGCCAGCTTTTTAATCTTCTTCTTGGTTATGATCCTGACTCTCTCCTTGCGAGAGAAGGCTCCTAGTCTCAGCAGAGGCATTCAGTAGGCTGCTTACGAGTGCGTATGTGTAGTTTGCCTTCTCAGCCAGTGTGCTAGCAACAGGTATAGAGATTTCGTGGGTAGTATGCAGAGGTAACTGCCGAGATCCGATTCATACCCAAACGTCCTTCTCTATATATCACGGACCTTTGTGATAGTATGCAAGCAGTTTTCATCAGATTTTACCGCGGTTTTGCAGATTGAGACTAATTTAAAAACATTAGCTCATTTAGCATAAGCATAGCATACTTAAAACTTGGAAATAAATCATTTGATTAGAAGTATTAATAACTAACAACCAATCAAATGGATTAGAAGTTATTTGCTTGTATTTATTTTCTTTATTTTAAGAGTGTATGTACTGTATTTTTTTTAAATAAGATTGACGAGACGAGCACGACATGTGCCTGATGGTAAGCAACATGCCTGCCACATAACAGCACAGTGACACGCAGCTATTGGAACATGAAATCCAAATAATTACCTAGCACTGTACTACGCTCGTCACCCAGAGATCTAAGATGTCATTTCTCTAAGCCCTGTAAATTCTCTGGAAATTTCCTTCAAATGGGAACACAGTAAATAAATAAATATTGGTGGACAATTCACACACAACACCATCTAACCCCAAACTAAGCAAAGCTTGTGTGATGGCAGCCAGATAGCTGATGTAATACTTATATAGTTTTAAATACTTACTTATTATACATATATAATGTTTGCACATTAAGTACTGCTTGGCGATAGAATAACTGGCAAAGGTGTGGTACTACCCCAGGCGGACTCTGCTAAGAGTCCTACCTTAGTTAAATGCAATAAAGAGTTAATATATCTATCTATTTAAGAGTTACGAAACCCAAAATGTTATCAATTAGTTTTTGTATTATACTACCAGTATATTGCCGTTAAGTAAGTATGATAAGTTAGTAAGTTACGGCTGGTTTAGTCTGGAGAACGGCGACTGCCGATCCGGAGCCCCCGGGTTCGAATCCCACGCGCACCGCTGTCTTTTCGAAGTCATGTGCGTAAAGCCGCTAACTTAAAACGGTGAAGAAAAACATCGTGAGAAAACCGACATGTGCCTAGAATCTTGCAAGAGCATGTGTCATCCACCAATCCGCACTTGGCCAGCGTGGTGGATTATGGCCTTTACTCTCTCCTTGCGAGAGAAGGCCCCGAGTCCCAGCAGTGGGAACATTTAGTGGGCTACTTATGCAATATTGCGGTTATAGAAGCGTTCTTCCTGTTCTCATTATTTTTGTGATAAAAAGTATCCTATGCTTTATTCTAGACAACATTTTATTTGCGTTTCAAATTTCAATCGGATCTTGTCGTTGAAACGTGATTGAGCAACAGACATCAAAACTACTGCATTTATAATATTAATAGCGGCCCGTTTCGGCTTCACTCGGGTAGGTCGCGTTCTTATCTGTTGTATCCGATCCGTGCACGGTTGCCTGGAAGAGATCGCCCTTAGCGATAAGGCCGCCAATTGAAATGCTCTTTTGTAATATTTTTCGTTTTTTTTGTGTTTTAATATTGTGGCTTTCAATAAAGAATTATCTTATCTTATTATTTAAATTAAATAAACTACGCGAGTGAAACCGGAGGGCGTAATATAATTATTATTATTGCCATGAGCACGGCCATATTCCTGAGTTCACCCGAAGATCTCTTATTTCCCGAGCATGACGCTAGAATTCAATTCACAGTCCACGAAAAATCTGTCTGTGGCGCGCCGCCAAGTTTTCAATTCAAAAAAATAAAGTGAAATTGTTGTAGGGCTTTTCGCCATTAGTGATATCAAGCGAACTCAAAAAGAGATTTTTAAGTTGATAATAAACTTGCAATTGACCGTCATCTCGTCTGATGTTAAGCGATGATGCGGTCTACGATGGAGCGTGTTTACCTAGCAGTAACCAATTCACTCTCGAGTTGAAGGCACCAAGATTATTTTACATCCATCAGGGAACAAATATCCATTAATATTGTGCTCAAATAATATGTAGAAATACACACATTCCATTAAAATCAATTAATAAGTGACGGCTGGTCCAATCGAGAGAACGGCGACTGCTGATTAGGAGACCCGGGTTCGAAACCACGCGCACTACTGTCTTTTCGAAGTCATGTGCGTAAAGCCGCTAACTTAAAAACGGCGATGGAAAACATCGTGAGGAAACCGACATGTAAATAGACTATTTCGAAGCTATATGTCATCCACCGACCCGCATTGGGGCAGCGTAGTGGATTAAGACCCCGAGCCCCAGCAGTGGGAACATTTAGTGGGATGATTATGTACGTTTTAAAATTAATGGTATCGTTGGTAGAGTCAAACAAGTTTTTGGTGTTAAAATCCTACACAAAGTATTTTTTGTACTAAACTTTTTGTAGAATATTTAAATCTTTAGATTTGTGTTTCGGAATACGTGTTGTCAAGTTACAAAAAACGGTCCATATAAAGATATTCAAGTAGGTTTTTAAATCCATTTAGAATCAGAAAAACTACGTAATATCTTTTTGAAGTCGAAACTGCTTTTGGGCGCGCCTTAGAGAAATTTTTCGTGGGCTGTGAATTGAATTCTAGTGTCACGCACGGGAATGATAAGAAATGTTCGGGTAAACTCGGGTCTATGGCCATGCTCATGGTCACGTTCTCCGGATTCATCCGCGTAGTTTCCAAAGTAAGCTATCAAATTCTGAGTTATAAGTTTTCTCTTCTATCGGCAGTTTCTATGGCTGCAAATTTTCTTAGAGTGATATAAGACGAGCAAGTCATGTGCCTGATGGTAAGTAACACGCCTGTCCAAAACAGCACTGTGTCGCGTAGATTTGAACTCGAAGACTGTAAATCGCTACCTACCACTGCACTCGTCACCCAGAGATTCAGGATAATTTATCTCTTAGTTCTGTGACTTCTCTTTGGAAGCATTGCCCTTCAAACCCGAATACAGTAATATTAGCACAATGCCGCTTAGCTGTGAAACGACAGACAAAGGGTCCAACCTTTAAAAAAACCATTTACAGCACTTATTTACCTACACCAGATTCGAACCTACCGCCTAATATTTGTGAATCACTTAATGTATAAATTAGGACACTACGGCTTTATTATAAATTAGATAATAGGATAAAATAATCGAGTAAATTTTTCGTCGTATTCGATAATATGTCATGAAAGTAAAAAAAACTCGTGACGCATCCCTAAATACTTCGGATGATATGATAAAATGGCACAAAATCCTGAATGTGCCTAGTAATCTTAGTAAGATTAGAAAACTTTAACAAGTTCCGGTTCTTATTTTCATAATGACATTAAATATTTTTTCTCGTCTTTCAAGGAATTGAAAAATATAAAAAAAAATGGATGAAAATCCTTGATACTTTTCTTTTTTTAAACAATACATAGATGCTACATATTGACAAAAAATAAATAAAAAAAACATTTTGGCTCAATGTAGCATTAATTTAATGTATACTTTTTTATATGAATACATATGTATTTATGGTTGGACAAATTTTTATTTTTGTTATATTTAAAAGGTAAAGCTACAGTTCTTTTTCAACTTTTCTTAGTGTATATACTTGAGTACCATCTCGCTCACTCTTTACCATAAAAAACGAATCATAGTATGTCAAAATATACCTACTCCTAAGAGTGATAGGTTTTGTGTAGGTTAATAATGCATTGGTATGCAAAACGATCTAGTATGATCACAAAATTTTGTCAAGCATCTGAGATAACACAAATAAATAGAATTATGAAGTCATTTCATATCTTACCATCCACTTTACCCAAATCTATAACTACAGAATATCTCTAATTCTATATAACTTTATCAAGTTTCTGTTATCTTGCTACGACTCGACCGATGGATCAGATTCCATGTATTTTCTGTAGATTATGCATAGTTTAATTTAATATTTTGGCTATAAAGAGACAAGTAATTACCTTAAAATTATTATTAAAATTATTATTAATTATTTATTTGCACAACCCGTATACTTGTCCAAATATTATTTTCCATCCTAAGGTTGCCTGGAAGAGATCGCTTTCAGCGATAAGGTCGCCCATTGTCGCACTGCTGTAAAATGCTTTCTTTTTTTCTGTGTTTAATTTTGTTTGGTGTGTCAATAAAGAGTATATCTATCTAACTATTTCTCGTACAAAAATTTAGAAAAAAATTTCGATGTACTAATAGGTATTATAAGTGCGAAAGTTAGTATTTTTGTTTGATAATCATTATTTGTTGTTTAAGTGTATGGTAAACATATTTTCAACAATATTAGAATAGATACACGATTGTGTTCTATAAAAAAATTTAGTTTTTGGGAAATAAACTTTATATAAAATAAACTCTTTATCGAAACAAAATAAAATAATAAATAATAATAAAATAAAAAGCAAAGTTAATACCTCATTGCCACCCATCACAAAAACGTGTAGTTTTAGGCCAGATTGTTGGCAAAATATCCACAATATATTTATTTATTTACTTAATGATTGTGATTTTATTTGTTCGATGCATTGTTATGTTTCAACGTAACCCAATTTTCGTGTATTTTTCTTTCACAATAATTATTCTGGAAATCATTGGCAACCTTTTATTTCGAACTAAAGCATCTTAAAATTATGAATCCCAACAATTTATAATAAAAACAAATGATAATGTGAGCCTAACACTATTTTCGGAGCTTAGTTTAGATTAATCTAACAACGTTAGATAAATTTACGGCGACATTATACCTAAAGATTGTAATTATACGCAACAAAACTGACGAATCACAAAATCGAGACCTGCACCTTTTTTACACTATAAAAATAATTTGTACTAAAGATGACATGGTATTCAACCTAAAGTTAAATAAAATCAAATAATAATAAAATGAATTAGCAATTCAAAGCTTTTCCGATATTTCTCTTCCTAAAATACAGAAAAAAGCTAAATTTAAGTAATAATGAAAATAAAGAAACTCGATTTTTTACCGAGATAATTTTTTCAAATATATCGATCGAGAAAATAATTAAGATAAAAAACAAGCTATCGTAGCATCGGAATTGATAAAAAAAAATACTAGTGGAAATAAAGTAATTCAAACTTTTCCCGAGATATTTCTTCAAATACGAAAAAAAACACAACTCATCACAAAACTCGAGATTCCGAAACAAAACCTGATAGAATTTCTACAAAATATCTAATCGAGATAAAATCTAAAAATATTTGATGTCTGCACTCACCGAACGAATTTCCCGAGTACAACACAAAACCGTAATATTTCACGGAGAACGTAACTAGCTTCTCTCAGACCTTTACACGTCGTGTCGAGTCGAAAGGATCTGGTTAAGTGACCGACCGTATCTCTGCGAGTCTCTTATATACCGAATAGAGGGTGCTGCTCCACGGGACGTCAATGGATTAATTAGGGAAGTACAAGGAAAATTCCACTATTATTTTATGGAGTTTTTTTTCATTCTTTTTTTAATACAACTCGCACATCTCTATATTTATAAACGTTATGTTGGTTTGTCTACGCTTCAAAAACTCAAAAAGTTCTGCACCGATCGAGCTGAAACTTTACAATGGTATACATATGTATAATCCGCATCAAGGATTGTTTTTATATAATTTTTGCATTAAAATATGCCACAGCGAAGCGTGGCAGGGTACAGCTAGTTTTATATAAATTGATAGATTGTTTGTATTTAAAAAGTTTGACAAATTACACATTCTCGGTGCCTTGACGAGAGTGAATCGGTTTCTTCTAGGTGAGCACGCTTTGTAAAGTATAATAAAGAAACGTTTAGAATTTAAGTGACGTATCTAAAAAAACGAAATTAGTTTAATACATAGAATGGCGTAAAAACTAACTACCTACAGATATTACATTTGAATTTTAATACGGGCTATTTTAGTTCAATTTAGAAAAAACACACAAATAACAAAAACTGAGACAGCAAGTCCTTAACCCTAAGTAGGTACCTACTTGATAAAGGAAAAACAAGGAAAGATTAATGATTAAATTACAAATTTTGACGTAAACTATATTTTTGATTTAACAACTTAAAATTTTAAAGGTGTGTATTATGAAATGCTTGTTGAAGCATAAAAAAAGTTATCGCTGGCCTAATCGGGAGAACGACGACTGGTGAGCCGGAGCAGCCGGTTCGAATCCCACGCGCACCACTGTCTTTTCGAATTCATTTGTGTAGTGCCGTTAACGGTGAAGGAAAACATCGTGAAGAAACGAACACGTACTTAAAAATTTTGGAGGTCTTGCGTCATCCGTTAGCCCGTACTGGCCAGCGTGGTGGATTAGGCCTTGACTCTCTCCTTGCGAGAGAAGGCCCAGAGTCCCAGCACTGGGCACTTTTAGTGACCTGTTTATGCTATCATTTTAGCATAACTAGATATTTCTACATTTCTGTAAATTTTCCTGAATACATAAATCTTAATATATATAAATCTCTTGTCACGATGTTTGTCCACGATGGACTCCTAAACTACTTAGCCGATTGTAATCAAATTTGGACACCGTGTGTAGATTGATCCAACTTAAAAGATAGGATAGTTTTTATTTCGATTAATGGGCTTTATGTGACAATATCCGAGCGATATGTACTTAGCTGTTGTGTTTTATGTTCTATGTTTATATCTTATTTATCTACTGTTTTAAAGCATGTTAGTTTTAAGTTAAGATCTGTTGGCCTAATTTTCTTTACGTTTTATCTCTAATTGAATATTTTTATTATCCAACCACTGTATTTAAACGAATGTTGTTTCTAGGCCCACATAGTTTGGAATGTAATACAGTTCTGTACAGTATACTCTTATGTTATAGTTTGTGTTTATTACATTCTCTTTTGTGTGCTCATTGAATGTATAAATAAATAAATGAATATACTACTACATATCTAAATATACGCCTACGGTGATTATAGGCGGCGGTGACTATTTATCACCAGATGGTCTGTTGCTTGTTTTTCAATAGGTAACTTTTACAAGTAACAATTTTCAGGATTTTACTGGTTGAGTTGCATTATGTCTTAGTTGGTAGAGTATTCTCTCACAATCGAGGTCATGGGTTCGATTCATGCAAACCCAACCCAGCATTTCAAAGTGTAATAAGTATGTATTTCCAATTATTTACTCGTAAGTTTATTATTAGATATCTGACTTCCATAGTAGTTCACATAAATATCATAGTACTTTACATTCCATAGTACTTTATGTACAATGATTTGACCTGAACCTATATACTTGTAGTATCTATATAGTGCAGGGGTCGGCAAGTAGTTTTAGGCGGGGTCCGGATGAAGTGCAGAAATTTTAACGCGGTCCAGAAAAAAGCTAGTGATAATAATTGCTCAAACAACCCACTAAATGTTCCTACTGCTGAACCTCGTGGTTGGGGCCTTCCCTCGCAAGGAGAGATCCAAGACCATACTCCACCACGCTAGCCCAATGCGGATTATGAACATGACTTCGAAAAGACAGTGGTGCACTTGGTTTTGAACCCAGGGTCTCCGGATCGGCAGTCGCCGTTCTCCCGATTAGACCAGCCGTAACTTGGTAATAATTAAAAAGTGCTACTAATTTATTGTACGGTATCAAACTCAACTTGTAATTATAACACAAGACCTAAAATCAATGCGACAAATTACACCGATCCTCTTGAGCTAGTTCTATATAGTTTGGTCCTCGAGAAGAATAGCAAATTCGACGTGTGTCTTCTACGAGTAATTGGGAGTCGGTTAATCTCGAAACCTAATTGTTCAAAAAAAATAATAATTAAGAATGATGACCCAAATGACATACATAAGTCGAACCAAACAAAGTAGCCAAATTGATAGCTAGTTTTTTGCGATTTCCATATTTTTCTGATATGTGTTTGGCCCAAAATTCTATTGATAAAAATAAAAAATGATTTTTTTTATTGTGGCAATAACGAGAGACATAAACAAAAACACAAGATATGGCACACGTGTTACGTACACCAATAGTAGGGGATTTGCTAACTCATTAGCTATATTCACGGAAACTTTCCATCGAGACTAAAATGCCGATTCAGCGGTTCTGCCTGCCCCGTGGACTTAGCAACTGGCGTACGTGACCTAAGAATTGCCGATGCAGCAGAAAGGGCCCCGTGTCGCCTCGCCACGCCGCCACGAAGACTACACTCCGGTACCTACTTCGTCCGCGAGCACACCTAGTTATAATTAATAGATAATTACTTTGTAACCTTTTAAAATAAATGTATTAAATAATTTTCGGTTTTTTTTAAGTCCTTCGGTTGCGACCTCCATAATTGGCGCAGTCGGTAGGATATTTAGAAGCACGGCGCGTTGACTCCAGGATCTCCAAATTTGAATCCTGTGCGATCCGCAAGGTCGCTGCTCGCACTATCTAGTGCCTTGTCTAAATATCGAACTTTGGTAGAGTCGTGACCGCGAGACTCACACTTAAACTTCAGTGGGCCGACGAGATGTTAATGTAAGTACAGCGAATTTTTTTGTCTTTGTGTTGCTTCCCTGGTGAATCCTTATCTCCAAAATTTTTCATCCAAGGACAAACGTTAAATCTGTCTCTTCCAGACAGATTCGTAGGAATAGAGACGTAGATTTAAATAGAAGCCTAGACACTCTAGAATCAGAGCTAGGGCTACGTAGATTATTTAGTGATAGTTATAGCCGTTTAGATATATTAAATATGGATCCCGACACTGTATACAAGGCCTTACGCCCAGTGCCAGATTTCGACGGGAACCCAAATGTGCTTTCTCTCGTTTTGTTCGCATTTGCGATCAAATTGTTGAAGCTTATGTGAAACCGGGTAATGACTTAGTTAATTTATGCGTAATAAATGGTATCCTTAACAAAATTACGGGTAATGCTGCTAGGACCATAAATTCAAACGGAATTCCCGATTGCTGGAGAGACATACGTAGCTCTCTTATAAATAACTTTTCTGACCAGAGAGACGAGACCGCTCTATATAATGATATTTCTTTGCTCAGCCAAGGAAGTAGCACCCTATTGAATTTTATGACAAATGCCAGAACCTCTTTAGTACAATTATGACATACGTGTCTTTGCACGAAACCGTCCATACAACTATAGAAGCCAAGCGTGATTTATACCGCAAATTAACGTTACAATCATTTGTGAGAGGCCTGAAAGAACCAATGGGTTCTCGCATACGCTGTATGAGACCGGTTTCTATTGAGAAGGCTCTGGAATTTGTTCAGGAAGAATTAAATGTAGTATATATGCAGCAACGCAACGAGCAGATCGACAGGAGAGCCCCGTGTCACAGCACCAGACTTCTTTAGTATATAAGGCTCCTCCTTCATTGCCATTTTCTATGCCGAAATTTAATAATTTTAATAATGTGCCTCCCACATCTAGCTGGCCGAGACCAACTATGTTGCAGCAGCAGCATCAGCCTGCTTACCGTCCACCCCCGTTTAATCAACCAGGTTTTCGTCCCCCAGGATTTAACCAGCCGCGTATGCCTACACGTACTCAGCAAATGTTTGGCGCGCAGCCCCCTAACTACAACCCTCAAAACGCGTTTAGGTTCCCTCCGCGCAATGTTCTCCAGAATACAGGTCCGAAACCTATGAGCGGTGTTAGCCATTTTGTCCCCAAGGCACTTCCACCGACAATGTCAGGTCATGACTGGCGTAAATTCGGCAACCCACAGCCGTCAAATTATTTCAAAACCCGGGAGGTAAACTTTAATGAGATCGCTGACTATGACGAGACGTATTACAACCCTGACTATTATTGTGAAGAACCTCATGACTTTTCAGCTAACGATTATAGTGACTATTACGGATATAATCAGACCGAGTTCGACTACAACAGTAATGGTTATAATTCAATTGAAGGGCAACACGTTGACTCAAACGTTATAGACGGTCCCGGAATTTCGACTAGCCACGAACATAAACACTTAAATTTTCCGAAGGACGCACCAACCTCGAACCAGAATAGAGCTTAACTTACAGTCAAAAGAGAGTTACGCTATATTCAAATAACGGAACCCCACTTAAACTATTAATTGATACGGGCGCAAATCAATCTTTCATCAGCCCGGAATGCGTGGAAAAATTCTATTCACACGTGCCTCTGAATTTAGACCCTTTCGAGGTCACCAACTCTCGTATGACAAGCAGTCATGACTATTCAATTACAGTGCCTAACTTTAGCGAGTTCAACGATCAGAAAGATATTAAACTATTTATCTATAAATTTCACAGTCATTTCGACGGATTGTTAGGACTAGATTTATTAGATGGAGTTCAGATTGATCTGAGACGTAATATTATAATAACGGATCAAACTGTTATACCACTGGCCCGCTACACATGTAGAAAGGCCAATTCTCAAGAAACTATTCCCGCCAATTCAAGTCGATTAATTAATGTGCCGATATACAACCCCGATGGTGACGTATATATCCGGGAACAAGTACTGTGTAATTGCATAATTCACGAATGCGTAACTACAGTCACGGATCAAACGGGAATTGTAGAAATTGAAAATCCCACTAATTCACCCATTACTTTAACCTTTGACCAGACGTTACAAGTGAACCTCTTTAACATCGAGACCTCAAATACGAATGTAGACCCTAACTGTGTTAATGACGTACTCTCTCGACTACGGACTAAGCACTTAAATACTGAAGAAAAATTAATTTAGAGATTTTATGTTCAAAATACGCTGACGTTTTCTATATTGAAGGAGAGACATTGACTTTTACTAACAAAATTAAACATAGGATTAAAACGACAGACGAATTACCAGTGTATACGAAAAGCTATCGCTACCCTTTCATACATCGCGAAGAAGTACAAAAGCAGATGACCTCCATGCTGGAACAAGGAATTATTAGACCTTCAGATTCAGCTTGAGCTCGCCTATTTGGGTAGTACCGAAAAGACGGACGCATCCGGAAAACAGAAATGGAGGCTAGTTGTAGACTTTCGTAAACTAAATGAGAAGACAATTGACGATAAATATCCCATCCCTAATATTTCAGATGTCCTTGATAAACTCGGGAGATGCCAGTATTTTACAACTCTAGATTTAGCATCTGGGTTCTATCAGGTGGAAATGCACCCGGATGACATTTCTAAAACCGCATTTAATGTCGAACACGGGCATTTCGAATTTCTGAGGATGCCAATGGGACTAAAAAATAGTCCATCTACTTTCCAAAGGGTAATGGATAACGTGCTGAGAGGCTTACAAAATGAAATCTGCCTGGTATATCTTGACGATATAATTGTATTCAGCACGTCATTACAAGAGCATATGATAAATCTAGAAAAAGTTTTCACTAGATTGCGAGAATCTAATTTCAAAATCCAGATGGATAAATCTGAGTTTTTGAAGTTAGAAACCACCTACTTAGGGCACATTATAAGTAGAGAAGGTATAAAACCTAATCCGGACAAAATTTCAGCTATAAATCAATACCCAATGCCCAAGACGCCCAAAGAAATCAAACAATTCCTGGGACTTCTGGGATATTACAGGAAATTTATACCTGACTTCGCCCGAATTACCAAGCCGATGACTAGATGTTTAAAGAAAGGTACCAAAATGACTTTCGACCCCGAATACATAGACAGTTTTGAGAAATGCAAGAAATTACTGACTAATGACCCAATACTACAATACCCAGACTTTAACAAAGATTTTATTTTAACCACTGACGCGTCTAACCTTGCCATAGGAGCCGTACTAAGTCAAGGATCTGTAGGATCAGACAAACCTATCTGTTACGCTTCTCGTACTCTCAACGATAGCGAGATAAACTACAGTACTATCGAAAAGGAACTGTTAGCCATTGTCTGGGCGACGAAATATTTTAGACCTTACCTCTTTGGTCGAAAATTCAAAATTATGACCGACCACAAGCCCTTGCAATGGATAATGAACCTTAAAGAGCCTAATTCGAGACTCACGAGATGGAGGCTCAAATTAAGTGAATACGACTATACTGTGATTTATAAAAAGGGCAAAATTAATACAAACGCAGACGCCCTCTCTCGAATCGAAATTAATAACGAAGAGACGGACTCAATGGTAGCGAATCCAACAGAAAGGCCACCCTCTGAGGCTGGATCGACTACTCTTACTGCCCATACAAGTAAGGAAAACCCGATTCTTGAGATCCCTATCACAGACGACCCTTCAATAAATTCCATAGACAAATTTCTTTTACTATCGTAGGTGATATTAAGCGTCGTACTACTACTACCAAACCCTTTGACACACACACTCGCACATGTATCCAAGTATCCGAATCCAATCTCGAACAGGACGTGGTTAATGCTATAAAAGAATTTGTTAACCCTAAAATTAAGACTGCTCTTAAGATCACGCCACCTTTAGGAATGTACTCTATCATCCCCATCTTACAAAACAGCTTTAAAAGTTCTTCTATGAATCTTGTCTTAGCAACAACCGAACTAGAGGACGTAAAAGAGTATTTGAGACAGCAAGAAATTCTCAAACATTACCATGAGGGTAAGACTAATCACCGAGGTATTAATGAATGTTATCTAGCTCTTTCACGAAAGTACTATTGGCCTAAAATGAAAGAGGAAATATCAAAGTACATAAATGAGTGTACTGTGTGTGGACAATCGAAATATGACAGACACCCTATCAAACAGTATTTTAACATTGTACCACCCGCGACGAAACCATTCGAAACTATACATATGGACCTATTTACTGCACATAACGAAAAATATTTGACCTTTGTAGATGTGTTCTCTAAATACGGACAGGCCTACCATCTACGCGATGGCACTGCTGTCAGTATCATACAAGGACTTTTGACTTTCAGCACTCATCATGGTCTGCCTTTGTCCATAGTAACCGACAACGGCACGGAATTCACAAACCAGATGTTTGCAGAATTTGTGAGACTCCACCGAATTAACCACCATAGGACTTTAGCTCATGCCCCAAATGACAACGGAATTATCGAAAGATTTCATTCGACCTTGCTAGAACACTTACGCATCTTACGACTTACACATAAAGACGAGCCGACTATCAACTTAATGCCTTACGCAATACTAGCTTACAATAGTTCAGTGCACAGCTTTACAAAGTGTAGACCCCACGACATAATTAGAGGTCACTTTGATCCTAGGGATCCCTTTGATATCGATATAAATGAACACCTATTGCAACAATATATAATAAATCACAGAAATCAGATGAAAGCTGTGTATGAAAAAATTAATGAGTCCTCACTAGAAAACCGCACGAACATTATAGAAAATAGAAATAAGAATAGAGAACCCGAAGTGGAATACCAGCTCGACCAGCAGGTTTTCGTCTCAAATCCTTTAGCTAATCGTAATAAACTGGCCCCACGTTATACTCAAGATAATGTATTAGCAGACCTCCCCATTCACATATACACCTCCAAAAAGAAAGGCCCTATTGCCAAATCTCGACTTAAACGTGTCCCTAAATCTGCCAAATTGTTGCAGGATACTACTGATAATCCTTCACCCGACACTGGCGGACGAGATAAGACTTGAGAGCCTTGACAATGGACCTGGTATACTTCCTTTCAAACTTGGACCGGCTAAACTTATTACTCACTACCATTCATTTATTCAATACATTGACTTAACCTCCATTGAGGACAGACTAAGCTCTATAGACCTTCAACTTAAATCGTTTGAAACCCGACTAGAGAATGACACCTATCTCTTATATGAATTACAGATAAATTATCTCGTTACTAAACTTAGTAAAATTCATAGCCAACTCAGTACGTTGCAGCCTAACAATATACGTAACAAAAGAGGGCTTATAGACGGTCTAGGATCTATTGTCAAAAGCATTACCGGTAATTTAGATCACACCGATGCCGAAAAATATAACAGCGCAATAAAGATCTTAGAAAATAACGAAGATAAGCTAATATCTGAATTAAACGATCACGTCAGTCTGAACAAAGAATGGATGTCTCAACATAATACATTGCTTATGAACATAATAGAGAATCAAGAGAGAATTAATAGTAGCTTACACTTAATATTAAATAGTAGTGCCTATGCGGACACTACTCTTCTTAAATATGCGAAATTCGCTCAGTTATTGGTTATCATCAGCGAAAACGTTGACGATTTATTTTAGAATTAAATAGGATAGAAGACATTTTAGCTTTTATACGTGCATCGAGCACACATCATAGTATGTTAAGCATTAGGAATTTAGGAAATATGATAGATAGATTAAAATTAGTTTATGGGCAAAATCAAGTACCAGAGGCTGATTTGAGAGAATACTATAGCATCATAAAATCAGGCTATTATTATGCAGGTAGCAAAATTGTAATAGTTTTCAAATTTCCCATAACTTCAACTAGCCAATACGATCTGTATAGGTTATCCTTAGTTCCAAATAAAAATTCTCAGACTTTTATCCCTCCATACCCCTTCCTAGCAACCAATGGCAAGACGTTCATGTACATTGCGGCTGAATGCCTGAAATTTAACCGTCGGTACCTATGCGAAGAGGATGCTCATCACCTACCACGAGATCACTCAGACTGTATTCAAGACATCATCACACGTCAGACGTTGAACCACTCGTGCCGACCTACCAAAGTTACACTCGAGAAAGAAGCCGTAGAGCAGCTAGACGACCAACACTACACCCTAAGCTTCCTGAAGCCAACGAAAACGGAAATGCAGTGCGGACGTCAAGAGTTTGTCACCCTACAGGAAGTTACCTGGCTACCGTACCCCATAAATGCTTTCTACGGACGACCGACCTTACAGTCATCAACATCAATGACGAAGTTAAGGACAACCACTTTTAATAGCCGAAATACCACAGGACTACTACACTAAAGAAGTAAAGGACATACCACACATACAACTAAACTCTATAAACCTGAAAGGACTACATGCTATAGAAGACAAGATCCTAATGCAACATCCAACCAAGATGGACCATGTCGAAGCCAACATTTACCACACGACTATACCGTTTTACGGATTTTTAATCGCAGCAGCCCTACTTACACTTATAACAATGAGACGGAGACACCATCTCTGCGCGGGGCTACCGAATAAAACTCAACCTCAGAGAAGAAATCTCCTCGAAACCAGAATTATGAAGATCCTGAGAAGCTGCAAGACGAGTACAAAGTCAGCAACATTCGCGCTCAGAGTGCTCAAATAGTTGCTGATCTGAGGGGAGATGTTACGTACACCAATAGTAGGGGATTTGCTAACTCATTAGCTATATTCACGGAAACTTTCCATCGAGACTAAAATGCCGATTCAGCGGTTCTGCCTGCCCCGTGGACTTAGCAACTGGCGTACGTGACCTAAGAATTGCCGATGCAGCAGAAAGGGCCCCGTGTCGCCTCGCCACGCCGCCACGAAGACTACACTCCGGTACCTACTTCGTCCGCGAGCACACCTAGTTATAATTAATAGATAATTACTTTGTAACCTTTTAAAATAAATGTATTAAATAATTTTCGGTTTTTTTTAAGTCCTTCGGTTGCGACCTCCATAATTCACGTTTCTTACAAGAAGAACATACAAAAAACAAATACATGTTGTGTTAGTGTGAACTGAACCCCACACTAGGGCTACCTGTGTTGTGGGTTCCAAGCTTCTCCTAATTTTATACAGTAATAAAAGGACTGAAGAGCGTGTTTTGCGCTAAGACGAGTATCCCGAGTGGTGTCTGCGGAAGTGTCACGTGCATGTTACTTCGCCACAGTGCATTCTCGGTTACAATACGGCGCCGAGCTATACGCGCGCGCTGCCGACTGGGAGCGTACGTTCCGCGCCCAAAAACGTGCCGTACATGCCATCATTGGCGTATCGCAATGTACATCCGTAAGACCATACTTCAAAGAGCTTGGGATATTTACGTTACCTGCTATCTTGATATACCAATTGGCTGTGTATGTCAGAAATAATCTAGAATCGTACAACACGCGAGGAGAGAAACATTCTCGTAACATACGCAACGCCGACAAGTTGGATGTTATACCACACTCTCACGAGGTCACAGAAGTTGACTCACATTATGGGACCGGAAGTTTATAACACTCTTCCGAAAATAGTTATATCGGCCCCAAGTTTTGGCAGCTTCAAAACAGATTAAAGTGCTGGCTTATCGATCAAGTTTTTATAGTTACAGCGAATTTTTAGAAACTTGACGACTTGACTTTGAGCCATTACAAAATAAAACTATAAGTATACAGTTTTATACATTTGCAAAGATACATCTTCTTGAATATCAATTATTTCCATTTGAAGTGAAACCTTTGACAAATTGAACAATTTGGCAGTGTGTCAGACACAATGGCTCCAAAATGGTTCATGAGAGCTTCGTCCACCATAAAGCAACTGAAACTGAATGCGTTCCGAAACCATTTACCAGAGCAGAAGCCATGGTTCGCACTCTGGTTTTGATCAGGTTTGATTCAGATACGGTGCGATAGCTTTTCTTTAGATCTTTTGGTGCTTCAGTCGTTGTGGTGATGATGGTGTCCTTATCTACGTCGAAGTTTATACCATGTTGTCTTTCCACTTCCTAGAACTCCGTTGACTGACTGTATTCTCGGTATCGCCCAGTTTTCCTAATCAGATTTGACGTTATCTTTGATGGTCTTGGCCATCTCTAGGATTTTATAGTCCAGCATAATCTTGGTGCATCGGGCAGTAACTACAATTGCGTCGTTTGGAGGTGTCGCATAAACAGATCTTCCCACGCGCTCCATCTCTTTTTTGCTCAGTGTCACAAAGCCATTTTCTGCACTCTTCCCTTTCTCTTGATGACCCGGGAAGTGACATTATAGTAAACGACTGCTTCAGTCTCCTCGAGTTTCGCTTTTACGAGGTTTTCACTTCCTAACTTATAGGACTGCATGATGTTTTCTCAGATCTTGAGATTGACTTGTCTTGTCGCTGTCAGTGGGGCTATAAATTCGAAGAAGGCATAAAGTGCGTGACACCATGACTCCGTCATTGGTTGGCCGCGGCTGTCCTCTGCTGGGCTTTTTCGGAGCTGGTTTGGATGGTCAAACTAGGAACAGGTATGAGTAGTTATATCAGTTGCATTTGTTTGATCGTGCAAAGGGTCTGCGGAAGCTCAGATTTTCCCCTATCTTCGTATATGACAACCTGATGATGATGATGTTTACCAGCACTTCTGCTCAGATGTGCGAGCAGCGCTCTTGCGTACGTGCAAGGCGTTCGACCTTTTGAGTACTCTATTAATGAAATCGTTTTGTTTTTCGATCACACTTTCGCCCCGAAATCGATGGCCGTCTACCTTGCACACATTACGTCGTAGGTTTCCCTCTTCATTGGGACTTTTGCGGTACTGCCATTGACCAGGCAAGACAATCCAAGTGACAAACGGGCTCGTTTCCGTTCCCAGACGAAGCAAAAAGCTTATTCCCAATCTTTCTTTGTTGCTGTCCATAAAGAGAGCCACTCCGCGGATACGGGTCTCTGCCTCTCTTCGGTCTGCGTTCTCTAGTACTTACTGAACAGAGATGCTCTTCGAGGAGTTATCTTCGGCGGGGACCGCGTTCCACGTTCGTGTCCACGGACAGCGAGCCAGCGTGCGGTGGCGAATAGGAGCGTGTATTTGACACACTTTCAAGGTTTCTGTTAGCCGCTTTGCGGAAAATATTTAATAGAAAAATCAGTTATTTACTAAGGTAGATTCTATATGGCAAAAAAATATTATTTAAATTAATGAAGGTACAGTGTACATTGTTTACATTTTAAAATGTATACTTGGCTTACAATACAATATTGTTTATTGGCGGTCCGAGGTTCGACCCTTCGCGGTCCGGATACGGACCGCGGTCCGCCTGTTGCTGACCCTTGATATAGTGTAATGAGAATTTATAAACCTTTCCAAGCGCTTGGTCGACGCGACGCGTGATCAAAATGCTGGCGTTTATTTGACCCAACGCATAAGCAATGGCAGCGTGGTAATGCTGCCAGCATGCTGGGTACGCCTCCGATTTGTAGTGGGCTTGAGGGTACTTCTTCAAATACAAAATTTTGGAGTTCTATGGGCTTATTTCCGAAACTAACTAACAAAATGGCGTGTTGTTTATTTTTTATACAGTTTAACTTTAACTCTAACTGGGACAAGCGATATTTTTCAAATAATTGCAGTATAAGTATAAATTAAAAATATTTGAAGTTTGTTCTTCTGATTCATATGGCGCGTCCGTTTGCCATTTTCCGGAAGAAAAGAGTCGCTACCGCAATTTCCCTTTGATAAATCATTATGAATTATAATTATATCACAAGGAAATGAATTGCTCTTTTATAAAAAAAGTATTTTATTAGTCATACCTACCTTAGTTTGTTTATAAATAGGCAAATAAGAAGTGTCCGGCATATAATACTGATTAATCTGGCATAAGCTGCGCTTGACCGTGCTGGGTCGGGTGATAATAATGAGAGCCTGACTTCCCCCATGGGGGGAAGCCAGTCGTGTAACGGATGCACAAGAAGGTGGACATGGGGCTGGTTGACTTGGATCTCGGAGTTACAAAGGTAAATATCCGATATCTGATTCATCTGCGCTTAGATCACCAAGCGCAGATGAATCAGATATTTACGTTTGATTAAGATCATTGATAATTTTTGTCAAATATAAAAAATATTTTATGTGTGTGAATATGATATTTTCGTCAATAAAGAGACAAATTACATAAAGTTTTTCATTTTTACTTCGGATTCTGGATCATCTGTATTAATACAAATTCTGATTCATCTGAGCATAACATATTTGAACGTAGATATCTTGAAAACTACTTTATAAAAACAAGTCCCTCATTGAAATAAATGTTCTTTAGTTACCTTTTTTACATATGAACATGTGTGGCAGAGCTGAAAGTGAAATAAAATTTTGGCCAGATGCATCAGTCGAAGAATGAAATTTCGAAGAAGTACCCTTGAACATCTTGATTATTTGTAGACCTACATTGGTCTATGGATAATTCAGGTGTGCTTAGTGTAAGTAGTTAGGTAGGTTTTTAGTGGAACATCTTAGACGTTCTTACCACAAAAGTAGAATAGAACCTCTTCGTTGGTGTCTTTGGAACATCAACCATGAAACGATGTCGCTTTTTCGAGCTACTAGTAGTCCGAAAGGGCAAGGTAATGTTAAATCATGCACACTATCCGAAGTGTAGGTGCCCAATAAAAAAACCGATTAGCTAGCAATTTTGCGGCGATGTTCAAGACTTTGAAGTCTGTCATAAGGGTTTCCTTGTCTATGAGCCTTTTGGCACGTCTCTTGATCGATTCCAGAGCCTCCAGCTGATACTTAGCCGATCCATCTCAAAGGTGCAAACTACTCTATACAAGAGCGTACTCATTATTATCACTTGGCGCCGATTTGGTACAACTTACTCAATGATAAAGTCAAAATAAAACAGCTACTGCAATTCAAACTAAAAGTAAGGATTAGAGAATGGTGGCTGGGTCAAGAATACAACGATATAGAGTATGTACTAAATAAATTCCAAAAACTGTATTGCAAGTGGATACTATGTAAATTAGATCAGATCATTCACACCCACACGCAAACACACTACCTCACACACACACCCAAACTATCTCTCTCATACACACACACCTCACACACATATGCACACACACAATCGCAGTGTACAATTTATAAATATGTAATGTATTTAAACGTTTATTATATTTTTGCATTATTATAATACCTAATGGATACCTAGAATACCTAGTTTGGGGCTCAACGTTAACTATGTAGCCATTGACAAAATAATTAGCTATAAACCCTTAGTAAAATGTAAACTGTAAAAATGTATGTTTTTAAGGAATAAATTATTTGATTTGATTTGATTTGATTAATGGAAGACACTGCCTTTTGGAACACAGTATTTTGAACTAAAGCAAAAGGCAGGGTACTAAAAATACTGTAACAACTTACTTGGGACCGAAATAAAATTGTGTTTATGTTTTATGTTATTATATCTCCTTGATATAATGTGAGCAACTGTAACTAAAATGTTCTGTTCTGGGCCTTCCCTGACAAAGAGATACTCAAGGCCATGAAGCTAGGCTAAGTGCGGTTTGGCTGATGTCACATGCCTTCTAAAGACGTATTTCTATGGCCACTATAAAAAATTCAAATCCAAGATGGCCGCTACCACAAAATGGCGAAACACATTTCTTTTTTCACAACTCCCTTAATATGGGTATCAAATGAAAGCGCTTGACTAGTAGAATGTTGTACAGATAACAAATCCAAGGCAGTCGGGGGTTAACCAACATTTTTAATTTTGTTCTTGCTATAAATTTCATAGAATCGCCATCTCGCCTGATGTTAAGCGACGTTGTGGTCTATGATGGAGCGTGTTTACCTGATTAAAAAAACCGACATACTCTCCATTTGAAGGCACAAAGATCCACCATCGGGAAAAACCCACTCAGGCAACGCATTCCACAAAGCTTAGACGTTTTTATCACAAAAGTAGATTCAAATCTCGTCGTTCGTTGTGTTTGGAATATCAACCATGAAACGATGTCACTTTTTCGAGCTACGAGCATTCCTATAGAAAAAAGGCACGGTGATATTATTATTACGAGTAGATCATCCTTTACTGGTATGACAAAAATGTGATTCTGCACTTGTTAAAATACACTCATGAATTTTACAACCATTCAGCAAAATGTTTAGTATTTTCCCTGTTCTTTGTGGTTTTTGGACAATACGAAACCAACCGACTGATGTGCTAAGCGGGAAAATTATTTACTTACTCAATCTAAATTTAGACTAATGGGTATTTTTGAAAATTTACCTGGCTATGCCCGAGCGACACGAGGCTAGTATTTCAAGCTAGGATATCAAGCTAGTGCTAGTAAACTAGCAAGCCAGTACGTCTAGCGTCGTGTAGACAAAACTAGCGTTGCGTAGCCATGCGCGGTCCGCGGGGGGGGGGTCACGGGGGACATGACCCCCCCCCAAAATCGTATACGTCGAACAAAAAATCTAAGAAAATTAAAAATATCTAATAGTACATAGACTATTTTTTAACGCGGGAAAACAACTAGAACGGGAACTACGAGGGTAAAACCTTGGGGGACTACTAGTAAAGTATTTTTTTGCTCGATTTATTGTATGTCTACTTGTGACCCCCCCCAAAACCTGAGGCTGCGTACTGGTGACCCCTTCCAAAATTCGAGGCTGGGACCGCGGCTGTGCGTAGCGTTGTCTACATGAAGCTAGTAATACTAACTTGCTAACACTAGCTTGCTTGGAACACTAGCTTGAAAAACTAGCTTCGTGTCGCTCGAGCATTATTACGTAGTTTTCTGAATTTATTACATAAGTATTTCGTTATTATTTTTAACAGGCAGAACCTTAAATAACTTAAACTTTTAATAAATTTTTTTAATAGTATAGACTTGTAAGACCTGCGGCGAGACCTGCCGGACATATATGCATGATGGTTAGCTCATAACAGCTCAGTGACACGCAGGTATTGGAGCATGAAGAGTCCAAATCATAACCTAGCACAGCACTGCACTCGTCACATCGACAAATAAGATATTTGGTCTCTAAGCCCAGTAATTTCACACGAATCATTGCACTTCAAACCGAAACACAATTACGTTTACACATTACTGCTTGGCGGTCGAATAAAAGTTGCAAATGGTGGTTGCAAAGGTGTGGTAGGTACTTCCCCAGTTGTTGCTAGTGATGGCTTTGAACTGAGACGTGGTCCTTAACTATGGGCCCCATAACGAAACTCAAAGTCTCTTTGCGCGACAGAATCCGTAATGAGGATATTCACAAAAGAACGAAAGTGGCCGACATAGCTCAAAGAGTAAGCAAGCTGAAGTGGCAATGGGCAGGCCACATCGCTCGCAGAACTGACAACCGATGGGGAAGAAAGGTTCTCGAGTGGCGACCACGAACCGGAAGACGCAGTGTCGGACTGCCTCCCACTAGATGGACAGATGACCTCACAAAGGCCGCTGGAAACCGCTGGTTGCAGGTTGCGCAGGACCGTTCGTTGTGGAAATCTAGGGCCTATGTTCGGCAGTGGACGTCTTGCGGCTGATGACGATGGTACTTCCCCTGGCGGACCCAGCAAAGAGCCCTACCACTAGAGATTTACTACGACAACATGGCCCGCCTCTCCAAATTACTGTTTTCATGTGTGTAGTCACATCCTTACGAAAGAGTTTGTATGTAGTTGTAATTATTCGTCTGCAGTAGCAGTACGCACACATGCGTGGTGGTGCGTTGTATATACTTTCACAAATACTTTCAAACGTTTTGAATTCTGGAGGGGCGGGTCATGTTATCATATTAAATCTCTACATAAAAATTACAATGAAACCTATACTATAAATATCTTACTTCTATTTGCTACTACACTTACTACTGGAATTCATTAATGGCGCATATCTGAATTATTCGTAGAGTCCATATTTATATAATTCAAATATCACATTCTTTTCACATTTTATGGGATAGTCCAATAAAGTTTTAAAGATAATCCAGACGATCAAGCTCACTAGCAGTTGGAAGCGTGTTTAACATGCCTGCGGCATTACCACTCAGAATGGCAATTGTTATACATTGGCTCAAATAGACTATAATAAATTGAAACTTCTATATAATAAATATTATAGGATGGAACACAGTTTTTTTACTAGGTTTGCACTTGACCGCTACTTTGCCTGATGTTAAGCGACGATGCGGTCTATAATTGAGCGCTCTTACATAAAATAAACAAATTTACTTGACTTTATGACATTTAACATTGGCGCCACTGTGAAAATCCACTCAGACAACGCATTCCACAACCCAGACGTTCTTATCACCAAAGTGGTGAAAACGGCGGTTAAACATTATTTCATGAAAATCTATTTTCGCTAAATACCATTCGCATAAATGAATAATTTCATTAAATACCGGGAGCCACTAACTTTAATGTGATTAAAAGTCCATATGATTTGATTAATCCAGGTAGTGTACCTACTTTTTACGAATTATAATTTGGTTATTTCTTTCTTCCGAATTGAAGGGCAAAGTTTCCAGAGAAATTACAGGATTTAGAGATATAACATCTTAGATATCTGGGTGACGAGCGCAGTGCAGTGTTAGGTAATGATTTGGACTCTTCATGTTCCAATAGCTGCGTGTCACTGTGCTGTTATGTGGCAGGCATGTTGCTTACCATCAGGCACATGGACTGCTAGTCTCGTCACTCTTTATTTTAAAAAAAAACGAAGAAGTAATATACCAAAGATAAGGATAGGAATAACATAGGAAAGAAGTTATTCTTTCCTTGAATGAAATAGAAATATGCATATGTCACCAATTTGTCTTTCAAAATGGGAAAAGGCTACATCAACGTGTAATATTTATACGGTACTTCCCCAATCTGAAACTACAAGAATCTTATCAATGATAATAGCATTTAAATATCTTTTAACACTCGTATCTGCAAACACCTTTTAATCATCGATATAAACCAATGGATGTGCCCTCCCAAACTTCAGGCGCACGGAATTATGTCACCGTTTGAAAGAGTAAGCTCACTCTTTCCGTTAGTTTTACTAAATTAATTGTTGTCAATAACCTAAAAAGTAGAACCACAGCATACCTCGCCCCTAGCGATTCCAGATTAAACCACTTACACTCCGCGAGGCATAAGCTGAGCTTTGCATTTGTGTGAGTGTACATGGATAGTGTAGGTGTGACAACCGGCCTTAGGCGCGGCGCCATTCTGTCTCGCCGCGCTCCTGCCTGATTGGTGATCACTCACACTAATGCAAAGCTCAGCCTATACCTCGCGGACAAAATTTCAAGCTCCTGCCAGATTGGTGATCACTCACACTAATGCAAAGCTCAGCTTATACCTCGCGGAGTGTACGATACAACTAGAGACGCCGTTTATTACCACAATTTCTAGGTGCTCAGGGCACATCTATTGGTGGATATCGATGCCTTAATTAGGTCTTTACTATAAATGTCAACGTTTATTTATTTTATTAAGTTACCGCTGGTCTAATCTGGAGAACGGCGCCTGCCGATCCGGAGACCCCGGGTTCAAATCCCACACGCACCACTGTCTCTTCGAAGTCATGTGCGTAATGCCGCTAACTTAAAACGTTGAAGGAAAACTTCGTGAGGAAACCGACATGTACCCAAAACCTTTCGAAGTCATGTTAATGTCATTTCATGTCACGTCAAACCGGAACACAGTGATGTTCGCACATTACTGCTTGACGGTAGAATAACTGGCAAAGGTGTGGTACTTCCCCAGGCGGACTCTGCTAAGAGTCCTACCACTACAAATTTCGCCTCATTAAAAATCTTGATAAAGCATTTTCTATAGGCATGTAGTTTTCTATATAAATTCTAGCAACACCTTGTGTTTTTACCCCCTTAGTTCTCATCCCCTTTCATTTTCCCGGGTTAAAAAGTAGCTTAAAAGCTATTTCAGACTATATTCTAACCATGTTCCAAAATTCAACCCGATCCGTTTTACTGATACGACGTAATTGAGTAACAAACATCCAAACACAGAGACTTTGGCATTAATAATATGAGGATCAATCCTATACAATGGAGAAGCTCATGTTTATATGTACTTATACTTTTTTATGGGATACATTTCGGAGAGTGTGCTATTGCATCTGCATAATCTAATACCACCTTGCATAAGCAGCCCACTAAATCTTCCCACTGCTGGGACTCGGGGCCTTCTGTCGCAAGGAGAGAGCTAAGGCCATAATTCACCACGCTGGCCAAGTGCGGGTTGGTGGATGACACATGCTCTTGCAAGATTCTAGGCACATGTCGGTTTTCTCACGATGTTTTTCTTCAGCGTTTTTAAGTTAGCGGCATTACGCACATGACTTCGAAAAGACAGTGGTGCGAGTGGGATTCGAACCCGGGGGCTCCGGATCGGCAGTCGCCGTTCTTCCCGACTAGACCAGCCGTAACTGAATACCACCTTGATCTCATATCTATTGGACTACTCATAGTTCGAAAAAACGACGTCATTTCATGGTTGACGTGCCAAAGACTCGAACAAAGCGATTTGACTCTACTTTTATGATAAGTCTTGGCTGTGGAATGCGTTGACTGAGTGGGTATTTCCTGATAGTTACAATCTTGATGTCTTCAAATCCAGAGTGAATCGGTTTTTTCTAGATGATCACGCTCCGTCGTATACCGCATCATCACTCAACATCAGGTGAGATGGCTGTCAAATGTAAACCTGTATAGAAAACTAAACGGTGCTGATTTTGAGAGATAAACTAAAAGATTTTGGTTACAACTTCCTTTGAAAAATGTAATTTAAAGTACATACCTACTATACCAGGCTATTGCGAATGTCTGTGATATCATTACACAATCAATTTCTGATAAAAATTACATAATTTGCACCTTTGAGCTATTTTTTTATCACACGTATGTACCCACGCCAAATAGATTAATTCGCTGACACGCGGTATACGTTGCAATTAAAGGTACCTGCGAATTAAAACGCGTTGCATTTTTTTTTTTTTTAACTTTAATAGGTTTACACTTGACCGCCATCTCGCCTGATGTTAAGCGACGATGCGGTCTACGATGGAGCGTGTTTACCTAGAAGAAACCGATTCACTCTCGATTTGAAGACACCAAGATTATAACTATCGGGAAAAACCCACTCAGGCAACTCATTCCACAGCCTAGACGTTCTTATCACAAACGTAGAGTCAAACCTCTTTGTCCGTGTCTTTGGAATATCTACCATGAAACGGTGCCGCTTCTTCGAGTTACGAGAAGTACGATAGTAAAAAGGGCAAGGTGGTATAAGATCGTGCAGATCAGTTGCACACGCTCCGAAGTGTATCCGATAAAAAACCGATAAGCTAGCAATTTTGCGGCGATGTTCAAGACTTTGAAGTCTTTTTCGCGCTAGAATGTCTTTACCTATGAGCCTTTTGGCACGCCTCTCGATCGATTCCAGAGCCTCAAGCTGATACTTAGCATTAGCTTAGTGATAGTTTACTGGTATTTACCTACTAATATTATAAAGCTGAAGAAGTTTTTTGTTTAAATGAGCCGCTTTCTTTGTGTTTTTTTTTATTTAAAGGTTAATATCCGTGCGAACGTTTTTAGCTATGTTTGGTTAATATAAATTCAAGATGGCCGCCTCCACAAAATGGCGGACAAAATATTTCTTCACAACCTACCTCAATATGGGTATCAAATGAAAGGGCTTGACTAGTAAAATACTATACACTATTACAAATTTCAAATTCAAGATGGCCGCCACCACAAAATGGCGAATTTTAATTTTTTTTTCAAACGACAGGGCTTGACTAGTAGAATACTTTGCACTATGACAAATTTCAAATCCAAGATGGCCGCTACCACAAAATGGCGAAACACATTTCTTTTTTCACAGCTCCCTGGGTATCAAATGAAATATATATGGGTATCAAATGAAACGGCTTGGCTTGAAGTATATATGGGTATCAAGTGAAACGGCTTGACTAGTAGAATGTTGTATTCATAAGTTAATTGGTTCTCAAATGGTAACCTTTTTTTACATACTCTCGGTTTTTCGCTTATTATGTACTCTAAACTTGGTTTTGATAGAGGCGTTTTAGCTTGTTGACGGTAGAATAGGCTTTATCTCTATATTAAGGCAAGCCGGGGCGTACTACTAGTATTAAATGAACAAGTCGACATACTTTCAATTAGAATGCAAATCAATCTGAAAAAAAACTGAACTACAACAAATTATTGCATCATAATTTAATAAATGCCGCCATATCTAATCCATGCGTCAGCGTTGACGGCGCCAACTAAATTCCGGCTAAAAAACCTATTATAAATTCTACGAAAAAAAAATTGTCTCTTAGCAAATATTCTAGCAGCACTACGAAAACGTTGAGCCTTATTGCAGTGGTAATAAGGTTGGGAATTCGATTTGTAACTGTAAATGGTAAAGTTGCGAACATAAACACGTGTACTCAAAGTATGCATTAAAATCACACGTATCAGGTCTGATAACAATAGTAGGTATCCATGAATGAATGTCTGTTTTATAGTAATCTGTTAGTAGTAATCCAAAATGTTACTATTTAGTAAAAAAAAATGTATAAATCATAGAGTGACGAGACGAGCAGGACATGTACCTGATGGTAAGCAACATACCTGCCATATAACAGCACAGTGACACGCAGCTATTGGAACATGAAAAGGCCAAATTGCTATTTCCAAATTATTGCATTGCGCTCGTTACCCAGAGATCTAAGATATTATAAGCCCCTGTAATTTATTTGGTAGCATTGCCCTTCAAACCGGAACCCAGCAATGTTTGTACATTACTGCTTGGCGGTAGAATAACTGGCAAAGGTGTGGTACTTCCCCATACTCACATACTCACAAGCACACGTATCAGGTCTGATAAGAATAGTAGGTATCCATGAATGAATGTTTGTTTTAGGTATAGTAATCTGTTAATAGTAATCCAAAATGTTACTAATTAATAAAAAAAAATATACAGCTTAGAGTGACTAGTCGAGCAGGACATGTGCCTGATGGTAAGCAACATGCCTGCCACATAACAGCACAGTGACACGCAGCTATAGGAACATGAAAAGGCCAAATCATTACCTAGCACTGCACTGCGCTCGTCATCCAGAGATCTAGGATATAATATCTCTATCTATAAAGCAGAGTCCGCCTGGGGAAGTACCACACCTTTGCCAGTTATTCTACCGCCAAGCAGTAATGTGCAAACATTACTGTGTTCCGGTTTAAAGGGCCATGTTTCCAGAGAGATGACAGGGCTTAGAGATTTAACATCTTAGATCTCTGGCTGACGAGCGCAGTGCAGTGCTAGGTAATGATTTGGACTCTCCATGTTCCAATAGCTGCGTGTCACTGTGCTGTTATATGGCAGGCATGTTGCTTACTATCAGGCACGTGTCCTGCTCGTATCGTCACTCTAACCTAATCTATCAAATATAGTTCAATGAATAGAATAGAAAATATTTATTATCATGTAAGTCACATTCACAAACATTTACTTTTGGACTATTGGACTTATAACTATTGGAAAGCTCAAAGCGCAGGAAACGTCATGTGATAGTGTCTACGTGACTCCGCCCCCCTCACGAGGCGACTACTATTCAATCTATGCAGTGTCTACGTGCGCTGCGCTGGCGCAGATGCAGACGTCACCACACCCGCAGAGGATGGGACACCGTTCACGATGTGATTGCCCCCACTTAACGATCGCTCAATTTACGTCGAAACATTTAAAATAGCACATTTATGCCCGGATTTTCTTGAAAACATACCGAATGGGGTTAATGTTTTTATTTAATAAGCGGTTTGGAGAGGAAAATCAAAAATAATTAAAATTTAGAGGATTATATAGTTTCTAAAGAAATTACTGGTCGTATAGGAAAATTAAATAAGTAGATAAATATTGGTGGACACCATTATATAACACCATCTGACCCCAAACTAAGCAAAGCTTGTAAGATTGCGGCCAGATAGCTGATATAATACTTATATAGTTGTAAATACATATCTACTTACTATACATAAAAATTTAAAAATACCCAGAAAAATATTTGAATACATCACACAAATATATGCACAATTGTCTATTCTATACCTATTATAATAATGCTGAAGATGTCTTTTTTCGAACGCGCTAACCTCAGGAACTACTGAACCGATTTAGATTATTTTTTCACTGTTGGATATGACGTAATCCCTGAGTCCGATAGGTTACTAAATACGTACCACGAGCGAAGCCAGGTGGACCGCTAGTCTGACATACATATAAGGACAAAATTGACAGCGTTCATTTAATTAAGAAAGTAGGATCGTCTGATGCAATGTAGGCATGCTCAGAGTCAGGTAGACTTCATTGCGTAGTTGCATTTACATCTAGATTCTGTAATAGCTATATGACGATAACTAGATAGTTGCATCATGTACTGGAATTTTTATTACACTGGGAAAGGTGGATAATTTCGAGTATCGTTTTAACCTCCTTGTTCCTTAAATAGACAAATGTATTAGGAGCACAGAATAAGTAGAGAGATTAGGAGAAAAAGAAAAAAGAGGGCTTTTTTAGGGTTCTGAAGTGAAGAATTCTTTTCGCGCAGCACAGACAGATTTTTATTGGGCTGTGAATTGAATTCTGACGTTACGCTCGGAAATGATAAGAAATCTTCGGATAAACTCGGGACCATGGTCATTGGTCATCTAGAAATGCGTCAGCATTTCCCTTTGGTTGACGAATTTCTAGATGGACATACTCATGGCCACGCCTTCCGATTTCACCCGCGTATTTTCCAAAGTAAGCTATCAAATTCAGTCGCCTAAATTTAGCTAGATGTAAAAAGCGTTGTAGCCAGGAGAAACTAATTCACTCTAGACTGTCTAGAGTGAATAGGTAATCAATTGCCTAGACACTCTAGACTTCAAGACTGTAATCAATTACCTATTCAATCTAGTTATATCCTTTATACATGTAACACGGTTTATCACACCATGGTGGCCTGATGGAAAGCATGGCCGATTTCACAATAAGTACGAATTCCGCCTACCAGAGGTAGAGTAGAGGAGGCCACGATGCTAAATGGGGATTTACTCGAGCGTCATAGAGACGTATTGGGTTTAAAACTTAAAAGATAAAAAAAATATCTTTTCCTCGGTGGGGGAAGCGGGTATTCAAATATTTAAAATCCGCTATCGAAAAAGTTTTGTTACTTCCACTTATGGAAATAGTCAGATTATATATTTTGCGTCATCCTTGAATGATATCCTTTAAAAAAAAAATGTCATGCAAATTTGAAAAATAAAATAAAATGTCACGCGCGAGATGACTTTTAACAACTTTGAAATCCTCGGTTTTCTTTACGTCTCTCTCAAATTGTCAGATTAATGGAATAAACACTTTGACTGTAACTTTTTAGCTTGTACTTAACTCACCCTACCTTAATCTGAAACGCTAGAAAATTTCTGATGGTCAGTTTTTAACCCCCGACCAAAGGGGTGTTATAAGTTTAACGTCGATGTCTGTCTGTCTGTCTGTGTGTGTGTCTGTCTGTGGCACGGTAGAGCTCAAACGGATGGGCCGATTTCAATGCGGTTTTTTTATTTGAATATTCGTGCAAATTTTCTTAGCTATGTTTGGTTAATATCGATTTAAAATGCCGCCTCCACAAAATGGCGAACAAAATATTTCTTTACAACTTACCTCAACATGGGTATCAAATGAAAGGGCTTGACTATTAAAATACTACACGCTATAACAAATTACAAATCCAAGATGTCCGCCACCACAAAATGTCGAATTATATTTATTTTTTCTCTACTACCTCAATATGGGTATCAAACGAAAGGGCTTGACTAGTAGAATATTTTGCACTATGACAAATTTCAAATTCAAGATGGCCGCTACCACAAAATGACAAAATACATTTCTTTTTTCACAGCTCCCTTAATATGGGTATCAAATGAAAGGGCTTGACTAGTAGAATGTTGTATAGATAACAAAGCCGAGGTAGTCGGGGGTTCATCAAAATTTTTAATTTTGTTCTTGTTTATCCTTTTTTCCTTGACGGGCGGGCTTATTTATCTGTGGCACATATTTGGTTGAGGTACCGGGTACCAGGTATCCACCTGTAAATTAATCTGCCGCGCTTGAGTAAATACTGAAATCCCTGTTTTTGTTCTTGTTTATCCTTTTTTCCTTGACGGGCGGGCTTATTTATCTGTGGCACATATTTGGTTGAGGTACCGGGTACCAGGTATCCACCTGTAAATTAATCTGCCGCGCTTGAGTAAATACTGAAATCCCTGTTTGGGCTCCCCTACTACCAGTATTTTTCCAAGATCATCTACATGTTTGAATCACCACTGGCTGTAAAAAAAGAAAATAACGGGAGGAAACCGGTATGTTTCAAGATGTGCATCTTTTGAGGACATGCAATCATCAACTTTTATATAATACTTGCCGCACCCCGCGGTTTCACCCGTGTTATCTCACCCTATATGTTAAACCGAGCTCTATTTTTCAAATTTCCTTTCTAATAACGTGACTGAGCAACGAACATCAATTTCGCATTACTAGTAACTCTTTCTCGTGATAAAAAGTAGACCATTTGCTATTCCAGACTCTATTCTATGTTCAAAATTTCCATCTGGTCCGTTCAGACGTTTCGACGTGATTGAGCAACAAACACCCAAACTTTCGCGTTTATAAAATTAGTAAGTTTAGTAGGAGGATATAATTAATTCATTTATTCGATAAAACATCGTTATTTTGATTCGGTCAAAAGCTTTTGTAGATTTACATTCTGTTACGAAGTAGGTACCTGCGGAGGTATAAATAAATTTAAGCAAGTGTGAATCGGGACATAAACAAGCGGTTCCGTAGCTTTTAGATTCCTTTTTTTTCTCTTGATTTGTTGACAATGTTCATTTCGTAATGAACATAAATAATATGTAATTGAAATAAACTTTATGGCTTAACCCCAGTTTATAAAATCAGTTACAAGTTATTGGATTTAGATTAACAAGGGGGTTCTTATAATACAAATAATTGTTTGCTTGAGGAACGGAAATATTATTTTTGTATTTATACATGTGTAGTTACAGTTTTTTTTTTATTTTTTTTATTTAAATTAGCCACTCCACAGACTCCGGGGTCCGTGATCTTTGTCATTACAATTATATATTATTATTTTTTACACATATTTTGGATAAGGAGAACAAGAGGAAAATAGGAGGGAGTTGGGTACATTTAAAATCTAATTCTAGTGCACGTCTGTAGAGCCGATCACTACCGGCTGGGATTCCGCTAGTAATCGACTCGACATCGATTGTTTGCCTAATTGCCTTTTGCCATTTGCCTAAGCTGCCTCCTCCCGGCCCAGAGCCTCCAAGTAGTTACAGTAGTCACTCCGATTTAGTTTGACGAACAAGCAAATTTCATAAATGTAAATACAAGAAAGTGTAAGAAAACAGCGCCGATTGTTTCAGCTAGGCCCTTCTAATATTAACATAGTATAGAAATCTAGACCACCAGAAATCTAAGTGCACATTTATCAATATATATTGAAATAAATATAAAATAATTTCAAAAACACTGAAACTTTGAAAATGTTTATTATTTGGTTGATCCTACTTGTTATTTTTATGCCTTTAAGTTACGGCTGGTCCAGTCAGGAGAACGACAACTGCCGATCCGGAGACCCCGGGTTCAAACCCCACGCGCACCACTGTCTTTTCGAAGTCATGTGCATAACACCGGTGACCTAAACGATAAAAGAAAACATCGCGAGGAAACCGACATGTACCTAGAATCTTTCGAGATCATGTGTAATTCACCAACCCGGACTGGACCAGCGTGGTGAATTATGGTCTTGTTTCTCTTCTTGCGAGAGAAAACCCCGATTCCCAGCAGTGGGAACATTAAGTGAGCTGCTTAGGCTATGCTACTATATTTTTTTACTGGCAGTGCTACTGTTTCCATTGGTGTTAAGTAGAATTTGTTATTGCATCTGTAATTATCATTCAGTTTATAAAATTTAACTGTTTTCCATTTAATTACGGTAAATATCATGTGAATAATAACTAGTGGATTGAACTACCTGTTTAGCTTTTAAATTGACTGGCCTGGTGGTTTAGTGGGTAGTAACTCTGCCTGCGATGCAGAGGGTCGTGGGTTCGATTCCCACCCAGTGCAAATATTTGTGTGATGAATTCAAATATTTATACTGTGTCTGGGTGTTTCTATGCATAATAAGTATGTATTTACTACTATTATATCAGCTATGTGGCCGCCATATTGCAAGCTTTGCTTAGTTTGGGATCAAATGGTGTTGTGTGATCAAATGGTGTTGTGTGACAAATGGTTTTTGTATTCGTATTTGTGTGAGAATTGTCCACTAATATTTAATATTAAAACATCGTTTGAAGTTTAAATTCATTGAACGTGAAAAATATTCTAAGACAATTTATCAAAAAATTCTGTTTCAATACTGATCCCTAAAATTTACGTTAGAATTTAAAAATACATACATTTGAATCAAAAATCGTTAGCCCTACACATAAATGCACGATTTGAGATAGAGGTGAATGAGGACACAAATAAATATACAAAAACTGTAAAGTGCAAAAACCTATGTTTTATACAGGGTAATAAACCACATACAACGTCTCCAGTTTATAATACGGGTATAAGTTCGTTTAATGATATTGCACGTATCTAAACTAACATTATCATAACATTCATCATGTAAAAATTGTTCAAAAATGTATATTAGTTTTAGTTGGTTTATAATTTCTGGCATTTTGTTTGTATTAAACTCACTTTTGTAATAAATATATTTATAAATTTGTTTTGTATAATAGTATAGTAATAGTATAATTAAAAGTGTCGCCTCGCCTAAACTTGTTCTAGGCGATTTCCCTTTAAGTTGGTTGCCTGGAAGAGATTGCTCTCAGCAATAAAGCCGCCATTTGTGGCGCTAGTTCATAATGTGTGTTACTGTATTATTTTCTGTTTTGCGTCACAATAAAGAGTTATCTATCTATTACTAGATTTCCGCCCCGGCTTCGCCCGTGGTACATTATATAGCACTCATCGGGATCCCGTACATATCCAACGGTGAAAGAATGACTGAAATCGGTTCAGTAATTCCTGATAATATCGCTTTCAAACAAAACAGCTCTTCAGCTACCTGCTGCGTCACCTGTCGGAAATTGGTAGTACCAACTCAGATTGATACCAACACACACTTGACCGCCATCTCGCCTGCTGGAAAGCGACGATGCGGTCCACGATGGAGCAAACCAAAGTTGAGCAAAGGCCTCTCTTCCCTCCCTCCATTAATCTCTATCGAGAGATATTGTATCGGTCAATCCTTGTTGTGGGCGTTAGGCTCATCTTTCCACCTCTGGGCCGGTTTTTTTGTTTTATTAATAAATCAAAAAAAGATACATAAACAATTAAGAGTAATTAATTGTTGACGCAAGTTAAGCCACGGGGAGTACGCAGAAACAGTTAAACAGATCAACTGCGACCATTTGTCGCAGCGTGACATTTTGTCACTCAGCGTGACAATATTAGCGATCAACTCGATTAACCAAATCGATTTGGTCTCGATTCTAACTCGATTCAATTGATAGCAGTTATATTTCGATCGAATATTTTTGGTACAAAGCTATTGGTCGCTTAGATATTAGTGGTGAAACACAAGATATGTGCCTGATGGTAAGCAACATGAAACCTTATAACAGCTGAGTACTTGTGTTCTTATTACTCAGAGACATTAGATGGTTTTTCACTTTGCCAAATTTTTCTAGAAACATTACCTTCTAACCCGGACTGGTAACATAACTGGTAACAATAGTGAACTTCTAGGTGTTCTTTACATAGAGTCCTATCACTACATTAACAAGAACAAAATTTAAAAAAATGGTTTATCCACGACTATCTCGGATTTGTAATCTGTACAACATTCTACTAGTAAAGCCCATATTGAGGGAGTAGTGAAAAAATAAATAATGCATTTCGCCATTTTGTGATGGCGGCCATCTTGGATTGTTTTGTCATAGTGAATAGTATTCTACTAGTCAAGCCCTTTCATTTGATACACCCATAGGAAGGAAGGTTGTGACGAAATATTGTTCCGCAATTTTGTGGAGACGGCCATCTTGCGTCGATATTAATCAAACATAGCTAAGAACCACCGTTCTATGTTTAGCTAAGCTTGTAACTTATTACAATTGCCTAAATTTAGTGACTGAATTCAGAACCAAGTTTTGAAGAAAGTTAGCAGCCAATCCTTCTGAATTAAGTGTTCAAGCTTACTGCAAGCAATACAATCCACTGAATTCAGTAGCGACTAAATTCAGCCTACTAAATTTGGCCAAGTTTTAATTTAGTAATCAAAACCAAGGCAAACATGAAGCTGCACGAGAGCGTGCCCCATGCGGTAGTTGCAATCTCACGGCACACGGGGACCTTCACATACTACGCTGACGACACCGACGACGCCATCGGTCGGTTCGTGCGGCGAGCGTGGGGCTGCATCACCGAAGACCATCCGCGATTTTAACCTACAGATGGCCATCAAGGACAGAAATGCGGCCGTTGTGGAGGCTCTGGGCCGGGAGGAGGCAGCTGAGGCAAATGACAAAAGGCAATTAGGCAAACACTCGATGTCGAGTCGATTACTAGAGGAATCCCAACCGGTAGTGATCGGCTCTACAGACGAGTACTAGAATTGGATTTTAAATGTACCCAACTCTCCCCTATTTTCCTCTTCTCCTTATCCAAGATAAGTGTAAAAAAAAGATAATTGTAATGACAAAGATCACGGACCCCGGAGTCTGTGGAGTGGCTAATTTAAATTAAAAAAAAAATTTGTTCAAGTGTAATAAATCTATCTTTATGCGAGTGGTGCTGCTACTTTAAAAATAAAACTATAACTAAATTATACCACATTACCTAATTAGTTATCAAAGAGTGGCCGTGAAAGTTGATCAATGTCATTTCTAAATATCAAGTTCCATTCATGTTGTTTAATAATTATTTACGCCAACTACACTGAGCCTTGTAATTATTTGTCTTTCATCTAGCCTTATAATTATTTATCTACTAAAATAGTGCCTTTTCGTATTCATTCATGATACAAGATTTCAGTTATGGCATGGTTAATTTTACTTTCTTGTTTATTTTTTTAACCCCGTCAAAAAAGGGGTGTTATAAGTTTGTCGCCAATATCTGTCTGTCTATCTGGTTGTGTATGTCTATGGCACCGTAGAGCTCAAACGAATGGGCCGATTTCGTTGCAGCTTTTTTTAAGGTTATTTTATTTCTTAGCTATTTTTGGTTAATATCGATTCCAGATGGCCGCCTCCACAAAATGGCGGAAAAAATATTTCTTCACAATCTTCCTCGATATGGGTATCAAATAAAAGGGCTTGACTAATGGAATACTATACCTACTTACATTATAACAAATTTCAAATCCAAGATGGCCACCAACACAAAATGGCGAATAACATTTTACTGTTCCCTTAATATGAGTACCTACTTATCAAACAGAAGGCCTTGACTAGTAGAATACTGTGCGAATTCAAAAGCCAAGGTAGTCGGAGGGAAATATTTTTTTTAAATTCTGGTCTTATTGTTGTTGTTTTTCTAGCATATGATTGTGTTGTGCCTTTCTTTCGTTTCTACTTCGTCGCTGTCCTTTCCTTTTGTAATTTTTTTTCTCAATCTGACTTTATAACTTTTTCTCGTTGTTTTTATCTCTGTAACTTAACTGTAACTTTTATCTTTGTATCTGTTTATTTCCGTGTATTTTATCCTTCTCTATGTATTATTGAACGAATGTAGCCGATATAGCTCAAAGACTAAGCAAGCTGAAATGGCAATGGGTAGCCCACATCGCTCGCAGAACTGACAACCGATGGGGAAGAAAGGTTCTCGAGTGGCTACCACGAACCGGAAGACGCAGTGACGCCCACTAGATGGACAGATGACCTCAAAAAGGTCGCTGGAAACCGCTGGCTGTACGTTGCGCGGGACCGTTCGTTGTGGAAATCTAGGGAGGAGGCCTATGTTCAGCAGTGGCCGTCTTGCGGCTGATGATTTTACAAGATAGCTCCAGTAACTGTGAATCAATTTTGAAGATTTTCATTGGAATAGTGTATCTGGTGAGTTTCGCAGAATTCATGAAATTTAATACTATAAATATTGTATATTTACTCTACTATAATCATTTTTTTTGTTTTAAATTGACGTGAAAATTAACTTTTATCAAATAAAATATCAATTAATGAATGTTGTATCGCCCTGTTTGGAAAAATTGTATAGAAATAAGAATTTCTAACCATCGCTTTTGTTTATATTTAGTTCAGTTATTATGAATGAATTTGATAACAATTTTCAAATTCCGAGAATCAATTATCAATTCGTTGTCAACTGAAAATCTACCCTAAGGAGTCCGTGTACACAAAATTAGATATTATCTTAACGGAGTTCAGTACTTTATGGAATGAAAACACTTCCTTCAGTTGTTTCGAATTTTGATACGATTTAGAATTGTAGTCTAAGAGCTCGTGATACAAAAGTAAATAGTCGAAGTAAAATTAGCGGGATACGCTGTCGATTAATTACCTATGAACGAATTATAAGACTTATGTGCTTAGACTACAATCTAAAAGACTGTGTTCAAAATTTCAATATAATCTGTTTAAACGTTGCGACGTGATTGAGCAACATATATCCAAACTTTTGGCATTTATAATATTAGTAGAAAGTAGAGATTGTGTCAGAGATTTTTTTATTTGTTAGTCTGTTCTAGCAGTGCCTTGTGGTTTTATCCGCGTAATATATGTTTCCGTTATTTTTTCGGTACAAAAAGTAACCTTTGTAGGTACTATTCCGGATTGTATTCTACCTGTGTTCCGAATTTTAACTCAATCTGTTTAGCCGGTTCGATATGATTAAGCAATAATCATCCAAAGATTCGCATTTAAGTATAATATTACTTGAATTAACTAAAATGAGCCTACAGATAAATTAGTAGCACACATATACACCAATGCATTGTCATTACATTACTATCATAACATCAAAGTAATTGGAAAATTAACATACCATTATACTGAAATAAAAAAAGAATTGTATGTCAATATAAAAATAAAATAAATTTAAATTAAATTAAGTCATTCATTTTCACAGTATAGATAAAATAAATTGTAAAAAAATATGTAACAATGCGTAAAGTATATCCATTGACAAAGTAGGAAGATACCTACCTAATCCTCTGTTTAATTCATATCAAATTTAAGATTTCGCCATTTCGATTCGTCACTTATATAACGGTCGGTTTAGGTTTGATGGTTATGTGTAATAATTATGTATTAGGTGTGACTTCAAAACAGGTACTCTGAGTTTCACGCAAAATTAGAAGCGTACTTTTTGAAATTTTTTAAACTTTTGTAACATGGTGGAAGTCTGGCAGTCGCAAGCTCTTGCACTATAGTTCTATGTTTAGAAATCCGATAAGTAGAAAACCGTTTTAGAAAATTGAATTTTGAAACTAAAACACGCTCCAGGGTCCTTCACTGAGTGGGCAGTAGTTACTAAGCTGAAAAGATAATGTGTCCAGCTCAGTGATTAAATTGTAGATCTACAAATTAAAACCGTAGCAGACGTTTTGGTATTAAAAACAGAATAAATGTCTTTTGTTTTATGTAGTTTCAATATTTCTGTGTAATATTTCTATAATACATATTTATCATAATCTTATTACATACATCAATAATAATAGCCTTTATTGCGCTCCATGATTTGAATTTTTCTAGATTTTTTGCCATACAAAGGTTGCCAGGAAAAAAAATCACTTTCAGCGATAAGACCGCTATAGAATGAATTTAATCTTTAAAGGAGATTTTAGTTGACATGACTTATAATATAATATTGATTATACGTACTTACATCTCCATAATCTGGTTATGACAATCTTCTTCTGACATTTTAATTTAGTTTTTCCAACGTGATATTATTAGATAATTTTATTATAGCTGCATTAAATGTTTGTAGAACATGCATATTTTTTGCCATCACCACCATGTATTGTTAGTTCCGCCACTCTACGTTTTAAAAAAGGTGTGTTTTGGATATTGCGCTATTTTCCCACGACTAGTAAAAGTGTTCGAGATTTTCGAAAGCAATGAGGAGATTTCTTTATGGCGAATCACTGGGTCGAATTAAGGCACGCAATGGTCCGTCAACTCTAACGCCTCCCCTCCGATAGCCAAAATTATCTATGACATTCGCGTTGAGTTGACTATATCACTATATTTTTGTGAAATGTATGGGTATTATCCTTTTTTCATATTAATTGTCTTGTAACTTCTAGATATTTTTGAAATATAAACGACATATTAAAAAAATGTTACTACTATCTAACCTTATTTCAGCCTACAAAACTAAAATGAAAATAATGAGTGGGTACATAGACATAAACAATGCTGAAATCACAATTTATACATCGATTCATTATTCAATGTTTTACAATATTTCTGTAAGATTAAAGGATAATTTTGTAAATTACAATATATGTCGCAAGACAGATATTTTTTCCAGTTCGAATACAAATTTTTCTACAATTATTTTTAAGTCGTCTACAATTTCCTGAAACCAAATCTGGTAACACTACAGCCGTCTATTTTTGAAGATAAACACTATCAACTCCTCCCGCCTCGTCTCAGCCATTAAGTTAACGGTTATATGATATTAGTATTAAAATTAGTGTTTCAGTAGTCTCCTTAGTCTCTTGCTAGGAGGCAACACCATTTTAAAAGATCACATACATAAAAATTAAAAATAAAATGAATTTTTTTGCTAAACACATACATAAGCCAATTTTCAAATTCTACGTTACAATGCTTAAATGTATATAATATTATATGATCCGTATGTAGGTACAAGTATGATCAGTGGTTCGCAAACTATGAACATAGCTTGTATCTTGAGGCCTGAGTGCATTAAAACAAATATTGTTCTGTGTACGAATGGAAAAAAGTAACTTAATATGATGCTATCATCATCGTTTAACATCGTTTCTGTTAGTAGAGTATTAATTATGACTAAAAATAGGGATTCTTTCAATAAGGCAGATACTTTTGGTGGGGCTTTCTACCTGTCAGGTATTACTCGTAAATACATTACTAAATTGATGACTATTTTGCCTCGATACTCACCAGTCAGGACTGTACCTCCGTGTTGGGGTTTTGTAGTGGTACGACTCTTGGCAGAGTCCGCCTGGGGAAATACCACACCTTTCCCGGTTATTCTACCGCCAAGCAGTTGACAAACATTACTGTGTTCCGGTTTGATGGGCAATGTTTCCAGAGAAATTACAGGGCTTAGATATATAACATCTTAGATCTCTTGGGTGATGAGCGCAGTGCAGTGCTAGGTAATGATTTTGACTCTTCATGTTCCAATAGCTGCATGTCACTGTTCTGTTATGTGGCAGGCATGTTGCTTAAAAATGTGAATAAAATTATACCCGTTTGTGCGCCACTCAACGCCATTCTTTACCCGGATTCAAATATGGTTCATTTCGTCGTAGTTTTAAACTAGAAACACAAATAAATCACATCTTTTATGGTTGATCAAATCATAACGCACTCCTTTTGGCAGTCGGTCAATAAAAATAATTATTTCAATGCCAACGATTTGTTTAAATATCCGTATTTCAACGACCTGAAGTATTCAGTGACATTGAAATAATATTATCTAATTCTTCGGTTACGAAACTTTTATAGTAAGGATGACATGCGTAATGAACGAACATGACATTGAAAACTGGTAACTTATATTTTATCGGTAATAGGTTTACACCTGCTAGCAACACGGAAAGGAGTAGGCATACATAGCGTTTCCCCTCTGTCAAAGTACAAGTCCGCGTGGACCATGGAGTTTGCTAATATACTGTGGCTGAGGGTGGGGCTATATTTGTGGTTCTTTATTTTTTATGTGTTAGTGTTTTGGCTGTGTGAGTATGATCGGCAATGGATCGATACAGGTATGTTTTGTATGTAATAGTGCGGCTTTGCGCTAGTATGCAACTTTCCTCCCGCAAGAAATGACAGAAAGATTTGAACAATATTTTTTGAACAATATTCCGTGCTTGCGCGGAAGATCGAGTTGCTTAATGGTTTCCATTTGACCGCCATCTTGCCTGATGCTAAGCGACGATACGAGTACTGAATCTAGAAGTCTAGTCTCTTTCTACGAAAAACGTGATTTCGAAATACGAGTAGGTAAACTCACAACTTTCCTACTTGTTTCATCTGATCGAACATTGGTTTATACTAGGCCATGGACGTATAAAAGTCGGACGTAGTCTCGCTAAAACAAAACTGTGTCACTAGAGTCGGCCACATTTGCACGTGTGCGTTGTCAGGTTGTCACTGATAGGCTGACACGCACACATATACACAAGTAGCGCGTGTAACCCACTGATGTGTGCGTGTCAGCCTGTATGTGACAGCGCACACGTGAATATTATGTGACCGACTCGATGGACACAGTTTTTGTTGTAGCGAGACTATGTCCGACTTTTTTATACGTCCATGGAGTAGGCTTAGAACATTTAAACGACGAATCAAAGTAGAACCGGAGTAAGAAAGTCGCGAGTTTATTTCGAAATTAGACTGTACCTACACTGACTGTGATGGATTTAAAATCTAAGATGGCCGTCGCCACAAAATGTCGGGCTTTTGTTAATGTTTAATTTAGATAATTAGTTATTAATCAATCTTAGCCATAGTCACGTTCGTCACATTCTTTACATTCGTAAGCGATAAGGCCGCCACTTACTCTGCAAATTTATGTGTCCTATAATGTGATCAATGTTATGACCTATTTTTAAGATTTGTAGTTGTAATAAAGTGTTATGTTATTATTATTCTTTATTTATTTTTTTGTAGTGGTAGGACTCTTGGCAGAGTCCACCTGGGGAAGTACACACCTTTGCCAGTTATTCTACCGCCAAGCAGTAATGTGCAAACATTACTGTGTTCCAATTTGAAGGGCAATGTGTCCAGAGAAATTACAGGGCTTAGAGATAGAACATCTTAGATCTCTGGGTGACGAGCGCAGTGCAGTGCTAGGTAATGATTTGGACTCTTCATGTTCCAATAGCGTGTCACTGTGCAGTTATGTGGCAGGCATGTTACTTACCATCAGGCACACGTCAAGCTCGTCTCGTTAATTTTAATTTAAAAAATATATTTTTTAATTTTTTTATTACAGTTGCTGATATGACTGATGCTGATGCTGACTTTGTACTGAAGTCAAGAAACATCATAGTCAAGGACTAAGTTATGTCAAATCGGTTAAAAATACTACTCAGGTCATTACCCTCACTTCATTGTAATTTACTACGTATCTGTAATGAGATTCCGGTGTCGTTTCTATTGTTCAATCCTCGTGTTAGCAAATTGTTTTAATGTTAGTTGTATACCGCGGCTTCACTTGGGAATTAAATTAATCCCACTAACATTATAAATGTCAATGTACGTTGAATTGTCCAAGTGATGAATCGATGGATGTTTGTTGCTCAATCACATTGTAAGTTATGAACGGACTAAAATTTGGAACACAAATCAAATAATTTATTCATCCAAAAATAGTACTATTTTTGGATGAATAAATTATTTGATTGAAAATGAAAATTTATGTTTCTCTAACCACCAAAGCATGAGAGACCGAGGGGAGGGGGGGGGCACAGGGGACATGACACCCCCCAAAATCGAAAACGTTAAACTAAAAATCTAAAACAAAATTAACGATTTATTGTATTCCTACTGGTGGCCCCACCCCAAAATTTCAGACTGCGTACTGGTGACCCCCTCCAAAATTCAAGGAAAAGTTGGAAAGTGAGTTAGAGTCACATGACCCAAAAAAACTAGTTAGATTATACTAACGTGGTTATTACATATTTTAATAAATACGGGTAACTCACGCTTGATATAGTCAGTCCAGTCCGACTCAAGTTGTCGGACTAAACGAGCTGCGAACACGCGCGCACTCTCCTTGAAAAAGATCTCTGGACGCGATCGAAACTTGAGTCGGACTGGACTGACTATATGAAACGTGAGTTACCCGTATATTTATTTAAAACAGTTATAGATTATAGCCAAGAAGGATATATACATAGGATATTTCATCTGCAGCCTGCAGACGTCCACTGCAGCACGTTGGCCTCCCACAATGATTTCTACAATGACGGTCTTGTGCCGCCTCTATCCACCGACTTCCACGACTACTCATGTTCCAATAGCTGCTTGCACTGTCTTGTCATGTCATGTTGCAAGCATGTTGCTTACCATCAGGCACATGTTCTGCTCGTCTCGTCACTCTTTAAATAAAAAAAGAAGTGTGGAACTCGGAGACTGCTGCGGTAAAGCTATTGCATGTTGCATGCATTTTTATCAATATAAGCAATAGGGATGTTAACAATTTTTCGGAATTGCTTTTATTTTGAAGAGTGACATTTGTTTACCATAAAAATATCACGGGGAAATCCGTTAAGTTGGCAACACTGCTAAGAGCATTTAGTCTGTAAAGCTGATACAAATAAGATTCAAAGTCGAATGACCGAGTGGGGAGGACGGCGTTACGGTCTTCTATCCCTCTTTCTTGTGAACATTAGAAAGAGATGCACGATCACTAAAATTCGGTTCCCAGGCCCGCGATAGAAGCTATGCAATAGCTTAATATAAAAAATATACACTTATATTACAATGAGGACGGTAAGATTAGATTAGTAGGGTCCTACGCCTTCTAGCCCAAAGCTTCGTAGGCAGTAGAGGCCATTTGAGGCCAAATCTGCCTTCATAAAATAAAAAAGTGGCCAAGTCGGACTCGCCAATGAAGGCTTCCGTAGCAGCAAGTAACACAATATAAAAGTTCTTGTAGTTCGTCGTTACTTTAATCAGTGTTTTAACAATAGTGAATTTATGACGTATTCAAATAAAACTACTAATAAGATCTCATTCAAACCAATTTTCGTTGAAAGTTTACATGGTAATGTACATTATGCTTTTTTTTTATTTTTGTCATTCTCTTATTTTAGAAGTTACATCATTTTAAAGACCTATCCATAGATAATCCACACGCACTTTTAGAAATCTGTGGCCACACGTATGGTTTTGATTGATTGACACCCCCAAATTTTGTTGTTTTTTTTCTATTTTTTGTATGAAAATCTTAATGCGGATCACAGAATACATCTACTTACCAAGTTTCAATAGTATAGCTCTTATAGTTTCAGAGAAAAGTGGCTGTGACATACGGACGGACAGACAGACATGACGAATCCATAAGGGTCTCGTATTTTGCCATTTGACTACGGAACCCTAAAAAGAGCATGTTCAAACAAACAAACAGAATCTTGACTGTTATGTATAAGTGCATATTGCGTTGAATTATTCTGATTACATAATATTCAAGTATATATATTCAATGCTTTAGTACGCGAAATAACAGTCAGTGTACCAGTTTTTAACTACGTCTTACAATGGTTTAGTTTTAATAACAACAAGCTTTTTTGCAGAAATGATGAAATCATAAAATATTGGTAAAATAATGGCGTAAATGCTAATGATTTCCCGTATAGGCTCATCCTTTGGTCCTTTGTTGTTCTCCAAAAGTGTATACATATATTTATAACGTTTGCCTGTATGTTCTTCATATAATTGTAAATTATGCATTCAATTATGTGATGATTTTCGGCTAAGTCGTTGTGCAAGCGCCAAAGAAGATTCTCGAGGTATTCATATGACAATTTCCGAGCGAAGCCGTACAGCCGCTAGTGCTTTATAAACCAACAGTAAAATTAAAATCGATAAAAAAAACCTAAAATGTTAAAATCGGTAAAATGTAGAATTTTAATATATAAATAGGCTGCGTTTCCATCAGAGATGTGCGAGGGAAATGTGTCGTGCGAGGGTGTTTAGCTGTGCTGTGGATATGTGTGGGGGTTTCCACCAAAGCTGTGCGAGGAAAATGTGTCGTAAGAGGATGTGTAGCTGAGCTGTGAATAATGTGTGGTGCAAGGATGCTTCTATGGACTGGCTGGTACAGTATGTCACAAGCCTCGCAACACTTTCACACATCCCTCGCTTGTTTTGTATGCCCAAAAATCTAGCTCCATTGAGCCGTTTCCACCAGAGCTGTACTGGCCGAGGCGAAGAAAATCAAGCGATATTAATGCGCCTTTACAAACACATCCCTCGCTAAGCATTTGCACGTATCTGGTGGAAACGCAGCCTTAGTGTGGCATTGCATTTTAAATGGCCGAATCGCGCGATTTGATACACTCAGTTGTTCAATTTGATGACGGGCTGGCAACGGCCACCCACTTTGTCGAAATCTTACTCCGTATCTTTAAAATCTTTTTGTATGATGGTAAATAATTAATATTGGTCACTGTACACGCGCGGGATTACCATTGTGTAGGTAATATAACGCGCATAAGGCACTGAGAGGGTGCGATGCATTTTATTTTTATACTAGCCTCACCCACGGTTTTACCCGCGTAGTACCCGGTCTCGTTATTTTCCTGGTATAAAAAGTAGCCAAAGTCAACGTACTTTATTCTTATATGTACAATTTACACATCAATTAATAAAAAATAAAACAAAAGAAAGAGCATACAAATTATATACATTTTCAAAGTTTGAAATTACTACTTTACTGTATTTTAATAATTATTGCACAGATAATTGTCAAGCATTGTACGAGTATAATGTGTCTTTATTACAATTGTACTGACCCATGTCAAATTTATTTATTTACATACATATTTATGGGAACTTTGCCATCACTCTCTAAAAATTCGCTGTAACTATAAAAAGTTTGATCGATAAGCTAGCACTTTAATCTGCTTTTGAAGCTGCTGAAACTTGGGGCCGATATAACTATTTTGGGAAGAGTGTTAGCTTCCGGTCCCATAATGTGAGTCAACTAACCGTGACCTCGTTAGAGAATGTGGTATAACCTCCAGCTTGTCGGCGTGCGCATGTTGCGGGAATGTCTCTCTCCTCGCGTGTTGTACGATTCTAGATTATCTTTGACACAGCCACTAGGTAGATCAAGTTTACCAAGCGCTTTGAAATATGGTCTAACGGATGTACCTATATTGTGATACGCCAATGATGGCACGTACGGCACGTAGCTTATGTGCTCTTCTAGATTCTAGACTATAATCTGTTTGCCAAATTTTAGTCCGTTCGAATATGCGTTACGAAATTACAGGGCTCTATGCCCTCTATGCTAAACATACTATATCTCTCGTTGACGAACGCAGTGCACTGCTATGTGGTTTGGACTCTTCATATGCTAATAGCTGCGTGTCACTGTGCTGCTATGAGCAGACATGTAGCTTACTATCAGGCACATGTTTAACTTGTCTTGTCACTCCATACTATAAAAAATGTGGCCATAAATATATGTTGCGTGGTATAAGAACGACGCAGCTAAACCTTGATGAGCCGTTTATGTTGCCTGTCATACGCCTATGAAATATCAATAACCTATTCAAAACTTTTAATTAGTTACAATTTTACTTTTATTCATTTGAATCCGAGGTAATTTCCCTTTTTATCGATGTGATAAATAAGCGTGACGTATATCTTGTAAAATAATCTTCTTTGTTTTAATTTAGTTTGCAACACTTTTTGAGAAGAAAATAAAACCTAGAGAATTGGGATGAGAACTAGATTTACGAATAGCAGAGGTTAGTCTTGCTGAATAATCGATTAATAATATTCCGAGGTCAATCTATCGATCACTCTTAAAATGTCTAATGACATTTATTAATTTCAATTTATTTGGGGTCGAAGTACTTTACCTTGTTATCGGAATAATACATTAATCGTTTATCTTGAAAGAGATATTGTTTATATTGTTAAAATACTTGTTTCTTTGAATTGTGAAATGAAAACGTCTTCTGTCGCACCACAGACAGAATTTTTCGTAGGCTGTGAATGATACTCATCGTCACGATCGTAAGTGAAAGATTCGTTCGGGTGAACTCGGGACCGCCGAGTGTGAGAGCGAGAAAGATAGTCTGCTGCTGTGGTCTGTCTGCTGTCACTCTAGTGTCGCTGCGTTTATTATATCCATTTTATATGTAATCGTATTTTTGACGTGACAACGTCTTATAAATTGGTTTGCCGGGTGACACTTCAAGAAACTGCGTTACGCTCCGCTCACGTTATGCGCTCACAACGAGAGCGAGTGAGAGGCACGCGTCCCTTCCACTCGGGCATGGTTAGCCCGCTTAAGAGCGAGAGAGACAGACATAAAAAGTGAAAGGCACGCGTCCCTTCCGTAAAATTATTTTACCACTCAAAGTCGTTGTCACGTAAAACTTTCGCCCGTATACCGACTTTACAGGCAACCAATTTTTTTAATAAGAGTGACAAGACGAACTGGTCTATGTGGCTGATGGTAAGTAACATGCCTGCATACATAAGAGCACAGTGACACGCAGCTATTGGAACATGAGAGCCCAAATCATTGCCTGGCACTGCACTGCGCTCTTCACCCAGAGATCTAAGATGTTATATATCTAAGCCCTGTAATTTAACCGGAAGAAACTGGAAATAATAAAATTATTCAAGAGTTTTTAATAGTTATTTCAGTTTTCACTTCTGCCGTGCGGTCTTAAGCACATCCATTTTTTATTATTTAGAAAACTCCATTTCTCGAATCTTAAAACTAAAAATAGATAGATAAACTCTTTATTGCAATTAACAAAACAACTTACAAAACAAACAATCTTAAAAATATAGTAGCAAATGGCGACCTTATCGCTAAAAGCGATCTCTTCCAGGCAACCGTGGTATGGAAAAGGAGTTCAAGCATAGAAAGACGGGAGTAATCAATTAAAGAGTAAATTGATATCTACAGAATAAATTAAATAAGGCACTAATTACCTATTTACTAAAATATAATAAACATACACTCTAATAGTAATACATACTAATACATAAATAACCATATTTTCATATACTAATACATATGCAATGAATGTAACAACACCGTTAAAAGAAAAAAAAAATGTATAAATATACACAATATCAGCCTCAGATTTCAGCAGGCCTTTGCCAAATAGTGTTTTTTGACTTGCGTCTTAAATACAGAGAGCGACGGAGCTTGTCTTATTTCCACAGGCAAGCCATTCCACAACTGAACTGCTTGGAATGCAAAAGATTAGCCGTAGAAAGTTTCACAACGTGCAGAGGGCATTTGTAAGGACAAATTATAAGTAGATCTCAGATGACGTGAGTGTGCGGTACTCCAGAATGTAAAGCAGTCTTTCAGATATCGTGGCGTAGCAGGGTTAAATAGAACACTGTAAAGCAGTGTTAGAATATGAATATTCCGACGAAAGCGAATGGGGAGCCACTTGAGCTGTAAACGAAATTGAGACACATGATCATATTTGCGCAATCCAAATATAAATCTTAAACAATAATTTTGGAGACGCTCAAGTCTATTTAGCTGATTCTCCGTGAGATCAAGGTAGCAGGCGTCAGCATAGTCAAGAATAGGGAGAAGAAGAGATTGTGCAAGTGCAACCTTAGTGGCAGTGGGTAAGAAGTTACGTATTCGTCTTAGAGATCCACCAGACGCAAACAGTTTACTACTGATTGACTCCAAGTGAGGTTCCCAACTCAAAGTACGATCGAAAATGACACCAAGATTTTTGACCGATTCACTGTAAGGGATCGTGGTCCCGTCAAAGACGAACGCAGGAATTGTACTCCAATCGATCCTAGATATCATATATGAGCTACCGATAATTATCACTTGTGTTTTCTTAGGATTAACATTCATACCAAAACAATTACTCCAGCGGACAATTTCGTGGAGATCTGTATTCACTGTATCTATGGCTACATCTAATTCGGAAAGTTGCGCTTGTGAATAAATTTGGAGATCGTCTGCATAAAGGTGGTAGGAAGAATTATAATTATAATTTAAAAATGAGTTTTACTAATTTATATTTATTTGAGTTCCAGGTACTCAACCTCGTTATCGAAATGATACATGAATAATGATTAGGTTTATCTTATAAAAGATATTTACCAGTTTCTTTGTTGTTGTTTTACTAAAGGGACCTATGATGACAGTTCATCTGGAAGACTTAGGAATTTTACTTGGCCGATATATTACTCTAGTAACCTTCCCAAGTCGTCCAGTCCTTCTCTCTAACATCTACACGCACTGCTCAAGGGGGTGAGGAGCGCGTGTAGAAGTTCCCAGCCCGGCCGGGATTCGCGATCACACAACAAGATGCCACCGAGGTAAGTTGCTCTGTGATGCCCAGGGTGCACAATGAGGTTCCTGAGCCATGCACCCCAAGGTCTTACGGACCTAACATTGCTGACTATAGCTTACGTAGGAACTAACATTTCTCTTCTGTGCTATAGTTATGTTCATTGTTTCTTTATACATAAAGCATACCATCGATATAAACCAATAGATGAGCCTTGAGCACCATGAAATCGGTAATAAACTGCGTGTCCTGTATACTTGAACCTAGAATCACTAGCGACGAGATATATTGCAATTATACTTATTTTGACAACGAATGGTGATAGGTAAAAACGTCCGACGTTCACGGTTTCCTGCAACAGAGTAGAATGGAAAGAATGAGCTCACTCTTCCCAACGATGACATAATGCCGTGCGCCTGAAGTTTGGGAGGGCACATCTTGTGGTCTATATCGATGGAGCATACCTAATATTTTCCGCATGTTATCATGCTCACTTACTGTGATGTACTACATCTTATACAACGACTAGCGCAAAAGTCATATGGTACCTCGGCTTGGGTTCCCAGGGCCAAGAAACGTCCTGGCATCCCCAAAGTGGACTAGGGTCCACTTTGGGGATGCCAGGCCTACGGCCTACGGCCCTTGCAGGAAGAATCTAACACCTATCGATTTGTAACTGGTTGTTTAGGCCCACAAATTGCTTATAGTTTTATTTAAGTTGGTGATTAGAGCAGAAGAATATTGAAGTGAGATTTTTAACGTACTCGAAAAAAGTCTGTAGAAGAATAATAGAAGTAAATTATTAATCCTCGAGCGTGGTGCTGTTACTAAATCCACGTGGCAACGTTACATATTTCCATTTCATGATGGTTCCATATCCCTTTGCACTATCTTTCTCTAGAAAGTGTACAATTAAAACCGGAATACAGTAATGTTTGCTACTGCCTGTCGGTAGAATGACTAGCAAATTACGACACTTCCTCAGGCGAAAACTGCAAAAAAAATTACCATTACTAAATTTTAGATAAAAACCTTAACTCTCCTTGTAAGAAAAATGTACTAAATCCCAGCAGTAGGAATATAAAATAGGCTGAAGTTTTATCATACGGTGGCTTGATACTTTTTAACCGAATAACAGGGCAATTGCAAGCAAAACCGCAAGACGGAAATAATGAGTAAAAATATCGTTAATGCCGCTTTAAAAACTTTAAGCCGCAATAAGTATTATGAGTTTTACAAGTCATTCTTCGGTCCGACTTACCCAGTGTTCGACGTGCGATATTTTTTTTAATCTCTATCGATAATACTTTTCGATTTTCTCGTCACTAATTTTGCGCGGGAAACACGTGCTGCTATTTTCGAACTTTCTGGTTAATTTCATTTGTTTCTTTCGTTTTTGAATTTCGAACGTCGATGCGCGATTAATAACTATTTCAATTTGAAGAAACACAAGATGTTATGTACCGTTAACAAAATAGAACATTTTTTGTATTTTGCGATAAAGTAACGTTTTTTTTGTGTGTTGTGTTTTGGAGTGCTGTTTCGGCGCCAGTCTTTTGGTGAGTGTTAAATTTTTAGTGCCTATTATGGTCATATTTCATATATTCATGTCTCATGCGTGGTAAATAAAATCTTTTGATTACACTAAATAATACTAATCGATAATGACATTGATTATTTCATACCTCACCGCAAACCTTAGAGAAACAGTAGGATTTATTACAGTTTTACGCACTGATTTTAGAATAAACACAATAATCAGTCAGATTTTGGTCTTTTGAAAAAATATTTCTACCATCATCATGTTCATAATTAAATTTGTCTATCCATTGGTGTGAGTACAAAATCCACATAATGGCGGCTTTGCGAGTAGATGCATACTATTTATAATAGTTATTTCTCATTTTTATGGTTTCCTTGTGAGAAGATTAATTAAACAACATGTTCTGTAATGGAAATAAGAACAAAATTAAAAATGTTGACTGACCCCCGATTCCCTCGGATTTGTAATCTGTACAACATTCTACTAATAAAGCCTTTTTATTTGATGCCCATATTAAGGGAGTTAAGAAAAAAGAAATGTATTTTGTCATTTTTTGGTAGCGGCCATCTTAGATTTTGAAATTTGTCATAGTGCAAAGTATTGTACTAGTCAAGCCCTTTCGTTTGATACTCATACTGAGGAAGTAGTGAAAAAACATAATATAATTCGCCATTTTGTGGTGGCGGCCATTTTGGATTTGTTTTTTTTTTAAGTGTATAGTATTTTACTAGTCAAGCCCTTTCATTTGATACCCATATTGAGGTAAATTGTGAAGAAATAGTTTGATATTAACCAAACATATCTGAAAACACCCGCACGGGTATTAACTTTCAAATAAAAAAAACCGCATCGAAATCGGCCCATCGGTTTGAGCTCTACGGTGCCACAGACAGACACACACACAGACAGACAGACAGACATCGACGTCAAACTTATAAGACCGCGTTTTTTGGTCGGGGGTTAAAAAAAGAAACTACCATTTTGGACCCAAGATTTTGCAAAAGTTTTGTGTGTTGTAACCGACTTCAAAAGGTTTTTGAAAGGAGGTCTCTCAATTCTACAGTATACATATTTTTACTAGTTGAAATTTGTTTTGCATAAAAAGAGACGATCTTCTTAGCATTCCATGTATTCACCGTGCGGGTGCCGGGCCCATCGTGTGGCAGAGAGAGAAAAACTCGAGTAGTTCCCGAGACTTGTGACTCGGGCGTAGGTTTAAGGGGCCCGTTTCTGACGTACATCAACACTCACCTTCACTACTCGCTTTTCTCTCCCTGCCCAGCCAAATCTGATATGAGCCTACTAGTGCAGCTTTAGATACTCGTTCCAGTATAGAACTTACTGCACTTCTGGATAAGCCAAGGTCTTTCCGTAGGTTATAGAGAGATTTTGCTGGTATACCTCTCGCTCCCACTTCTACAGCGTATAAACTAACTACATAGCCGTTTTTTGTTAATTCGTTTAGGAGGTCGTAATACTTATTTTGTTTCATCGCGTGGTCTTTAGGTATATTAGTTTCCCACGGTAGCTCTGGAAACTATCCGAAAAATCTCGTTTTGCCCGGGGACACGCCTTAACAAACCCAAACCTTAGAACAAACTCAAAGAGTTTATATTAGCACAATTTTTGATACGGCAATTTTTTTCTGATTCGTTTTATTATTTTATTTATCTATTACTTTTAAATTAATTTATAATTAAAACAGACTTGGTTTTCAATAAATTGTCAATTTGAATAACTTACATATTATAATTTACTCATCATTACGATTTGTAATTCTCGGGTCATTAAAATATTGTAATGGCTGGTTTTATTTGAATACAATCAGTTTTGTTAATTAATTAATTCAATTTCATTCTCTTTTTAACCGACTTCAAAAAAGGAGGTTTCACATTTCGACCGTATATATATATAGTTTTTTATGTGTGTTCGCGGATAACTTCGTCGGATATGAACCGATTTTGATGATTCTTTTTTGTTGTAAAGAAGATATTCCAAGGGTGATACCATGATAAGGAAACCAGGATCTGATGACGACATCCTAGAGAAATCAAGGAAAACTTTTTTACTTTATAAGTTTTAAAGTCGGTTCTTTTTTGTTAAAATTATATACTGCATGTATAAGCAAAAATCTTACTAAAATATTGCCATCAGAACCAAAAGTGAGCGTCGTGTATAAACTTGCGTCATATAAGTTAGTGTTAAGAAAATTGAAATTTAATCATTTACTGAGTAACTTATAAGATGGCAATTTTATGTACGAGATTTTTTTTTCAAAAGACTCGGACGAAGATGTTTCACTCTAATTTTGTGATAAGAACATCTTGGCTGTAGAATGCGTTCCTGAGTGGGTTCTTTCCAATGATTACAATCTCAGTTGCAGTGAAACGTTAGTAGGACCATATGTTTTAGAAAGATGAAATGGCAGGGGCCAAATGCTGGTCGACTTCCTCGAAAAGGAAAGGCTGTTCTGATGAACTCATTCTATAAGTGAGCCTCAGAGGTGGTGGACATGGCAAAGCCCCGACAGACGGACGAAAAATGAGATTGACTTCATCATAGCGGACAAACAGTGTATAGGTATTCAGGGATGTCTCAATGATTCACACGGTACAGCGGATAGTACAAAAGACAAAGGAGTACAATCGACCACTTTGCTTAGGGTTTGAAGACTATGAGAAGGCGTTCGACTCAGTTGAAACCTAGGCTGCTCTGGAGTCCTTACAGCGATGCAAGTTTGTCATAATCACTGACTTGAATGGTGAAGGAAAATACCTTTACCAGTTACTCGCAAGCAATAATGTGAGAACAACACTATTCCGGTTTGAAGGGTAATGTTTCCAGATAAATTACAAGGCCTAATGCCTGAGCGACACGAGGCTATTCCTGCTAGGATAGCCAGCTAGTGATAGCAAGCTAGTACCTATAGCTTCGTGTAGACAACGCTACGCAACTTCAGTTCTGTCTATACGAAGCTAGATGTACACTCCGCGAGGTATAGGCTGAGCTTTGCATTAGTGTGAGTGATCACCAATCAGGCAGGAGCTTGAAATTTTGTCCGCGAGGTATAGGCTGAGCTTTGCATTAGTGTGAGTTTTCACCAATCAGGCAGGAGCGCGGCGAGACAGAATGGCGCCGCGCCCAAGGCCGGTTGTCACACCTACACTATCCATGTACACTCACACAAATGCAAAGCTCAGCTTATGCCTCGCGGAGTGTACTAGATTGCTAGCTTGCTATCACTAGCTGGCTATCCTAGCTTGAAAATTAGCCTCGTGTCGCTTTAGAGATAAAACATCCTAGATGTCTGAGTCATGAACGCAGTGTAGTGCTAGGTAATGATTCTGTGGACTCTTTATGTTCCAATACCTACGTGACACTGTGATGTTATGTGGCGGGTGTGTTTCTTAATATCAGGCACATGTCCTAATATCACTCTTCACTATAAAAAATCTTTTCACACATAACGTGCCTTCATATATGGCTGTCTCTTTCCGTCAACTGGTTGTGTGTCTACACGTGGGGGCGAAATTTGAAACTGTAAATTGTAAGCGTTTAAATTGCATTTTGTCCGTACGTCCGTATCAATACCGATAATGTTGGCATATTTGTTTGTATTATCTTACTAATATATCTAGCAGCACCCGCGGTTTTACCCACGTAGTTACCGTTATTTTGCAGGATACAAAGTAGCCTATGTTAATCCAAGGTGTTAGCTAACTCCATACAAAATTTTACAAAAATCGCTTCAGCCGTTTAGGCGTGAAGAAGCAACAAACACACATCAGAAACTTTTACTTTTATTACCTATACTAGCAATCCGCCCCGGCTTCGCACGGGTGCAACGTTGATACTAAAAATACGAATAAAAGAAGTGTGGCACTCGGGGACTGCCTCGGTAAAGCTATTGCATGTTGCATGCATTTTTATCAACATAAGCAATAGGGATGTTAAACATTTTTCGGAATTGCTTTTATTTCGAAGAGTGATATTTGTTTACCTTAAATAATATCACGGGAAATCCGTTAAGTTGGCAACACTGCTAAGAGCGTTTAGTCTGTAAAGCTAATACAAATAAGATTCAAAGTCGAATGATCAAGTGGGGAGGACGGCGTTACGGTCTTCCATCCCTCTTTCTTGTGAACATAAGAAAGAGATGCACGATCACTAAAATTCGGTCGCCAGGCCCGCGATAAAAACTATGCAATAGCTTAAAAATGGTTATTGTGGGTTATCCCTAAGAGATAGACATATAGGTACTATCGTTGACTTTTTTGTAGACCTTTTTAAGGGTTACAATACTGCAGTACATTATTTTGATCCATCTCGTAGGATCCAGCCAGCGTTTGCAAAGTAAGCGCAAAAAATGTGTTTATTTATGATATCATATTTGAAACCTTTAAAATTATTAGTGTTTCTCTACTGTTGTATGCACATATTAAACAAATAAACCTCCCTCTTCAATCACTCTATTTATATATTTATTACATTACGGCTAGCCGTTTTGAATGACGTATGGCGTCGAATACATTCCGGCTGTTTTTTAATCAGCCGCTTTCAATCTGGCTAATCGTCAAACCGCCGCTTTACAAAACGGCCCTGTTTTTCAAAATGGCTAGCCGTAATGTAATACGGCGAATTATACGATCCGGCTGCGACATGGGTACAAGAAAGGAAATACAGGACAGTAAATTAAATAGTAACGCTATTGAACTTTTAACGAAAAGGATCATCATTAGGAGAAAATTTGTACTTGGTTTGCTCACTAAAGGTCGTGGGTTTGATTCCCATCTAGGAAAATTGTATATGAAATTAATAGGGATGTTTCTTATATTATATGGCTGAGTTTTTCTACGTGTGATAGAGTACATATATATTTAAAACAGTTATAGGTTACATTTCGCAAAGTATGCAACTGATTCCACCTTATCCTCTTATCTGACAGACTGCTTGTGGGTCAAAAAAGTGACAACGTTTCATGGTTTACGTTCCAAAGACAGAAACGAAGAGGTTTGACTCTACGTTTGAGATCTCTAGGTTGTAGAGTGAGCTACCTGAGTCGGTTTTTTCGATGGTTACGAAGATATATGAGGTATCTGTCTTCCACAGTATTAGCATAGTCTATTGTATCATAGAGTCGTTCGACGAAGCCGTCTAGACGGGTATCGTATGCGGTGAGACGCGGGAAGCGCGCTCCTGCATTGCCTACATTACAATGTTAGTATTGCAGGAGCGCGGCTCAGGGCTGACGTCTACCGTATGATTTAGTTTTATTTTGATAATACATAAGCGTTTTTGTTTGCGACAACCCTACCCGTGTCTAGACATTATCGGCGTTTCTCCGAAGATCAAAGGCGATGAACTACTGTTAATATTTCTTTATACTGTGGTGTTAGGTTTGTTTAAAAATTCCCACGGTTTGATGTCACGTTCATTATTCACACAGCCAATTAAACAATGGAATACTTTAACCGAGTGGGTTTTCTTCAATGGATACAATAAAACGTGTTTTCAAATTCTTAACATCGGACGCTTGACCGTAAGTAAACCACTACTAGGTACAGTACCCGGCGATAAATATTGCACATCGACACCTGGAAAGAGACAATCGGCCGACTTCGGCTTCGTAGAGTGTCATCTCTGTCTCACGAAATACAAACCGTCACATAGGTAGTGTGCGACAGAGATATTGCTCTACGAAGCTGAAATCAACCGACTGTCTCCCTCCAAAGGCCGATGTGCAATACTGGCCGGGTGCCGGGTACTGTACTACTATGTACTATTGAATAATCAAAAAATCCCGATTTCAATTTAAAATTAAATTCAGAGATTTAATTTCACAAGAAGCCATCACTAAGTCATCTAGATAGATGTAAGTAAATTTTAGTTATTTGTTCATACGTCTCACGTTATGCTCTCACAACGAGAGCGAGTGAGAGGCACGTGTCCCTTCCACTCGGGCATGGTTAGCCCGCCTAAGAGCGAGAGAGACAGACATAAAAAAATGAAAGGCACGCGTCCCTTCCGTAAAATTATTTTACCACGTAAAACTTTCGCCCGTATACCGACTTTACAGGCAACCAATTTTTTTGTATACAATTTATATGAAATCACTTATGAACTATGAGCTACCAATCCACCAATCAAAATCCCACACACACTACTTTATTTTCCAAGTTATGTGGGTAATGCCGGTAACTTATCGGATACACTTCGGAGAGTGTGCCACTGATTTGTACGATCTAATACCACCTTGCCCTTTTTTCTATCGGAATGCTCGTAGCTCGAAAAAGCGACATCGTTTCATGGTTGATGTTCCAAAGACACGAACGAAGAGATTTGACTCTACTTTCATGATAAGAACGTCTAGGCTGTGGAATACGTTGCCTGAGAGGGTTTTTCCCCGATAGTTACAATCTTTGTGTTTTCAGATCGAGAGTAAATCGGTTTCTTCTAGGTAAACACGCTCCATCGTAGACCGCATCATCGTTTAACATCAGGCGAGATGGCGGTCAAGTGTAAACCTATAAAAGTTAAAAAAAAAACTTAAATTGTCAAAGAAAAACATCGTGAGGAAACCGACTGTATCCTAGAATCTTTCAAGCTCATGTGTCATCCACCAACCTGCACTAAGCCAGCGTGGTGGATTATAGTCTTAGCTCTCTCCTTGCGAGAGCAGGGCCCGAGTCCCAACAGTGGGAACATTAACCCCTAACTGTGGGCATTCCATTTTTGTTACACTCCCCTGGAAGCGCAGTCTCACAGACTACAATCTTTACGGGCTTATTTATATCTTGATGCGTAAGTATTGTATCTTTTTTTTTTAACCGACTTCAAAAAAGGAGGTTTCTCAATTCGACCGTATATAATAAATAAATAATAAATAAAATAATAAATATTGGTGGACTATTCACACACAACACCATCTGACCCCAAACTAAACAAAGCTTGTGTGATGGCAGCCAGATAGCTGATATAATACTTATATAGTTTTAAATACATACTTATTATACATAGAAACACCCAGACACAGAGCAAACATTTGAATTCATCACACAAATATTTGCACTGGGTGGGGATCGAACCCACTATATAATTATGTTTTTTGTTTTTATCCCTTAGAAGAGTTTTTAGACGTAAATATTATTGAAAATTTATTAATTTTTAACTGAATCTAAAACAATCAACAGTGCCCAAAATGCTGGCCTTTTTTTTTGATCAGCGAATAAGTGTCGCCATTCAACGTGGCGTTTTGAGCACGATTCCTGTTGGCACCGGTCTTCTAGACTAAATTCATGTACATTTTGTAAATAAATATATATAATTGATAATTTTTAATCTTATTTGTATATTTTATTTTAAATATATTTTTTAAATTCCTCTTGTCTTATCAACAGTTATTTGTTTTAAAAGAGTGCAAAGTTGCTTTTTAACCGCGTGCCCATTTTTACCCCCGACCAAAAAAGGGGTGTTATAAGTTTGACGTCGATGTCTGTCTGTCTGAATGTGTGTCTGTCTGTGGCACCGTAGAGCTCAAACTGATGGGCCGATTTAGATGCGGTTTTTTTTATTTGAAAGTTAATATCCGAGCGGGTGTTCTTAGCTATGTCTTAATATCGATTCAAAATGGCCACCTCCACAAAATGGCGGACAAAATATTTCTTCACAACCTACCTCAATATGGGTATTAAATGAAAGGGCTTAACTAGTAGAGTACTATACGCTATAACAAATTTCAAATCCAAGATGGCCGCCACCACAAAATGGCGAATTATTATAATTTTTTTTCACAAAACTACCTTAATATGGGTATCAAAAGAAAGGGCTTGACTAGTAGAATGTTGTACAGATAACAAATCTTGGGTAGTCGGGGGTTAGTCAAAATTTTTAAGTTTGTTCTTGCTTATAACCGAGCAAGCGAAGGATTCTAAAATTCAAAAATTAGAATCCTGAGCGCAGCGGGGGAATTAATAGGGCACAAGGTGAAAAATCTTTGTACTCGAGTGCAACTCGTAACGTTTCATCCCACGTCATGACCTCAGCGAGGAAATGACTAAATGCGTTGTGTATTATTAACAGTAAAGGCTTGTTCGCATTAGGCTAGTAATTTAGCCTAGTGGCGAGTAATTTAGCAACTAAACGTGTATGAACAGTGAAAATTTAATCGAGTAGTTTAGGAAGTGATTTAGTTCTTTTTTTTCTAACTGGCTTATGGCTGCTGCCCGGAGGCCTCTACTACTTATCTGACTATTGAGTTAGAGCCGGAGGCCAGGACTCAAAATAACCTAATCTGACATTCCTATCATACTTACGAATCTAACCTGTAAGAAAAATCGAACTAACTGGGAGAGAGCTACCTAGCTATCTAACTCATACATACATACCGAACATAAGCACTCTAGCCACAGACTAAGTAGAGAGATACACTACTCTAGCTGAGCGCTATCGGACCTAGTGCGCCCGTGAACCGTAAGTCGCGGAGGGCAGTGACGCGGGTACGGTGACAATCACACTCACGCGAGGGCGCCTAGACGGCACGGCCTCGTCTCGCGTTGTCACCGGGGAGAAGTAGCACCCCCCACCACGCGTTCGTTGGAAGCGGTGCGCTCATTGGCTCGCCGACTATACAGGTTCGAACTTGTCGAATTAGTCTGGAGAGAAAAATAACTTCAAACAATTTTCCAAATACGAAATTGTCTGTGGAATAACTTATTTTATTGATCACACAAATTTCCTTATTCACCTCTTCTAAAATAACCATTACGATTCGATAAGATTAGCTTATTCATTCATTTATTTTATTGCGTTGTAGGATCTTCATCTTGCGAAACGCACACTTGTGAACTGTGCTAAAAGCACGGTGCGAACGATTTTTGAATAGTAGCGAGTATTTTAACTGCTAAATTACGCTCTACTAGACTAATTTACTAGCTTAATGCGAACAAGCCTTTAGAGTCCCTGCTGGACCCTGCTGGTGTCAAATAAACTTCTTCGTGGCTAGAATCATTCAATTTATGGTTCTCATGTTTTGAAGTTTCCTGTTATTAACCTAAAGTTTTAACAATAATAATATAACGTGAAAATCTAGAAGGTTGAGGTACCTTTATCCTCCATACGAAATAGACTACAGGCCCGTGAACAAAATGTATGGGTCACATAAACCACCATGAGACCTATGTAGGGTGAAAAAGGGTATGAAATAATAAGATTTAGCACTATGCCGTCAGTTGTAAGCTGTCCGACTGAGTGCAGTTGAAGAGGTTGCGACCCTCGATCATTTCTCCTTGTCGCGTGATTTTTGTACGGCGTTGCAGAATAATAGATTAGAAGAGGTATTGAAACTGTATGGTACCAAGGCATAGTGCTGAATCTTATTACTTTTACCCTTCTATCATCTGGTGGTTCGTTTGACCCATCAATTTTGTTCACGGGCCTGCAGTCTAAAAAGAAAATTGCTCGCAAAGCAAATTAAAAAAAAAGTATACACCAAAGAGGTTCCAAGTCGGGGTTTTTAACGAATTAAAAAAGTTATATGATACATTCGGCACCATGGAGGTAAAAGTAAATAGGTTTAATGATGTTTTGAATGTATGACACGAAAATATTCTAATACACGAAAATGATATGCATACAAAAGTAGCGCCCAGCTTAGTTCGCGATCTCGTTATTTTCCCGGTATAAAAAGTAGCCTATATGTTATTCCAAACCATTATCTATCTATGTATCAAATTTCATCCAAATCCTCTCAGTAGTTTTTTCGTGAAAGAGCAACAAACATCCATTCATTCATCCATACTTACAAACTTTCACATTTATTTATAAATATTAGTAGGATTACAGCAGGAAAATGAATTTTTTAAATTAAGTGGACTGCTTATGCTACACCACAGATTAAATTGCCTGTTGATCGGCCATGGAACGAATCTGCTTAAATTCATAAGTCACCAGCGGGGGCGCAGGACGAGATAAAAAGCAGCGCTGTGATATGCCGAATATCTGTGTGACGTGCACTTACTACCCAGCAATGATCGGACAAAACAAGATAGAGTTATGCTAACTTGTAAAGACAGAACGGAATGCAAAGAAAGACATCAACGGGTTCCCATTTCGTTTTTTTAATGTTAGTTTTCATTTTGTAGATTGATGATGTTTTGTTTTTCTAATTATTGCATTCAGTTACTGAAATGAAAGTGAAATGATATACAGTCTTTTGTAAAGCTGGATGTCCTGCTATTCTTTTCGCACCATTTCACTGTGCAGAAACCCATCTCTATATATATATATCTCTATATATAAAAATGTTATGTTGGTTTGTGTGCGTTTCAAAAACTCTAAAAGTTCTGCACCGATCGAGCTGAAATTTTAGTATGATATATAATTCGCATCAAGGATTTTTTTTTTCTAATTTTTGTATCACAATGTGCCACAGCGAAGTGGGACAGGGTACAGGTAGTAGGTATGTATATAAAAATGTTATCTTGGTTTGTGTACGCTTCAAAAACTCAAAAAGTTCTGCACCGATCGAGCTGAAATTTTAGAATGATATATAATCCGCATCAAGGATTGTTTTTATCTAATTTTTGCATCACAATGTGCCACAGCGAAGCGTGGAGGGGTACAGCTAGTATATTATATTTTTTCACGGTTTTTACCAGCACTCTTTCGGTCAAAATCAACACGTTAACCGAACTTGCAACAGGTATAGTGCAATTATGCTTATAAAACGCTAAGAAGGGGCAGTCGTACGATCAGTCAAATAGGTATATTGTCATTGTCCTACACGCTACACATGTGTTTTGCATATCTGGGTAACCCAGTGTGGTCATGAATTTCAAGTATAAGTATCGTTGGAACAAGTTATAACTAGTTCTGTATTTGTCGTTCATGTTTAATTAATCGCTTATTCAATTAAAAACTCATTAGAAATGTTCAGACACGTGCATTCGTTCTAACAGAATATGTAACTTAAGATGTTCAACTCCATGCAATTAATATGTATTAAATTATTGTCACGTTAAAATATGTAGAACTATAACTAGGTATCAATGTACTCGAAATTGTGCACACCGTCTCAAAAATCTGTTATATTTATAAGCTAAATCTCGTTCTTAGGATTTTTTGGTAATTTAAACGAAAAAAAATTAGGTTTTTTTGTAATAGGTGTACGCGCCGTTCTTTATAACATATTTATTATTCTTTATAACATATTTATATATTTGTCTATGATTACACGCACACACACACGCATTACTCACTCACAAGAAACTAATTCCTTCATATCCTACCCTTCAGTCATCAGTGACAATCAGTGTGTCGTTGAAACCCGCCTAAAACGCATTCGCGCTAACTCGCATCATATTTGTGTAAACTATACTCAAATTAATAAATCCGATAATTCGCGGCCGCGTGTAATAAACTTAATAAACTGTGAAAAATAATAGTGTCCGACCGAAACTGATTTTCCGGCCGAAACCGAAACCGAATGTTCGGCCGTGGCTTCAGTTTCGGCCGAAACAGAAACCGAAACCGAAACTCACGTGGTCAAGTATATAATTTATTAAAATACTGAAATTTTGTGCATTTTACCTATTATTTTACCTTAATTAGGGCATGAAATGGAAACACAATATATATCATAATAGGATAGATAAGAAATCAGTAAGAAGTCTTGTAAGTCCTTAGAAGTTTTTTAAGTACGAGATTATAATATTGCTATTATAAAAAAATAGCTATTATAAATAATATTTGTATGAGGTTAATTAATAGTGTCCTCGTACCTCGTACGAAAGACTACAAATCTCGTATTTGTACGAGGAACCTCGTACGGTTGGCATCGCTGGTTGCTACAGAACTATCCGAACGGCGCACGATAATTCCCGAAAAGGTCCGTCAAAGCGTTGCCGCGGAAAACAAAGTTAGGCGATCGTGAACGTGCTTGAACTTGTTAAGTTTCGGTTTCGGCAAAAGTTTCGGCCGATTGTGGCCGAAACCGAAACTGTGGCCGAAACTTGATTTTTTGGCTGAAACTCGGCCGAAACCGAAACCGAAACCAAACTTTCGGTCGGACACTAGAAAATATATATCAGCGCCAAGGACTACAGTGACATTCGAAGGACTCCAATTAAAACAATAAGTGAGCGTAGCACCAAGAAGACACCAGGTAAATATTCCTCACAAGTTTCAATAGGTACATCACCCACGCTTGACGGGTTAAACTTCGGATAGCTTCTAAAAAAGGCAAGGGTCAATGTTAATAAAATTAAAATTGGTCCAAGAAAGTTTTTTGTTTGCAACGTATTTAGTGTTTTGAAATTCACAATTTATTACATATTGCAAAGTTTGGCGGCAATTTTTAGGGTTCCAAATGGCAAAATACGGGACCCTTATAGATTCGTCACGTCTGTCTGTCTGTCCGTCCGTATGTCACAGCCACTTTTCTCCGAAACTATAAGAGTTATACTATTGAAACCTGGTAATTAAATGTAATCTGTAAACCGCATTAAGATTTTGATACAATAAATAGAAAAAAACAAAATGTTTTTAGGGGTGTCCAATACATAGAACTGAAACTCAAAAAAAATATTTAATCAATACCATACGTGTGTTGTATCTTTCTATGAATAGGTTATCAAAACTGATATTGAGGTTTCTAACTTTTTTTTTTCTAAACTGAATAGTTTGCGCGATGGACTCTTCCAAAGTGGCAAAAAGTGAAAAAGTGTCCCCCCCCCTTCACATCCCATAACTTCTAAATTAAGATAATGACATAAATAAAAAAAGTGTATGCTGTCCGTTACCATGAAAACTATCAACGAAAATTAGTTTGAATGATATCTAGTAAGTAGTTTTATTTTAATACGTCATAAATTGACTATGTATTGTTAAAATGCTGATTAAAGTAACAAAGTAGTACAAGAATTTTTGTATTATGTTACTTGCTGCTACGGAAGCCTCCATGGGCGAGCCCGACTCGCACTTGACCACTTTTATTGGATTATTATCTAATAAAGACAAAAAATGTAATTTAGTTTTTGTGTCTTTTAAACTATGATAAAATAGTATACATAGACAATTGGCCATTTTTTGTGAAATATTGCTGTATCATAATTATATCATCGTAGTATCGTGAAATCAAAATTCAAGTTGCAATTTATAGTTTTATTTTCTCATTGCCGCGTTCGAGTTTGTTCAGTCAAGTCTCTGTATTTTCCCCTACTCCGAGACGACTTCTCGGAAAATGCTCACAGCGTAATCGTTCGTTATAGTATATCTTCCTTATACGTATTCCTGTAAATGAATACTTTCAAGGGTAAAGGAAATCAAACGTTACTGTGCAGTTATCATTTAAAAACGCTTAATTTCTCTTATAATCTGTTCTTGGAACTCCTAGACAAGATACAAGGAAGTCGAATTATTGACTGATCTTTGTCCACACGTTACTATAATCCACGAATTTATTTATCGTCTTTATTTCACTGCTTTCTACTATCTACACTAATCATGGACGTATAAAAATAGTCGGACGTAGTCTCGTTAAAACAAAAACTGTGTCACTAGAATCGGCCACATTTGCATTTGCACGTGTGCGTTGTCAAGTTGTCACTGATAGGCTAACACGCACACACAAGTTCGCGCGTGTAATGACTACTGACGTGTGCGTGTCAGCCTGTATGTGACAGCGCACACGTGCATATTATGTGGCCGACTCTATGGACACAGTTTTTGGTTTTAGCGAGACTACGTCCGACCTTTTTATACGTCCATGATACTAACACTATAAATCTGAAAATGTTGTTTGTTTGGACGCGCTAATCTCAAGAACTACGGGACCAATATCAAAATGTTTGTCACCGTTACATATGTACGTGATTTTTTAGCGCTATATGCTGTATATGCTATATTATGTACCACGGGCGAAGCCGGGGCGGACCGCTAGTAAGTATTACTATATGTATAAAATACTAACAGTGCTCAAAATTACAATTGATTTATTTCAATTAGGTATAACGAAATTCACTAATGAATAATCAATTACATTACAACCATATCATTAAAATAAAAACAAATATGGTTATATTTTTGGCCAACAGGTTCATAGGTCAGGAAACGTAATAATTTATTTTCTTCAAAATAAAAACTAACTAAATTTAAAATTAAATTCTGAAATTCTACTAAATTTCAAAAGACTACGTCGTCCAGTTAAATATCAGCATGTTTTTTTAAACCACCAGACCGATTTCTATAAAATTTATATGTTACCTCTGCAGTATACAAAGTCCATCCAGTACCAAAACCAAAAAGAATCATTAATATCGATTCACTATTGGCGAAGGTAACGCGTAATATACAGCCAAAAAAACTGCTTCTTTTTCCGTCAGTGTTGTGTTTTTTTAATCGAAAAAAAACTAAAGTCTGCTTGCATTTGTCTGGACGAAATTTAAAAAAATTGTGAAGTGTCTGAATTTAATTTTAAATTGGAAATGATTAATTTTTTTTTAGAGAAGAATTTAATGAGCAATAAATATCCGAAATTGCGTAAGATTTTGCTGACAATATGTAGATATTTCCTGGGAATGAAATTGAATTTATTTTCCTTGAGTACATACTGTTATACATTGATATGTGTTCTAGATTGACGTAAGTATTGCATCATTATATCGGAACTAATTTCCATTTAATCGGTGACGAGCGCAGTGCAGTGCTAGGTAATGATTTGGACTCTTCATGTTCCAATAGCTGCTTGTCACTGTGCTGTTATGTGTCAGGCATGTTGCTTACCATCAGGCACATGACCTGATCGTCTCGTCACTCTATATTTAAAAAAAAAAAACTATGGCGTTTATCATGGTAATAAGTAATTTTATCTTAATAAATAAAACCGAAAAATAGTATCCCATTAGTATTATAAACATCAATGTTTGGATGTTTGGATGTTTGTTGCTCAATTACGTCGCAACGTCTTAATGGATCAGGACATCTAATCTCTTTTTACGAAAAACGTAATTTCTAAATAAACTCTCGATTTTCCTACTCCGGTTCCACTTCGATCCGTCATTTTGTCCGTTTAAATGACTTACTCTAATTAGAGTAAGCTTAGAACATTTAAAACAATATTTGATCGGACGAAACGCAATAGAATATTAGTAGGAAAGCCGCGAGTTTATTCCGAAATTACGTTTTTCGTAGAAAAAGAGTAGACGTTCTGGTTAAAATTTTAAACACGATTGGATTATAGTCAAGATGAACATATTCGCTACTTTTTATCCCGAAAAAACAAACGGAAACTAGTATACTAGGCATAACATCTAAGTACATAGAAATACATGAACGCGAATTCATTATTAAAATGTTTACATGCCGACTGCAGTTCAACTCAGTTCATTTCAGTTTAGTCATTGATCAATTATTTTAATAGTACCTAATACCTAGTCAACACTTTCGAGCCCTTAGAGGAATACTACAACAACTCATAAAGTCATCCATACGTTTGTTGGTAAATGCCAAATTACTAAAAGTTACCAAATGAGTTTAGTAGTGGTACGCTTTGCAGAATCTGCCTGGGAAAGTACCACACCTTTTTTTATTATTCTACCGCAAAGCAGTAATGTGCAAACATTGCTCTGTTCCGGTTTGAATGTTTTAGGCAATGTTTTCAGTGAAACTACAGGGTATAGAGATAAAAACATCTTATATATCTAAGTGACGAACGCAGTGCAGTGCTAAGTAATGATTTTGACTCTTCGACACTTGACACTGACCAATAGCTGCGTGTCGCTGTGCTGTTATGAGGCAGGCATGTTGCTTACCATCAACACGATAGCATAGAGTGACCTCGTCATTCTAAACTATTAAAAAACTATGAAAATCTATTTAGTACTAGTAGCGTTATTCCCATTAGAGATTTTTCTCAAAATCTATCTATCTATGTGGTATTTCAGACTATAATCTAACAGTGTTCCAAATTTCAGCCCAATCCGTTCATAAGTTAGACGTGATTGAGCAACAAACATCAGGAAGAACACATTGAACATTTCATAATCCGGTAAAATAATGGGAGCGACGGGAACGGGAACTACGCGGGGGTAGTAACTAACACTGCTAGTATAGAATACATTTGCTTAATTTCAAAAATTTTGCAAGTTTTAGTTTTACTGTCTAAAAAATGACGATTATATGTTTTAGTTTAAAAAATGACGATTTTATCTATAAATGCATTTGCTGTAAGCTTTTGTATGAGTTTAGAGTTGGCGCAGTATTACTTCGAAGTACCGATTAATGGGTCACTGCACCGGTGCCGGTGGCGCAGCTAGCTAAGACCCTGGGGCCACATCCTCGGCCGTTGACCGCTCATATTGCAGTGGCCTTAAATTGCAACGGCCTTGTACACACCGTAATTCAAAACGTTTCCACGTTACGTTCAATCAGCAACAATGATGTCGATTTGACCGGTCAAGTGCGATACGGACTTCGTAGTTGAGCCTGTTTTATTCCACTACCAAAGTATTACTATTACGTTTTACTATTACATACTTACATAACTTTTTACATACTATTGATCCCCGTCTTCGCCCGGGGCAGATTTATAACCTATAGATAGCACTAAGGGATCACCGACCTTTAAGTACCACACCTTTGCCAGTTATTCTACCGCCAAGCAGTATCACATTACTGTGTTCCGGTTTGAAGGGCAATGTTTCCAGAGAATTTACAGAGCTTAGAGATAAAACATCTTAAATCTCTGGGTGGCGAGCGCATTGCAGTGCTAGGTAATGATTTGGACTCTTCATGTTCCAATAGGTGCGTGTCACTGTGCTGTTATGTGGCAGGCATGTTGCTTACCATCAGGTACATGTACTGCTCGTCTCGTCACTCTTTATTTAAAAAAAAAAACCTACATAAAATATGCAACGGTGAACACATTTTTTTGGAATCGGTCCAGTATTTATGATATAGATTAGTGCGTTCAAACAAACAAGCTCTTGGCTCTTAAGCTTTATAATAATATTAGTATAGATTGATATTGTTTCTTTTATTATTTATATTTGGTTGTAGGTTTTAATAGAACATCTTACAATTATTTCGAAGCATCAGGTGTTTTTCCTTAAATAACACTTTAAAAAAGATGTTTAACAATAATAATATCATATTTTTCGAAGTTGTAAAATCATATTTAGATCATTAGTTTTCACCTTATTTTTTGATGTTGTGGAATCATTCTTAGATCAGTTTTCGCTGTAATTTCAGTTGTATTAAAATATTTATTAAAGTTATGATTAAAAAATATTAGATCAAAAAAAAAATATGACAAACACTAGCACGTATACCATAATACACATACGCGAATGTGCTTTTATGTGGAGGCAATGCATTTACGTATACCTTTCCACCATTGAATAGAAAACTTCCGCCTCGGCTGGGGGAGACGGTCGGGGGGATGTCGTAATCGACAACGGACGTAGTGCCTCTACCGGCACCGACCAGTCTGTTTGTATTCAGCGTGGCCACCAGCATACTAGGCACGCTTCCAATTGATAGTAGGCTTCAACATCTCGATTATCTTTATACTTTCATCGACTTATACATTTTATTGGTATATACATTTTAGAATCCATTTACTACAATTAATATTATTGATGCGAAAGTAACTCTGTCTGTTTGTTCGTCTTTACCGCCTAAACCACAGAACTTATTTTGATCAAATCTGGTACATATATATAATAGAACCCTAGAAAGGACATAAGCAACTTATTATCCCGGAAAAAGGGTTGGAGGGGTTGAAACGAGGGATGAAAGTTTATATGGAAATTCGTCATAGTTGCAGATAAAACCATGAAACATTGTATCTAGACTCTTGATACGAACCTAATAAATGTTTGCCTAGCAACTTCGTAATTTTGATCTGTACGAGAATAGGGGTTGAGAATGGGGGAATGAACGTTCATATGGAAAAAAATCGTCACTGTTATATAAAACCAAGAAACTTCGTATAAAGACTCTAGATTTTGAAGCAATTTTGTAATTTCAAACTGTGCGGGGATGAAATAGGAGATGAAAGTTTATTTGCAAATTCGTCATTGTTGAATATAAAACCATGAAATTTTATATTTAGATTGTTGACATGAAGCCAATAAATGCTCGTTCTAGCCATTTTGTAATTTCGAACTTTACGGGGATAAAATAGGGGTTGAAATGGGGAATGAAAGTTTATATGGAAATTCGTCATTGTTGAATGTAAAACTATGAAATTTTGTATCTAGTATCGTGTCAAGAGTGACACGAACCCAATAAATGTTCCGTCAATTTTGTAATTTTGAGCTGTACAGCCTTGAAATAGTGGTTGAAATGGGGAATGAGAGTTTTTAATGTCGAAATTCATCATGGTGAATTTAAACCATGAAACTTTGTATCTACGCTGTAGACACGAAGCCAATAAAATAAATGTTGTTAAAGCAATTTTGCAATTTATAACTGTACGGGGAAGAAATAACGGTTGAAATGGGGAATGAAAATCTGTATAAAAGGTCGTCATCGTTGAAGTTAAAACCGTGAAACTTTGTATCTAGCCTATTAACACAAAGCCAATAAATGTTTTCTAGCAGTTTTGTAATTTCGAACACTACGCGAATGAAATAGAGGTTGAAATGGGGAAAGAAACACCTGGAACCAAATGCTTAGATTATATTATATTGAGATAAATCTAACGATATCTTAATTGTCAAAATCCATCCAGCCGTTTGGAAGATACGGGAATACAGAAATTTACAAACATACAAGATACGTGCGAAAAACATATAATAATTCTATCAATCAGGTAACAAGAACAAAATTAAAAATTTTGTTTAACCCCGGCTGCCTCGGATTCGTTATCTGTACAACATTCTACTAGTCAAGCCCTATCATTTGATATCCATATTAAGAGAGTTGTGAAAAAAGAAACGTATTTCGCCATTTTGTGGTAGCGGCCATCTTGGATTTGAAATTTGTCATAGTGCAAAGTATTCTACTAGTCAAGCTCTTTCGTTTGATACCCATATTGAGGTAGTAATGAAAAATATAATATAATTCGCCATTTTGTGGTGGCGGCCATTTTGCATTTGAAATTTGTTATAGTGTATAGTATTTTACTAGTCAAGCCCTTTCATTTGATACCTATATTGGGGTAGGTTGTGAAGAAATATTTTGTCTGCAATTTTGTGGAGGCGGCCATCTTGAATCGACATTAACCAAACTTAGCTAAGAACATCCGCACGGATATTAACATTCAAATAAAACAGACAGACAGACAGACATCGATGTCAAACTTATAACACCCCGTTTTTTGGTCGGGGGTTAAAAATACAAAGCAAAAAACAATCGTATGGAGCAGGTTCTCCCCTCCTCCTTTTAACCCCCGACAAAAAAAAGGGGTGTTATAAGTTTGACGTCGATGTCTGTCTGTCTGTCTGTCTGTCTGTCTGTCTGTCTGTCTGTCTGTCTGTCTGTCTGTCTGTCTGTCTGTCTGTCTGTCTGTCTGTCTGTCTGTCTGTCTGTTCAGTGTGTGTGTCTGTCTGTGGCACCGTAGAGCTCAAACGGATGGGCCGATTTCGATGCGGTTTTTTATTTGAAAGTTAATATCCGTGCGGGTGTTCTTAGCTATGTTTGGTTAATATCGATTCAAAATGGCCGCCTCCACAAAATGGCGGACAAAATATTTCTTCACAACCTACCTCAATATGGGTATCAAATGAAAGGGCTTGACTAGTAGAGTACTAAACACTATAACAAATTTCAAATCCAAGATGGCCGCCACCACAAAATGGCGAATTATATAATATTTTCACTACTGCCTCAATATGGGTATCAAATAAAAGGCTTGATTAGTAGAATACTTTACTGCACTATGACAAATTTCAAATCCAAGATGGCCGCTACCACAAAATGGCGAATTACATTTCCTTTTCACAATTCCCTTAATATAGGTATCAAATGAAAGGGCTTGACTAGTAGAATGTTCTACAGATAACAAATCTAAGGTAGTCGGGGTTAATCAAAATTTTAATTTTGTTCTTGTTTGAAGTCAGTTAAATAATTACTATATAAACGTCATCGTTCAAATCACAACAGCCTTGACGTCAGAAGCCTCTGATATTTGCGTGCGTACTAAAATTTGAAGAATTAGAAAGGCTACTTTCGAAAACATGACACCTCAATTATGTTATTTGAACAATCACAACTAAAGAATTTTATAATTGGACTTGTCTAACAATAAGTAAGGAATTCGGTATTAATTGAAATGTGTGGAGCTTTGCTGCCTTTGATAAACTCTCTCATGTTCCAATAGCTGCGTGTCACTGTGCTGTTATGGGGCAGGCATGTTGTTTACCATCAGGCATACGCAATGTTCCTCTCGTCACTCTTTATATAACAAGAACAAAATTAAAAATTTTGATTAACCCTCGACTACCTCAGATTTGTTATCTGTACAACATTCTACTAGTCAAGCCCTTTCATTTGATACCCATATTAAGGGAGTTGTGAAAAAAGACATGTAATTCGCCATTTTGTGGAAGCGGCCATCTTGGATTTAAAATTTGTCATAGTGTAATGTATTCTACTAGTCAAGCCCTTTCGTTTGATACCCATATTGAGGTAGTAGTGAAATAAATAATATAATACGCCATTTTGTGGTAGCGGCTATCTTGGATTTGAATGTTTTTTATAGTATATGATACTTTACTAGTCAAGCCCTTTCATTTGATACCCATATTGAGGTAGGTTGTGAAGAAATATTTTGTCCGCCATTTTATGGTGGCGGCCATATTGAATCGATATTAACCAAATATAGCTAAGAACATCCGCACGGATATTAACTTTCAAATTAAAAAACCGCATCGAAATCGGCTTATCCGTTTGAGCTCTACGGTGCCACAGACAGACAGACAGACATCGGCGTCAAACTTATAATACCCCTTTTTGGTCGGGGTTAAAATAAAAAACTTTTCACTGCTCCAATTCTACCTACAAGATTATATTTGGTGCGAATTTCACACAGCACTGTAATAAAGATAAACCTTCAAATTTAGGCTAATAAAACTCTGGCTTCGTTGCGAGCGAACAAAAAACGAGTTTTGTCACTGACCTCTCACAACTGTTATATCTTGAGTCATGCCTACTTTTACAGCATTTAAAACGATTTATTTAAACGCGCGGCGAGATTTTGTTCTTTAAAATAATCTTAAGAATTCTGACGAGCTAATGTTTTAGATATCATCATCATCAGCCGTAAGACGTCCACTGCTGAACATATGCCTCGCCTCTAGATTTTCTCAACGAACGGTTCTGCGCAACCTGCAACCAGCGGTTTCCAGCGACCTTTCTCCATCTGTCCATCTAGTGGGAGGACGTCCAACACTGCGTCTGCCGGTTCGTGATCGCCACTCGAGAATCTTTCTTCCCCATCGGTTGTCAGTTCTGCGAGCGATGAGGCCTGCCCATTGCCACTTCAGCTTGCTTACTCTTTACGCTATGTCGGCCACTTTCGTTCTTTTGCAAATATCCTCATTACGGATTCTGTCGCGCAAAGAGACTCCGAGCATAGAGCTCTCTCCATAGCTCGCTGTGCGACTTTGAGCTTCGTTATGAGGCCCGCAGTTAAGTAAAACAAAAATCTGGGCACTACTTTTCTAAAAAGGATAAGGAATGTGTTGCCTTAGTGGTTTTTTGCCGATGGTTATAATCTTAGTGTCTTAAAATCGAGAGTAATTCGGTTTCTTCTAGGTAAACACGCGACATCACGTAGGCACGTAGACCGCATTCACTTAATACCGCATCAAGCGAGATGGTGGTCAAGTGTAAACTAATAAAAATTAATAAAAAAATGAATTTTCCTGGCGTAATCACAGGTTAGAATTCATTGTCACTGAAGCGTTTTGAGTGAAACAGCATTGAAAACACCAGTGAGGCTACAATGTTAAAACTCTGACGTTATTTGTGACATAGTCAATTTGACTATTATCATCGTCACATCATCACTACATAGCATAAAACAATGTCACTTCCCGCGTATGTCTGTCCCTATATTCTTAGATCTTAAAAACCACCAAACAGATTCTAATGCAGTTGTTGTAATAGACAGAGTGATTCAAGAGGAAGGTGTATATGTATAATACGTGCATAAAATAGAAGAGAAATACGGATTTAAAAGTTTTCTAATGGAATGTCATAAAGAAACACATTTTTAAACTTTTTACACGCGCTTACACTGCAAACGCTGGCTGAACCCTATGGTCTAAATCCTTGATTCTCAAAGTGGGTGATGATGCCCCCTTGTGGCCACTGCAGGCCTGAAGACGCCGTTGTGCAGGGCTTGGAGTTCGTTGTGTACTACCTACTGGACTCAAGATAACTCTTGCGGTTAACTTTTACTATAGTAAAAGCCTCGTTTAGGATGAATGTTAAATCTTCGCTAATATAGCTCACAATAATTGTAAACATACAATAAACACTAATGTAATTTGAAGTTATAGTGTTTTTTGAGTATGTGAAATCAGGGGGGCGCTAAAGAATAATTTACTCTCAAAGTGGGCAGCAGACAACATAAGTTTGGGAGCCCCTGATCCAGATCAAAATAATGTACGGCAATATTGTATCCCTTGAAAAGGCGTGCGAAGCCATCCGTGCGAAGCCGGGGCGGGTCGCTAGTAGCCTTATACTATAATTTGTAAAAGTTGTCAATATAAACCTATTAGCGATCAATGACACGAATGATGCATTTCAATGCATATCAAACTCATGTTTTAATTCGCTATTTAAACATTCAAACGAATTGCGTCAGCTAATTGTCTGTTTGTAAGGCATTTATTTAAGTACCTAACACTCAATTTATATTAGTTTTTTTTTATTTATGCTGTATCTTTGGGATCGATCAGCTAAGTATCAGCTGGAGGCTCTGGAATCGATCGAGAAACGTGGCAAAATCTCTTTTGTGAAAAAAACTGCAAAGTCTTGAACAACGTCAAAAAATTGCCAGCTTGCTGCCACTAGTTTTACACTCTGATTTTAAAATAAACTATTGTTAAAATCATCATTTTTCAATCAGGTTTTGATTAAAAAAAAACAATTTCTATCATATGTAAAGTAAACCGAGCAATGCTTGGTCAACCAGGTACTAGATGCTTAAGCCCACTAACTCTAAAACGTATAGACAAACTCATTTAGCTCGGGAGCGCGCCTACATTGTAAGCGTATAAATTTTCCAAGTCATCGAACTTCGCAGATGCACGTACGCCGTGACCCCAATTCGCAAAAAGACGCGCAGTATTTGCGCATCATCTGATCACGCGCCTGCAATGATGAATGATGTTATAACTAAGGATTGCACGTAACCGTTTAAAAATGTCCTCACGAAAATACTGCCCAAACGTAAGTTCAACTCTTTTATGACAATCGTTGCTTGAATTAGCGCTTTTTTTAAACTTTTATAGGTTTACACTTATGATAAGTGACGATGCGGTCTACGATGGAGCGTTTTTACCTAGAAGAAACCGATTCACTCTCGATTTGAAGGCACAAACATTTTAACCAAGAGGGATATCTGTTAAAATGGACATTGTGACAATTTTAGGTATTTTGTCGACGTAATGTCCTTTTTTTTTAATGTTCACCTTTTTTTTAATGTTTAAAATGTCGAGAAGTATCTGTCCTAGACAAACCTTGTACGGGTATAAAGGGCGAATCTATTAATACATGTGACAGTTATTGTGTTTATGAAATAAATAATAAAAAAAATCTCTTAATTATTATCACAAAAGTAGAGTCAAATCTCTTCGTTCGTATCTTTGGAACATCATCCATGAAATTATGAAATGACGACCATTGCGATAGAAAAAAGAGCACACTCTCCGAAGTGTATCCGATAAAAACCCGATATATTCGTTGTCTATGAGCGTTTTGGCACACCGGACTGCTGCGCCGCACCGGGTATACACGCGCACTTCTTAAAATGTTGTTTTGAGGATATTGTCGTGAAAAAAATATTCTAAAAAAGCGAAAAAGAGTAATAGTGTTCTATCATGTTTTCGATAAGTACTATTTAGTATTATTTTGTCATTTCAAAGCGTTGGTACTCATCAATCGCATTAATAATAAAAAAAAACACATGATAAACCCTAGTAATTAAAAAAATAATATTTGTTCGACTGGGGTTGTTTCAAGTCGTTAATCCAAACTGAGCTTTACTGTTAGAAAATAGAGCTGTATTTTGAACATTTGAGATCATAATAATATGGCTGGTATCTCGACTAATTTGTTTTAGTAAAATTGTAATATTTGAGGGTAGAATAATTAATTTGTGTCAAGAATTATTTGTCTAGACAAATCAATTAGATTTTAAGGCAACTTTTGTTTTGTAAGAAAAAACTGCTTTTAATTAATAAATGAAAAAAAACATTTGCATCTAAGTACGTATAAATGAAATAATGACGCTTTAACTGTAACTTTTGCTTGAGACGTTGTGTCCACGTGATATAACATCATTGATGCGCCTGCGCCGAAATTCGTCCACATCTCACGCAACTATCTATTACGTCTGATTGGATTCCTTCCGGCGTGAGCTGCGCATATCGGGACCAAAGGCCAACTATTTTCTGGAACTATTCAGACCTTTAATATATAGAAATAGGCATACGTAGTAAAGGACACCCTGAAACCTTTTATAGAATTAAGCATAATATTTTTTTTTAGTGGAAGTCTGTCTTGTGAAATACCACACCTTTGCCAGTTATTCTACCGCCAAGCAGAAATGTGCATACATCACTGTATTCCGGTTAGAAGGACAATGTTTCCAATAAAATTACAGGGCATAGAGATAAAACATCTTATATCTCTGGGTGACGAGCACAGTGCTACGTAATGATTTGGACTCTTCATGTTCGAATAGCTGCGTGACACTGTGATGTTATGCTTACCATCAGTCACATGTCCTGCTCATCTCGTCACTCTGTACTATAAAAAAAATAGCTAACGTAGCGTAGGACGCCCTGCAGTTCGATGGAGTAATTATATCCTACTCTGTGTAAAAAGTATCGGGAATATATCAATGAAAAGACCCGTGTAAAAGAGGTCGTTCTAATTTTTTACTGCATGTTGGTAGCACTGTACTGATTTAGCGCGCAAAGTTTGAGCGGGATCTGTCATTTATCTGCTTTTTGTGAGACAGCAGGGAGTGACTGGAGAACAAAACCCGAGGATAGGGCTAAGTGGCGTGTCATGGGAGTAGCCTGTGTTCAGCAGTTGACTAAAAAAGCGAAAAAGAGTAATAGTGTTCTATCATATTTTCAATGATCATTCAGAACTTTATAGTGTTCAGTCATTAGTGTGGAAATTTTAAACCATCTACCATAGACCTGTCTGACTATAAAATTCCCTCAGCAGGTATTTACCATCGATATAAACCATTTTATGTGCCCTCCCAAACTTCAGGCGCACGGAATTATGTCATCGTTGGTAAAAGTAAGCTCACTCTTTCCGTGCGGTGAACGCTGGACGTTTTTACCTATTACCAACCAACCAAAATAAGTAGAACCACAGCATATATCGACGTTAGCGATTCTAGAGGTTTAGTTTATTGGTTATGTTGAACCACTTATGATACACACTTAGACGCAGTTTATTACCAATTTCAATGTGCTCAGGACACATCCATTGATTTATATCAATGGACATGGTGATATAATCTGATTAACCTGTGAGAAGATGTCCGCATTCCTAATGACGACATCCGGTTATCCGGTATGTTTCTCACGACGAACCGTGGCCACAGATAATGGAGTCACAGATGTATAACCAAAAATAACATAATAATTTGTTTTCTCTGAAAGAAACAAAAAGCGACTTCAATTTAAATTAAATTCAGCCACTCGACCGAATTTTATACGAAGGAATCACCCTCTACACACGAGCCCTAAAATCAGAGGAAATAACGTAAAACTAGTAGGGAGGACCCTATATAGCACCATAAATCACCAATCATATGGTGCGATGTAGACTCCTCCCCACTACTTTTATATATTATCCTCATATTTTAGTCATTTCCTCTGATTTTAGGACTCGTGTGTGGAGCGTTTCAATTTACACAATAAGTACAGTAGCAAGTTAACTTGCGTCATTGGCGAGTTGAATTGTTAATGTTTGAACGGCAAAAGCGAGTTAAGATAAGATAAGATAAGATAGCATTTATTGACATATTAAAAACATACATTAGAATTAGTAACAAATTTCATTAGAAACCAATTGCTGAACATAGTATTAATATGTCTCATCATTTGCAAAAAATATAATGTCATTGAAAATATAAAATAATGTACATCACAATTAATAAAATGCTGTACCTATAGGGGCATTATTGTTACTATCTGTTATAATTAATACTGTTACTATCTAAATTTAATTATCTATTAAATTTAATATCTATATATTATTGTGGTAATATAAGTACCTAGGCACGTACAGTCTTACATAGCCAATTGCTCGTAAGCGTCATAGAAACATCAATACTACTCGTAGTTAAAATTTAAATATTCACCTATGCTGTACAAAGTCCTCTGGATTAAAAGCTGTTTGATCTTTCCTTAATTTGCTCGAGATGGTTTTAATACTTTCCGGCAAATGATTGTATAAAACTCTACCAAAGTGAATGGGCAGCCTCTTTGCAAATGCAAGTCTGTATGGTATCGGCTGCAACATTATCCGCGTACGTCCTGATCTCCGATCCTTTGCTTCAGTCAATGAATATTTTTCTAAATTGTCCCTGGTGTACTTGAGAGCTTCAAATATATAGAGTGCAACTGATGTCATAATTTTTTGCTCTCTATAAGTAGTAAGTTGTTGATAAGTTGAGTTTAATAGATCGCGATCCTACTATTATACTTACCTACAAATTGTAATATAAGTATTTTAAGTATTAGGATGTAAGGTTCTTAATATGTATGTGTATTTGATACCTTGCGGCACATTGTCCCTTACCCCGTCTTTTGCTGTTTAAAATTTTCTCTCCATCCTCCGGTTGCCTGGAAGAGATCGCTTTTAGCGATAAGGCCGCCATTTGTTTCACTAGATTTAAGAATTCCGCTTTTTCTTTATTCGTTTTTGTTGTTGTGTTGTGACCAACAAAGCGTTTCTATCTATCTATCTATCTATCCTATTTTTTAACCCCCGACCAAACAAGGGGTGATATAACTTTGACGTCGATGTGTCGTCGTCTGTGAGAATACGTCGGACTTTTTTTATACGTCCATGTTTTCTGCATATTTATTACAGTTTGCGATCATAATCATAATCATAATCATAATCATAATCATAATCATAATCATAATCATAATCATAATCATAATCATAATCATTTTATTTATAACCAACGTTACACGTCATCCATCATACAATTCACAAAAAAATCATGTAAAACAAGAAAAAAGTTCTGGTAAATAAAACTTTACCTTAGCGTAGTGTAAATCACACATTACATCAATTAAAAATGATAAATGTCATATAATCAATTAATATAAATGTCACATCTCGCTTCGGGATCGAATTACCTCGACCTTTACAATACCTGTACAATAGAATATCCAATAGCGCAAGCTTAAAGACAGTATTCAATATGCCTGATTACTAATCCATAGAGTATTCTGTAGAGTTCTGTGATCTGTCCAGTGTCCGGCCTAAATACGCACCACATCGCCATTTGGTGACGCATGCTGGATGGTCTACGCTGCGTCTATAGCCAATCCTGCTCATACCTTATAAACACTTTAACGACGTTTAGTAACTAATAGGAATCGTTTCATACATTTTCTACCAAACTACTTTTACTAGCATAATTAATTTTCTACGGAAAAACAAAAACCAACTGCAATTTTAAAATTTTATTCAAGACTCGATTAATTTTCATGTTTCTGGGAAATCTACGATAACGTCGTCCAAGTAAAGGTAAGTAAATTTTAGTTTTTTAATCAGAGGCCCACCTAGGTACTGGTACCAGCCTAGGGGGGAGACATGACCCCATCCCCCCCCTGATCGTAGGTGATCGACCACGTGGTCTTTTCCCATATTATTATCATACTAGTTATCATATAAAGACTATTAATCAAAATAATGCAGCCTGCGAAGCCGAGGGTCGTGGGTTCGATTCCCACCCAGTGCAAAAATATTTGTGTGACGAATTCAAATATTTGTACTGTGTCTGGGTGTTCCTATATACCATAAGTATATATTTAAAACTACATGAGTATTATATCAGCTATCTTGCGGCCATAGTTCAAGCTTTGCTTAGTTTGGGGTCAGATCTCGTTGTGTATGAAAAGTCCACCCATATTTATTTATTTATTTGCTGTCCTGCTCACTGTGCCCTGAACTGCACCAGAACTGACCTTATAGACTAGACGTTTCCCTCCCCGGAATTACAGGTCATTAAATTAATTATAAATCCGTATAGTAAATATTGAATTTAAATTGTACAAAAAATTTAGAAACTAAACAGTCATGAGAACTGCCGATAGAAGTGAAAACTGATAACTCAGAAATTGATAGCTTACTTTGGAAACTACGCGATTGAAACATGAGGGCGTGGCCATGAGCATGGCCATCTAGAAATACCTACGCATTTCTACGTAGCCAATGGGAAATCCTGACGAATTTATAAATGGCTAATAGCCCCATGGTCCCGAGTTATTCCGAATGTTTATTATCATTCCCAAGCGTGACGCTAGAATTCAATTCACAATCCAAGAAAGTATCTGTCTGTGGTGCGCTAAAAGAAATTTTCACTTCAAAAATATATACAAAATTGCATTAAAAACAAAAAATATTAAATAGTAGGTAGGATAGGTGTAAAAACAAATAGGTACATCGAAAGGAAGAAGATTTATATTTAAGTTTATCGATTTATATTAGTTTATCGAAAGTGTCCCCGATATTTAAAGGCAAAGGCAAACGGGACGATATTGATGGATATAGACCAGTATCGATTATACCAGCAATAGCCAAAGTATTCGAAAATGGCTTGAGTTCGCGATTAGTGGCCTACCTATCGGAAACCGAGGCGCTGTGTGAACAACAATACGCATACCGCGAAGGGAGGTCTACGACTTCTCTAACGCGTGAAGTGATTCGTAGCGTGTTGGCTGCCCGTGAACGTAAAGAGCAAGTAGCCGTCTTATGCTGTGACTTATCGAAGGCCTTCGATGTTGCAGACCATGAGACCTTAGCTTTAAAGCTGAAACACTATGGCATAGCTGGGAAATCATACGAGGTATTGACTGACATGTTACGAGGCCGCTCTCAAGTAGTGGATGCTGGCGATGGCGACAATAAATCAGACCCGTTGCCTTCGTCTATGGGAGTACCGCAGGGTTCGTCAGTCTCTAATATTATGTTTTCTCCTGCTAAACGATCTACCCGAAGCCGTAAAAGGTGCAGCCATATTCATGTATGCGGATGACGTGGCTGCCGTAGTCACAGCTCTTTCAATAGAGGAATTAGAAGAGAATTAAATATTGTAATAAACGGCTTAAATTCATGGTTTAGCGCCAACGGTTTTATGCTAAATTCAAAAAGACACACTATATTCACTTTTGTCTGTCGGGACACCATACAAAACCGCTAAAAGTCTCGCTAAATGGTGTTAGGATTGAGCAGGTACAGAACACCGCATTTTTGGGCTTCGAGATTGATCGCAGCATGACGTGGGAACATCACATCGACAAGATGTGCACTAAAGTTGGCAGTGCGTGCTTCGCGCTAAGACGAGTATCCCGAGTGGTGTCTACGGAAGTGTCACGTGCATGTTACTTCGCCACAGTGCATTCACGGTTACAATACGGCGCCGAGCTATACGCGCGCGCTGCCGACTGGAAGCGTGCGTTCCGCGCCAAAAACGTGCCGTACGTGCCATTGTTGGCGTATCGCAATGTACATCCGTCAGACCATATTTCAAGGAGCTTGGCATACTTACTTTACCTGCTATCTTGATCTATCAAGTGGCTGTGTATGTCAAAAATAATCTAGAATCGTACAACACGCGAGGAGAGAGACATTCTCGCAACATACGCAACGCCGACAAGCTGGATGTTATACCACACTCTCACGAGGTCACAGAAGTTAACTCACATTATGGGACCGGAAGTTTATAACGCTCTTCCCAAAATAGTTATATCGGCCCCAAGTTTCGGCAGCTTCAAAACAGATTAAAGTGCTGGCTTATCGATCAAACTTTTATAGTTACAGCGAATTTTTAGAGAGTGATGGCAAAGTTCCCATAAAATGTAAATAAATAAATTTGACATAGGTTAGTACAATTGCAATAAAGACATTATACTCGTATAATGCTTGACAGTTTTCTGTACAATAATTATTGTAATACAGTAAAGTAGTAGTTTCAAACTTTGAAAATGTATACAATTTGTATGCTCTTTCTTTTGTTTTAATTTTTTATTAATTGACGTGTAAATTGTACATTTATGAATAAAGTACTTTGACTTTGACTTTAAGAATTTCAGTCCGATCTGCTCATACATTACGACGTACTTGAGCACCAAACATCGAAACATCTATACATTGACATATTTAATATTAGTACGATAACCGTTACTGTATATAGTTAATAATCAGAAACGGCTATTCTTAGAACGCCTACATAGTTTTCCCTCGGCTGCCATACAAATGCTAGTCTTAATTAATGTGGAAAATGATTGAGTATCGTATTTTTGGACATTGCCTTTCGATGAATAGAGACTTATTTCTATAAAAAATATTGGATTGAAAATACTAATTGCCCATTTATGAAGGTCTCTTCTATAAAAAGATTGAAAAACCCAGGGAATTATAATTTGTATTCGTCTAATATTTTAGACTTGACAGTTTTGATGTTTGTGGTTCAATCACGATGAAACACCAGCATGTTTCGTGTTGAAATTTGGAACACAAATTGTAGTTTAGAGTAAAGTTGTACAATGGCTACTTTTTATCAAGGGTAGGTAACTTCAAGGTTAAATTCACACAAGTGTGTAAAAAGTCTCGAACATCGCCGCAAAATTGCTAGCTTATCGGTTTTTTATCGCATACACTTCGGAGAGTGTGCAACTGATTTGCACGATCTAATACCAGCTTGCCCTTTTTCTACTGGAATGCTCGTAGCTTGAAAAAGCGACATCGTTTCACGGTTGATGTTCCAAAGATACGAACGAAGAGATTTGACTCTACTTTCGTGATAAGAACGTCTAGGCTGTGGAATACGTTGACTGAGAGGGTTTTTCCCGATAGTTACAATCTTTGTGTCTTCAAATCGAGAGTGAATCGGTTTCTTCTAGGTAAACACGCTCCATCGTAGACCGCATCATCGTTTAATATCAGGCGATATGGCGGTCAAGTGTAAACCTATATAAGTTAAAAAAAAAATTACCTGTATTCCAAATTTCAGCTCGATCCGTTCACACGTAACGACCCGAATGAGCAACAAACATCCATACATTGCATAATAATAGTATAGTAATAATAGTATATCTCTTTATATAAAAAACGTAATTTCGAAATAAACTCGCGACTTTCGTACTCCTGTGCTTCTTCGATCCGTCGTATTAGCCTACTCTAATAGAGTATGTTTAAAAAAAATAAACAACAAACAATGACTCCCCTCGTGGCTTAGTGGGTAGTAACTCTGCCTGCGAAGCCGAGAGTCGTGGGTTCGATTCCTACACAGTGAAAATATTTGTGTGATGAATTCAAATGTTTGCACTGTGTCTCTATCTGGTGTTTCTATTTATAATAAGTTTTTTTTTTTAAATGGTGATGAGGCGATCCGGACATGTGCCTGACGGTAAGCAACATGCCTGACACATAACAGCACAGTGACACGCAGCTATTGGAACATGAAGAGTCCAAATCATTACCTAGCACTGCACTGCGCTGGTCACCCAGAGATCTAAAATCTTATATCTCTAAGCCCTGTAATTTCTCTGGAAACATTGCCCTTCAAATCGGAACACAGTAATGCTAGCACATTACTGCTTGACGGTAGAATAACTGGCAAAGGTGTGGTACTTCCCCAGGCGGACTATGCCAAGAGTCCTACCACTAAAATAAATACAGTAAATACAGTTTTAAATACACACTAATAAGTGTGAATTTAAAACTGTATATGCATTATATCAGCTATTTGGCCTCCATAGTACAAGCTTTGCTTAGTTTGGGGTCAGATGGTGTTGAGTGTGAATTGTCCACAAATATAAAAAAATCGATCGCTGAAACGAAGTAGAACCGGAATAAGAAAGTCGCGAGTTTATTTCGATATTACGTTTATCGTAGCAAGCTATCTGTGTCCATAGCTTTGCTTGATTGAAAAATGTCGACCCATATTTGTCGACCTATATATCTTTCTTTCATAACTTTGTTTTTCGCCAATAGAAAGAAAAATATTAGTCAAAATGAACCAAATAATCCTTCTATTTGACACACATTATTGAAGACAATACGCTCACGTCAATATGACGTCACATTGACGCCCCTCTGACGTCACTAACGGCCTCGACATGAATCGTCTCAAAATGTATACAATACTAACGATTACTTTTTTAGTCTGTATTTATTTAATCTATTGTCTTCAATAGCTTAATTTTATCGTATTACTTCTACAGTAGATATCAAATTCGTAACAAAATTTTGAGCAGATATATCTTATCTTCTATGTATAAAATAATAGTTATGTTGTTTTGTGTACGCTTCAAAACCTTAAAAAGTTCTGCACCGATCGAGCTGAAATTTTACAATGATATTATAAAATCCGCATCAAGGATTGTTTTTATCTAATTTTTGCATCATAATATGCCACAGCAATGCGTGGTAGGGTACAGCTAGTGCTTTATACATAAACAGCCCACTAAATGTTCCCACTGCTGGGACTCAGGGCCTTCTCTCGCAAGGAGAGAGTCAAGGCCATAATCCATAATTGGTGGATGACACATGACTTCGAAAGGTACATGTCGGTTTCCTCACTATGCTTTCCTTTACTGTTTTAAGTTGGTGGCATTGTGCACATGACTTCGTAAAGATTTACGTTCAAATCAGGTCGGCACTCACCGAAATGTTACTTTAGTTAAAAAAACATTACGGTTTAATTCATTATTATCTGATTATCTGATTTAATTCATTATTATAGTGTTTTAGGGTTCCGTAGCCAAATGGCAAAATACGGAACCCTTATAGATTCGTCATGTCTCTCTGTCCGTCCGTATGTCACAGCCACTTTTCTCCGAAACTATAAGAGCTATCTATACTATTGAAACTTGGTAAGTATATGTAATCTGTAAACCGGATTAAGATTTTGATATAAAAAATAGGAAAAAACAAAAAAAAATAGGGGTGTCCCATACAAAGAACTGAAACTCAAATTTTTTTTATCAATGCCATACGTGTGGGATATCTATGGATAGGTCATCAAAAATGATATTGAGGTTTCTAAAATTTTTTTTTCTAAACTGAATAGTTTGCGCGAGGGACTCTTCCAAAGTGGTAAAAGTGTGCCCCCCCCCCCCTGGAACTTCTAAAATAAGGAAATGACAAAAATAAAAAAAGTGTATGATGTACGTTGATGTATGTAAACTATCAACGAAAATTGGTTAAAATTATATCTAGTAAGTACTTTTATTTTAATACGTCATAAGCTGACTATTGTAAAAACACTGATTAAAGTAACAAAGAACTACAAGTACTTTTGTATTATGTTACTTGCTGCTACGGAAGCCTTCATGGGCGAGTCCGACTTGCATTTGACCACTTTTTTTCTTGTCTTTTTTTATATTTCACAAAAAGGATTGTTAAGTTAAATTATAATATCCCACAATAGCTCTCTATAGTGACCAATTGAGGGAAAGAACAGAGAAGACCTTTTCTCAACGTTGGGACAATATAGGCTAATCCATACTAATATTATAAACGCGAAAGTAACTCTGTCTGTCTGTCTGTCTGTCTGTCTGTCTGTCCGTCTTTACCGCCTAAACCAACCAACAGATTTTGAGGAAATTTGATACATAGATAAAATAGATCCCGAGAAAGGACATAGGCTACTTTTTGTTCCGAAAAAAAAGGGTTGAAAGGGTTAAAATAAGGGATGAAAGTTTATATGGAATACTTCGTCATTGTTGAAGAACTATGAAACTTTACGTCTAGATATTTAACACGAAACCATAAAATGTATGTTTTAGCAGTTTTGTAGTTTCGAACTGTACCTACGGGGGTGGAATTGGGTTTTTTTTTATTATTTATTATTATTTATTCTTGGGTCAAATTTAGTAATTCAAATTTCACCCTCTTCCTGTCAACCGATTAATCTGAAATGTTGTATACACTTTGGATTTTGATGACAATACAATTATGTTTATTCATTATCATTATAAATTCAAGATGGCCGCCGCTACAAAATGGCGGATAATTTATGTTTTATTAATCCCATCAATATGGGTATTAAATGAAAGGGCTCAACAAGCAGAATACAATATACTATAAAAAATTGATATCCAAGATGGCGGCCGCTACAAAATGGCGGATAACGTAGGTTTTATCAATCCCATCAACATGGGTATCAAATGAAAGGGCTCAACAAGCAGAATACAATATACTATAAAAAAATTGAATCCAAGATGGCGGCCGCTACACAATGGCGGATAACGTAGGTTTTATCAATCCCATCAATATGGGTATCAAATGAAAGTGCTCAACCAGTAGAATACAATGTATTATATAAAATTAAAATCCAAGATGGCGGCCTCTACACAAATGGCGGATAACTTAGGTTTATGAACCCCATCAACATGGGTATCAAATAAAAAGGCTTGACAAGAAGAATACAATGCACTATACAACCTCAATACTTAAGATGGGCGCAGCCACTAAATGACGTATCAGACTATCAGACAGAATTTTGATAGTCGACGAGATTTCCATGGTGTCTTATCAAATGTTATGCATGATGGACTCTCGATTAAGGCAAATTAAGAACTGTGAAAATGAGTTTTTTGGAGGAGTAAACGTATTACTTTTCGGTAATCTTTTACAACTGCCTCCTATAAAATGATCAGGAACACCTGTTTTCAATTCTAATATGAAATTATATATAAAGTAACTCTCTCTGTCCGTTACCGTCTAACGCCTAAGCCACTTAAAGAGTTTGTTACAATTTGGTGCACAGATAGACTACCTAGACTTAGGAAAGGACAACGGCGACTTTTTATCACAGAAAAAGAGTGGAAATGAGGAGTAAAAGTGTGCATGGAAGGATCTTGGCACTCTTTGTATGTTATTTTTAACCGACTTCAAAAAAGGAGGAGGTTATCAATCCAGTTGTATTTCCAATTGTGAATCAATTTAGATGGTTATTTTTTTGGTTGGTAGATTATAGTTTAGAGGTGGTCATATAAATTTTATCGAAATCAGTGCGGCGGTTTTTGAAATATGAACAACAAACTAAAATTTGCGTTCATGTAATCAGTCGATATATCTACTAATATCTACTAATAGACTCTAATAAAATTTGGTGGAACGTCCCAATATGATTTTAAATTAAAGTCTGTTTTTGATTAATTTTTTGAGAACATAGTTTCTTTGTAATTTGTCGTGTAAATTGTACATTTATTAATAAATATAAAACTTTGACTTAGACCGATTTTGATTAGGAAACGTGAATTTGTATGGTAGTAGACATACGAGTAGGTACTGCCTCAATTACTTTAATAAATATGTGGCGCGGACGAAGTCGCGGGTAAAAGCTAATATAATAATAAAAATAAAAAAAATATCAAAAAATAAAGTTGGGGGTTGGAGGGCTGAGAAATTCGTTTAATTTGCGAATTTCTCAATTCCCCCAACTTTATTTTTTGGTAATTTTTTTTTATGATTTAACCATGGACGTATAAAAAAATCGGACGTGGTCTCGCTAAAACAACAACTGTGTCCATCAAGTCAGCCACATAATATGCACATGTGCGCTGATACATACAGGCTGGCACGCACACATCAGTGGGTCGTTATACCTATCAGTGACAATCTGACAACGCACATGTGCAAATGCGGCCGACTCTAGTGACACAGTTTTAGTTTTAGCGAGACTACGTCCCAGTTTTTTATACGTCCATGGATTTAACATCAAAAATACATTTTTCTCTCAAGATTCGCCCTTCTATCAACCGCCGTTTAATAGATACAATAGTACTGTAGTCATTTTCCTAATTTAAAACGTTTTCGGGGTTAAATTAGTAGCTTTAAATATCTCTAAAACATTTTCATAATCCAACCTTTTTAAACCCATTTTTAAATGGGAAAGTTAATTTGATAATGTAGACATTTCTAAATGTTTCCAATTCATTACTCCCCGTGTTACCAACTCAGGTATTAGGGGAGAGGGGGGGGAGGAGCGCGTGCCTGACACCCTAGTTACTAGGGGTGGCACTGAGCTCTGTTACTAAGGCAAAATAAGGCTCAGAACAGACTTGCGACAAAAATATCGATATATATATCACACAACCCTATTTATTAATATATAACTTATATAACTTTTATAATTTGACACTTAGCCACCATATCGATAAATTTGTGGTGAAGATGGTGAAAGTGAAGGAAAGCATCGTGAGAAAACTAGCGCGGTCCAAGAGAGATCTTTTTTGAAGACAAATGTTACTCGTCAACCTTTGGCCTGTGTGGTGGGCATTAGCTTTATCCTAATTGTTTTTTTTAACTATTGTAGGTTCACACTTTTTTAATGGGTCAGAGCCTTTATTATCAAAACTAAAATACAATGAGAACTGTTAAAATAACAGTGTTTTGGAACACATACAACTTTTAGTTTCAAAGATTGCCACGGATGGCTCTGCTTTCATTTAAATTATTATATTATATTATTACACCGTCCACGCAAATAACAACAAGAACGACACAACGCTACATACCTACTAAACACACACTTGACCGCCATCTCGCCTGATGTTAAGCGACGATGCGGTCTACGATGGAGCGTGTTTACCTAGAAGAAACCGATTTACTCTCGATTTGAAGACACTAATATTGTAACCATCGGGGAAACTCCACTCAGGCAACCCATTTCTCAGCCTAGACGTTATTATCAGGAAAGTAGAGTCAACTTCTTTGTTCTGTAAACTAGAAACTTTTGATGTTTGTTGATCAATAACATCACAAGAATTCAAGGGATGAGGATCAAATTTATAACTGAAGTACGGAACCGTCTGAAAAAAACACAGGCTGGTTTTCATTCCAAAAAAAAAATACGAGTTCTCTTGAGAATTGTCATTATTATTAAAAGTTTAATGTAGAAGTACTTACAGGTTACGCTGCACCGAGGCATTAAGCAACTCGATCTTCCGCACGGATGGGAGTAGCCTTAGCTAAAAAATATTGTTCAAATCTTTCTGTCATTTCTTGCGGGAGGCGAAGGTTGCACACTAGCGCAAAGCCGCACTATTACATACAAAACATACCTGTACCGATCCATTGCCGATCATACTCACACAGCCAAATCACTAACACATAAAAAAATAAAGCACCATTCACAAACCTAGCCCCGCCCTCAGCCAGTCTGCTATCAAACTCCATGGTCCACGCGGACTTGTTCTTTAACAGAGGGGAAACGCTGTGTATGCCTACTCCCTTCCGTGCTGCTCGCTGCATCGAGATAATTAAATTATAGTTTTGATCGTGATAAGTCCTGTAAAGTGTTTAGTGTTTACATTAAGAATTGGCATTTTTAAAATTTCAGGCTAGCGAAATATAATTTTAATAAAACAGTTGTTTTCATCTCGACTTCAGAAGTAAATAAATTACCAGTCTCATCAACAGGGACTGCCGATAGAAGTGAAAAATTTTAAACTTAGTTTTTTTTTATAGAATAGTGTGATGAGACGAGCAGGACATGTACCTGATGGTAAGCAACATGCATGTCACATAACACAGTGACAAGCAGCTATTGGAACACGATGAGTCAACATGAAGATGTTTTATCTCTATGTAATTTCACTGGATACATTGCCCTTCAAACCAGAACTGTAAAAGCGTGTCGGAAGCAAATCTGTAAAGTATTTAATGCGATTTAAATTTAAGAATATTTTAAATCGTTATCAGAGACTTTACGGTAACTTGATCAACAGCTTTTCCCATTTTCCATATTCTCAGAACTCGGGTTAATATTTCTATATCTACCCGAGTTCTGGGAATATTAAAAACCTGAAAACAATTTTAAATGTTTAATGTTAAGGGACACGTGTTTTGTTAATTGGGTATTCTAATTTTACAGGCTAATTAATCGTCATGAGAATTCTCTGTCACAGTATTAATCTATGTGTTTAAATGAAAAGTTTTCGTTCCGAGAGACTGTTCTGAATCTAAATATTTTAGCGGGCTTTAAAATGAGTGGGTTATTTTTGGCTTTATGTTTTTTTTTAAGTGAAAACTCTTCTTTTGACGCACCACACACAGATTTTTCGTGGGCTGTGACTTGAGCTCAAGCGTCGCGCTCGTAAATGAAAGAAATCTTCGGCGGGTGAATTTGGTACCATGGCCATCTAACATCTAGTCTAGATGGACATGCTTAGAAGACTTATTTAAACGACAATGCTTTGATGATTAGATGAATACTCCAGACTAGCACCCTCCAGTTTCACTCCAGTTTTTGAAGTGGAAACTTCTTTCGGTGCGCCTAGACAGAATTTTAGTGGGCTGTAAATTGAAATCTAGCATCACGCTCGGGTATGATAATAGTTTTTCGGGTACACTCGGGATGCTAGAGCGTGAATCAAAATACAGTGAACAAGCGCGTCAGAGCGAGAAAGATAATACAGTCCCTGTATACCTGTGTTTATTAAGTGCATGTCTTTTTTTTTGTAGGTACCTATGTGATGGCTCTGCCAATTGTGAATATCTAGAATCTTTCAAGGTCACGTGACATCCACCAACCGGCAGTCTATCGCCAACTTTCCTGCTTTCTGCTTTGTTTTGATTTGTGACGTCATCTGCCAATTTGATAACCCCGATGAAAGCAGGCAACTACATCTGCTTTCCGTATGCAGTTGAAATGAAAGCAGATGTAGCTGCCTGCTTTCATCGGCGTTATCAAATTGTCCGATGACGTCACAAATCAAAGCATAGCAGAAAGCGGGAGAGTTTGGCGGTAGACTTGCTGCTTTGAATCAGCGTGGGGAAAGATCATCTTATGAATGTTCAAAATAACTAAAAAATGCTGATACACAAATTCTATACTACTGTAAGTGAATATTTAAATGATAAGAAAATTAATTGGAATACTAACATTTTAGACATTTTTAGTATTAAAATTAACGTGGTTGTTACACATATTTCATTGGATAACGGGACACTCACGTATATACGGTCGTCAATCCGACTGAGTTGCCCGTAAACGGCAGCCACCGCGCGTGTGCACTCGCCTTAAAAAGCCGCCGCCGACGCGGCCGAAACCTCGAGTCGGATTGACCGACCGTATATACGTGAGTGTCCCGTTATCCAATTAAATATTTTAGACATTGTTTAACATGAAGCGTTTACAATTTATTAACCTTATTCCATTAATATCTCAATAGATATTATTATTCCATTATGAAATTTGACATTCAACTGACATAAGACCAAATAATGATATATTGTATCATGTTGAATTAGTTTGTACTGTATTACGTTTTGACATTCTTTGAGTATTTACATATTTCACTGTATACATATTGTCATTTTTTGATTATATACATTTATTGCACTTTATACATTCTTTGACATTCCTCAAATGGATGAACTGCAAAATCTACTGCTGCAAGACCTTAGACCTTTGGTGGACATACTGATCAAACTCTAAAAACACAAAACAACATCCTGATGATGTTTCATCACGATGTTGTTGCCAAGACGTTGGCAAAATTGTGCTCACCAAGCATTTATCTCACAAATATATATATCACAACCAAATAGAAGCCAGAAATGAATCGAAAATGAGGAAAAAAGAAGACTGCAATCAGCTATTATCATTTTTTTCATTGTATAAATTAAGACTACAACAAATTATCTTGCCAGACATATTGCATGCCTCTCGCAGAAGCCAGTTTGTATGGGGCTTATCTTACCTACAAACAGCAATAAAGAATTTGTATTTGTATTTGATCCTTGACTTTCCCCTTGCGAGAGAAGACCCCTAGTCTCGGCAGTGGGATCATTTATTGGGGTGCTTTTACTGACCAATCGTATTTTTGTAAAATCGTCGATAAAAAATGTCGTGATCCACAGTCGCGAGTGTAGATAGAGACTTGTCGCCATGCAGTCTGCGCCAATTGACTCACGAAGGCGATGCAGTCGTGCGACTAGACGCACCATTATTTGCGAAAATGAAGGACATTTTTTTCATATCCGTATCAAAATATAGAAGCTCCACTACTTAGGCATGGGTCTCCCCTAGCTAAGGTGTAGGCACCACGCTGGCCAAATTACGAATTGGGTAACTTCACTTGTCTTTTAGGAGTGAAATCTTCTTCGACAAGGTTTCCACACAATGCATTCTCTTCACCGTTCTTAAATTATAAATATTGGCGAGCAATTCACACACAACAGCATCTAACCCCAAACTAAGCAAAATATGGCTTGTAATTAGCTGCATTATGCATATGACTTTTCACACGATTATGTTTTGACCTAACTTGCTTTGTTTATGGTTATTGAGAATAAAAAACTACTAGATTTTATATTGTTCAAACTAAGTATATGTTGTAAATGAGTCAAATATTTAATTTAAAATCTTGTAATAATTATTGCAATTAACGCAAACCAAATATTTAAAGACCTTAATTGTTAATTTATTTATAACTGTAATTTTGTTAAACTACCTAGATTTAAGCGAAACTACTGTTTCTTACGCTCTTAAAGTACAAATATTTTAAATATGTTGTATACAGATAGTGATGGTGGGAGTTGCCGTTCTCCTGACTAAACCAGCTTTAACTTATTGTACCATTTCAAATAATTCTGGCGTAAGTAAAGTTGCTTAAGTATTTAAAACGTTGAAGACACTAATTTGGTATGTTCATTCATATTCGAGATGTATTTGAGAGTTTTCTAGTAGTATGTAGATACGCTTCTTCATCCCTTTTCATCGAATGGAATGGTACTGGTGTACTAAATACTACTACTCCTGGGACTCCAGGGATAGAAAGGTCTATACCAAGGAGAGAATCAAAGCCATATTCCACCACGCTGTCGCAATGCAGGTTGGTGAAAGATGCATGACCTAGAAAGATGTGACCTTCGTCGTTTTCAAGTGAGTGGCATTACGCACATGACTTCGAAAAAGCGGTGGTGGCTGATATAAACCAGGCCTCCGGATCGGGAGTTGCTTTTCTCTCGACTACATCAGTCGTAACTTTAACTGCAATGTTTTTAAAATTTGTTTTTTTTATTACAATTCATTGGAACTCTGTATCTATTCAATACATATACAAATAAAATTATCCATATCTCATCATTATTAATTTAGTGAAACTATCCCATAAGGTCCTTAGCAACAGTGCAGTGTGGCCATCCTACTGTGATCTCGTGTTGGTCACAGTTCAAGTAACAGTTAGTGCGACCTGGGCGGTCTCTCGCGGACTCACATAAAACAGATGGATAATTGAAGGAAACTTCTTGAGGAAACTGATGCAGTATCTTTCCACGAAACGACCAAGAAGCTCATGACTAGCACGTGACGAACATAAAGTACAATAAAGAGTGAATCTATCTATACAATTATATTTTTTATTAACTTGTGATATTGCAATTAACTCCTACTAAACGTATAACATTTAGTAGGTACCTGGAGCTTTTTGGTCAGCTTAAATTCGGATTAAAAACATTTTCTATTAATTTCTTTTTGCCGAAAAAAAAACTCTACAATTTAAAATTAAAATTCAGACATTCGACTAAATTTTATAAACACTATCACTAAGGCTAAGAACTCATGGAGCGGTTTCCAACCGCGATGAGCGACGGTTTTATTTCAAAACTCACGAGACCGCTGATTTTCACGGTTTCGCAGACGCCGCGGGTGTGATTTTCGCCCGCGAACATGGCGGGTGAAGGGCGGGCGGCGACCGGTTGGAAACCGCTCCATGAATATTTAGCCTTAGTCGTCCAACTATGCTATCACGTAACACACAATAAAAAAAATTGGAAATCCTACTGCAAATTTATAAAAATTGTTAGAGCCATTTCAGAGATTCAGAAAAAAAATATTATACACGAATTACTCGTTTAAAGGTATTAGATCAATCCGAAAATTTGTGCGCATATACATATGGATGCTTGTTAATTTTTTTAGGCAAAACTACTAAAGGAATCTAGATGGAATTTGGTACAAAGATAGATAATTGTCTTGAATTCTCCTAATTTGTATCCCAGGAAAAGTAGCTGGTAGCTTATCACTAAAAGAGATCTCTTCTAGGGACCACATATAGACAGACAGACATATATACACCCGCACAAAGATACGTCAAACTACAATTCATAATACTCCGCCGTTCAAAATAGTAAATAACATTTTACACAAAAAAAAAACAATATTATTTACACAATTCTCATTTGGAAAATTTATATTTGCAGTAATAATTGAATTTACATGCTAAAATTACATTTACAGTAATCCCATTTGTCAAAATCACGGCAGAATTATATTTTAGTAAACATATGATGTTTGCAAAAATTGCGTTTCCGTCGATTTTTCAGGCATAATTATTGCTATTGCAAAAGCTTAATTTGTGAAAATTTGATTTACCTACAAATATGATTTTCATCATGTACGTAGAAATGTTAGGTACTTTACACTAGTGAACTAGTTTACTTTATTAAATCATTGTCTGGCTCTGTGGTTTAATGGGTAGTAACTCTGTCTGCGAAGTCGAAGGTCGTGGGTTCGATTCCCACCCAGTGCAAATATTCGTATGATGAATTCAAACATATGTACTGTGTCTGGGTGTTTCTATGTATAATAAGTTTGTATGTATTTACAACTATATAAGTATTATATCAGCTATCTGGCGGCCATATTACAAGCTTTGCTTTGTTGGGGGTCAAATGGTGTTGTGTTCGAATTGTCTACCAACATTTATTTATCATTAGTAGTACTGCATATTAATATAGATGTAAATTTTACTGAAACATAATTTCTCTATTTTGTGAAGATTTCTTACTAGCACATCAAATACTTTGTAAAAATTGGTTTATGTTACCCTCTGCCAATATTTCCTCAACATCGTATCATTGCCTATATTGGATGCATTTCAATTTTTAACCCCTTAACCAGCTGCAGTTCGTATGTACCAAGTAGTCCTGACGCAACGCGAATTGGCCATGATTGATTCTCACATTGACTGGGTCAAGTGAATATGTTCTAGACGTTTCGCTACAATGTTGCAGAAAGGGTATTCAGAAAAGAAAGGGTATGAAAAGTTTTTTTGATGCAATTTAAGTAGAAGTTACGGCTGTTCTAGTAAATTACGACTGGTCTAATAATTTACGGCTGGTCTAGTAAGTTATGACTAGTCTAGTTATCCATGGCTGGTCTAATTGGCTACGGCTGGTCTAATAAGTTACGGCTAGTCTAATAAGCTACGCCTTGTCTAATAAGTTACGGCTTGTCTGATAAGCTACGGCTGGTCTAGTAAGTTATAACTGGTCTGGTTAGCCATGGCTGGTCTAATTGGCTACGGCTGGTCTAATAAGTTACAGCTAGTCTACGGCTGGTCTAGTAAGTTATAACTGGTCTGGTTAGCCATGGCTGGTCTAATTAGCTACAGCTGGTCTAGTAAGTTACAGGTAGTCTACGGCTGGTCTAGTAAGTTACAGCTGGTCTAGGTCTAGTGAAATTAGGGCTGGTCTAGTAAGTTACGCTGGTCTAGTAAATTACGTCTGGTCTAGTAAGTTACAGCTGTCTAGTAAGTTATAACTGGTCTAGTAAGCCATTACTGGTCTAATTGGCTACGGCTGGTCTAATAAGTTACGGCTAGTAAGTTACACGGCTGGTCTAGTAAGTTACGGCTGGTCTAGTAAGTTATAACTGGTCTGGTTAGCCATGGCTGGTCTAATTGGCTACGGCTGGTCTAATAAGTTACGGCTAGTCTACGGCTGGTCTAGTAAGTTATAACTGGTCTGGTTAGCCATGGCTGGTCTAATTAGCTACGGCTGGTCTAGTAAGTTACGGGTAGTCTAGTAAATTACGGCTGGTCTAGTAAATTACGGCTGGTCTAGTAAGTTACAGCTAGTCTAGTAAATTAGGGCTGGTCTAGTAAGTTATGGCTGGTCTAGTAAATTACGTCTGGTCTAGTAAGTTACGGCTAGTCTAGTAAATTACGGCTGGTCTAGTAAGTTACAGCTAGTCTAGTAAATTAGGCTGGTCTAGTAAGTTACGTGTTACGGCTGGTCTAGTAAGTTACGGCTGGTCTAGTAAGTTACGGCTGGTCTAGTAAGTTACGGCTGGTCTAGTAAGTTACGGCTGGTCTAGTAAGTTACGGCTGGTCTAGTAACTTACAGCTAGTCTCGCAAGTTACGGTAGGTCTAATAAGTCACAGCTGGTCTAATAAGTTACGACTGGTCTAGTAAGTTATGCCTGATCTAATATGTTACTGCTGTTCTAGTAAGTTACAGCTAGTCTAGTAAGTTATAGCTGATCTATATAAGATGGTTTATCTCTATACCGTGTAATTTCACAGGTAACATTACTCTTCAAACCGGAACACAGTAATAATTGCACGTAAAGGCTGGTCTCGTGGCTTAGTGGGTAGTAACTCTGCCTGCGAAGCCGAGGGTTGTAGGTTCGATTCCCACCCAGTACAAATATTCGTGTGATGAATTCAAATATTTGTACTGTGTCTGGGTGTTTCTATGTAAAATAAGTATGTTAGAACTATATAAGTATTATATCAGCTATCTGGCTACCATCTTACAAGCTTTGGTTAGTTTGGGGTCAGATGGTGTTGTGTGTGAATTGTCCACCAATATTTATGTATTTATTTATTTTATTTAATTGCTTGGCGGTAGAATAACTGCCAAATATAGGTACTTCCCCAGGCGGACTCAAATAGTCCACTACAGAATACGTAACTCATAACTGAAATCTAGATTGGCCAGACCGCGGGGCGACCTACTAATTACTTCTTGACGAAGCAACATCACGATGCGAATAAATTGAAGCCACGTGTTCCCTTTAGAAATCGGAACAATTAATAGTTAGTTTAGTTTCTATAAACTTTGGTTACCTATTGCATGAAGAGACTTTCCGCCTTCGAAAAATAACTCAGAAACCTGTTTTGACGTGACAACGTCTTATAAATTGGTTTGCCGGGTGACACTTCAAGAAACTGCGTTACGCTCCGCTCACGTTATGCGCTCACAATGAGAGCGAGTGAGAGGCACGCGTCCCTTCCACTCGGGCATGGTTAGCCCGCCTAAGAGCGAGAGAGACAGACATAAAAAGTGAAAGGCACGCGTCCCTTCCGTAAAATTATTTTACCACTCAAAGTCGTTGTCACGTAAAACTTTCGCCCGTATACCGACTTTACAGGCAACCAATTTTTTTTTTTTTTTTTTAGGTGAGTTACTGAATATTTTATCTTAAACATTGTTGTCTTAGTGTAAAAACTAATTAATTTGTAACTAACAAACTTCGCTCCAAAACGATAATTGAATTGCAATGCCCGATTATATTGTGTTGCGGCTTAATTTTGTGCTAAATTCTATCTGTATACCTAATTAATTATATCTGTAACATAATGAAGCAATAAACGATTGAGTATTGAGTACTATGTACTTTGTGGTATAAAATAAAATCCTCTCTTTTCAAAGCAACTCAGTTTTGGTTATAGTTTTACCGTTCACCAAGGATAATATAAAATAAACACATTACAAAACAACATTTAAAGCTATCTTTCAATATTTTTTTAAATAAGATGTGACGAGACGAGTAGGACATGTGCCTGATGGTAAGCAACATGCCTGCTACATAACAGCACAGTGACACGCAGCTATTGGAACATGAAGAGTCCAAATCATTACCTAGCACTGCACTGCGCTCAGCACCCAGAGATCTAAGATGTTATATCTCTAAGCCCTGTAATTTCTCTGGAAACATTGCCCTTCAAACCAGAACACAGTAATGTTTTCACATTACTGTTTGGCGGTAGAATAACTGTGGTACTTTCCTAGTCGGACTCTGCTAGGAGTCCTACCACTACATACAACAACAATTTCGGTATTAGATATTCAAATTACAATTGTCCCGTTTAACCTAACGTACCCTCTATCTATAATAAGAATAAGAATAAGAATATATTTATTGCTCGCACTGAGTAAAAATAGGTCTTAAAATATAAAAATGTACAACAGTGTACCCTTGACGGGCATGCAACATTAACAAGTAGGTTTTCGATAACACACATTATTTTGAACAGTTACATACTAAAATAGTTAAACATCTTTTCCATCGTTAAAATACTCTTTTAAATTGTAAATTGCCTTTGTTAGGAGCCATTTTTTTAATTCTCTTTTGAATGTAGACCCATTCAGAAGTTTTATTTTAGAGGGAAGATCATTATAAACTTTGATGGCTGTGAAAAATGAGTTTTTGTGATAGAGTGCGTTATTTGCCTGTGGAACAAAAATATTATTTTATATATTTAGTTCGCAACAGGTCTGATCTGCTTGATGTAGTAAAAAAATGGCTTCTATACTGGGTTACAAATATACAGATATGGTATATAAATAAACATGTGAGAGTTAAGAAGTTATGTTCTTTAAATACATTTCGCACAGTATCGAGACTACTCATATTGAAAATTGCTCTAAGACATCTTTTTTGCAATAAAAATGTAGACTTGGCTTCGACTGAATTTCCCCAAAAAATGACGCCATAACATAAAAGAGGATAAACATGACCATAATACGCATTTATTGCTATTTTCCTCGATGACACATTTGCTAAAATATACAATGAATGTATATATTTGTTTATTTTGTTGTTCGTTTTAGTAATGTGCGCTTTCCAGTTTAAATTTGTATCTACATTACTGTATCAGTCAAAGACAAGGAGACTGCTAGCTCCATAGAATTAAACGAGTACACAGATAAATTATACATCTAAGCTCTATGCGGCAAATCCAAAAACTAAATGAAGCACATGCTTTGTTTACATAGGTAACAGAAAACACTCCATCGATTTCCATGCAGGCAACGCATTCCACACCTTAGACACGGTAATAATAACATTTTTATTTTTTTTTAACTTTTATAGTTTTACACTTGACCGCCATCTCGCCTGATGTTAAGCGACGATGCGGTCTACGATGGAGCGTGTTTACCTAGAAGATACCGATTCACTCTCGATTTGAAGACACAAAGATTGTTTATTACCATCATTGCCCAGAAGTTAGTCAGAAAACCCACTCAGGAAACGTATTCCACAGCCTAGACGTTCTTATCACAAAAGTAGTGTCAAATCTCTTCGTTCGTGTCTTTGGAACATCAACCATGAAACGATATCGCTTTTTCGAGCTACGAGCATTCCGATAGAAAAAAGGGCAAGGTGTACCAGTATTTCGACTTCATACAAACGGACGAAACGCGGGTTGTACCTTGTACCTACGCGCCTCGATCTCGGGGCGCGCTCGGTTCGTGTTCCCAATGTAATCTCTATCTTAACGTGCATGACATAAGGTCGCCGAGTCGTGTAAGTCGCATAAGCCTTATCGTTTGTTTCATTGCTCGCAGCTGTAGGTATGAATTCCAAAGAAACGGCTCAGTTAAATTACTGATAGATAATATTATTATTATGATATTATTATTATGATAGATATATTATAATATTACCAAAAGGCTCATAGGCAAAGACATTCTAGCGCGAAAAAGACTTCAAAGTCTTGAACATCGCCGCAAGATTGCTAGCTTATCGGTTTTTTTATCGGATACACTTCGGGGAGTGTGCAACTGATCTGCATGATCTAATACCTCCTTGCCCTTTTTTCTATCGTACTTCTCGTAACTCAAAGAAGCGGCACCGTTTCATGGTGGATATTCCAAAGACACGGACGAAGAGGTTTGACTCTACGTTTGTGATAAGAACATCTAGGCTGTGGAATGAGCTGCCTGAGTGGGTTTTTCCCGATAGTTATAATCTTGGTGTCTTCAAATCGAGAGTGAATCGGTTTCTTCTAGGTCAACACGCTCCATCGTAGACCGCACCGTCACTTAACATCAGGCGAGATGGCGGTCAAGTGTAAACCTATAAAAGTTAAAAAAAAAAAAATTACCTTGCCCTAGACGTTCTTATCACAAAAGTAGTCATACCTCTTCGTTCATGTCTTTGAAACGTCAGTCATGAAACGATGTAATTATTTCGAGCTACGAGCATCTTGATAATACTTTATTAATGCTTGAATCAAATAACATCAGAAAAAGCACCATAGAAACAGAGATTGACACCCGTATACGAGTAAATCACTGAAAAGGGACCGCAATTGAAATATTTAAATAATTCAACACATACTCTCAGTAATTCGTATAATACATTATTAATACTAACTAAATACATTTATCTATGAGGTTTAACTGTACATTACTTGTTTGACGCACGAGTTTGTGCATTAGAATAAAATTACAGTTAGCACTTACCAATTCTAAGTGTATTTCAATACAATTTATTTAAATTTTATGAAATATGTGAGTGATGAAACAAGCAGGGCATGTAATTGATGGTAAGTAACACGCCTGTAAAAAGACGCCCCAGACCCTCGAAGTGGAGACGGAGCTGGGAGAGAGCCAGAGTGGCTTACCCAGTTCTTTCTCCTCTCCAGAGGAGAGGTTCTCTCTGCCTCTCCTGTTCCTCAGATTTTCTCCCCAAAATGACGGTTTCGCAGAAGGAAACCACCTCTAACCACCACCACCAAAAATAATATCTCGCTGTCAGCATCTTTACTAAGATGGTGACAGTTAGAGGTACAACCCACGGCTGTGGCTGGGGATTGCAGTGGTTATTTCCTTCCACGGGCATGTTTCTAGCACGTTTTACGCGGTTTACTCTACGTTCAACCGAAACAACCATGTTCTGAGAGCATCTAAATAGTCCGGAAACTGAGGACTCCAAGATTTTAAGACTCACTCAGCAAAAGACTTCAAAGTCTTGATCATCGCCGCAAAATCGCTAGCTTATCGGTTTTTTATCACTTCGGAGAGTGCGCAACTGATCTGCATGATCTAATACCACCTTGCCCTTTCTTCTATCGGACTTCTCGTTCTACAAAAGGGCGACATCGTTTCATGGTTGATGTTCCAAAAACGCAAACGAAGAGATCTGGCTCCACGTTTGTGATAAGAACGTCTAGGTTGTGGAATGCGTTGCCTGAGTGAGTTTTCCCCAATGATTACAATCTTGGTGTCTTCAAATCGAGAGTGAATCGGTTTCTTCTAGGTAAGTACACTCCTTTGTAGACCGCATCATCGCTTAACATCAGCCGAGATGGTGGTCATGTGCAAATCTATTATAGTTAAAAAAAAGCAAGAATATGCCGAATTACTTCTACAAATCATCAGGCGCCAGTTTGCATATTGAATTTTATTTTTTTATTAATTGAATTCTTTGATTAGGTCCCGAAAGGATCTGATCTCGTTACCTCTCCAGAGCTCTGGTATCCGCTCTCTTATGATAGGCCGGGGATGGAACCTCGGTCTCCAGGGACCGAGCGAACCTGCGAAAACGCAGGCCACTTCGTCTGAGTAGTATCCTCGACACACTCTCACAAGACTTGTATTTTAACGATTCGAAATCGAGAAGTCTTCTTCTTCCTCATCTTCTATTAATTTCTTGTTTTTATTTATGTCATCTGATTCTTCATCTTCGATTCATTTCTGGCTTATATTTGGTTGTGATATATAATGTGTGAGATAAAAGCTTGGTGAGCACAATTTCGCCAACGTCTTGTGTTTCATCATCATCAAACACCACCGCAACGACTTCGATTATATGAGGTCACCCCTGAACTATGATCTACTTAGTAAAAAAAATTGGCAGTCATAGGAACTGCCGATAGAAGTGAAAACTTATAACTCAGAATTTGATAGCTTACTTTGGAAACTACGCGGGTGAAACCGGAGGGCGTGGCCATGATATGCTGACGCATTTCTCGATGGCCTTGCTCATTGATTGGCTATCTAGCCAATGAGAAATGCCGGTGCATTTCTAGACGGCCAACGGGAAATGCTGACGCATTTCTAGACGGCCAAAGGCGTTGGTCCCGATTTTGCCCGAAGATTCCTTATCATTCCCGAGCGTGACGCTAGAATTCAATTCTCAGCCCAAGAAAAGCCATAAACCAAGATTTGAAGTTGGTTTTGTTTTTAACTTTCTTTTTTTATTTTTTATCTTGAAATGTACTGTGAAATTAATTTTGTTTCTGTAAGTAATGTAGATTGAAATTGTTTTTGTATTATTTTTTTTTGCATGCCGAAAGGCAGTGTATGGCGATCTGCTTCTGAAACTCTTCTGACCACTATTGTACCCATACTACGCAAATAAATGAATCTTTATCTTGAAAAATCGGTCTGTAGCACGCCAATAGAAATTTCACTTAAAAAAAAACCCATTAACATTGATTCATAATTCTAGGCGTTATCGTCTAACATATATCCAAAAAATAATACTACGGAACTGAGTTTCCTTTATTCAAAGTCGTTTAAAAATATAACTACCTAGTATATTACGCAACAAGCTATTCGTTGACGTATACTCGTATGTTGTATATGGGTCAGTGCATTGTATTCTGCGCTTTGCATGTGCGTCAGTACACTGTTTATTTAATTCATAGGCATATGCTTAGAATAATGCTAATCTAAGGGTCTAAACTCACTGATCTATGAAGGTCACAAATTTACAATCATAATTTTATTTTTTCCAGAAAAAACGAAAACAGACTTTGGCCATTGCCATTCAACGTGGGAACGCGGCGCGCGTCATGGGCAATAGACTACAGGCCCGTGAACAAAATTTATAGGTTACATGATACAGTAGGAGACCTATGTAGGATGAAAGAAGGGTATAAAATAACAGGATTCAGTACTATGCCGGCGTTTGAAAGCTGTCCAACTGAAAAAAAATTGAAGAGGGGGGTTCTGACTCTCGCTCTTTCCTTCTTGTCGCATGATTTTTGTACGGCATGGCGGAATAATGGATTAGAACAAGTATTGAAACTGTATGGAACCAATGCCGTACATAATCAAATGACCAAATTAACCCTGAACATCGTTGGAAAATCATGTTTTTTTCCGACAAAACTAATAATTAAAATATTAAAATTGACAATTTTTATTGTTTCAATACCTGTACTAATCCATTATTTCGCAATGCCGTACAAAAATCATGCGACAAGAAGGAATGAGCGAGTCAGAACCCCCCCTCTTCATTTTGCAGTCAGTTGGACAGCTTTCAAATGCCGGCATAGTGCTGAATGCTATTTATTTATTCATTCAATGAGCACACAAAACAGAATGTAATAAACATAAACTATAACATAAGAGTATACTGTACAGAACTGTATTACATTCCAAACTATGTGGGCCTAGAAACAACATTTATTTAAATACAGTGGTTTGATAATAATAATATTACATTAGAGCTAATACATAAAGAAAATTAGGCCAACAGATCTGAACTTAAAACTAAAAACTAACATGCTTTAAAACAGTAGATTAATAAGATATAAACATAGAATATTATAACACAACAGATAAGTATATAAACATTGTGAAACAATTAATGTATAAACAAATAATATAAAAAAACCTCATAATAGTATTTACAGTAAGCACAACAGGGTTATTTCTAGATTTTCCTCTAAAATTGGAATAACCTTAAGTGAAAAATATCAATGTCCCTATTGGAGACAAGAACTTCGTTGTATTGGCGACTCATTCTGACTATGGGATTATAATAAGATGTATTATTGGTAAAAACTTGCAAACTGAAGGTATTATAATTACGATTACGAAACCGGAAACGTGTATTAAAATTTAAAAGAGAAAGCAGGGTTAGGGAGTCAATCGAAGAATGGACGATCTTATGCAACAGTGTAAGATCAATATAATTACAACGAATATTAAGGGAGGTAACGTGAAAATATTGTAGACGATCATTGTACGATGTATTATTTTATACCCTTCTATCATACTACATAGGTCTCCTGCTGTATCATATGACCCATCAATTTTGTTCACGGGCCTGTGCTCTACAAGTACCCATGACGCTCCGAGATCAGTTAGGGGTGGGTTATTCGGGGATTAGTTTCAATATTCTTAATATTTTTATTTTCATATATTAAACAGACATCAATTTAAATGAAATTGCGACATTTGACCAAATTTCACAAGAACAACGTCACTACGTCATCTAAATACAATAAAAAAATGTTTTTGTTAATATAAAAAAACCACCACCCCGATTTCTATAACATTTAATATGAGATCATCACTTACCTATGGCCTACCTAACAAAAAAGAATTATCCAATTCGATTCACCATTGGCGGTATTATCGGGTAAGTAATACATAAAAAAATATACAACCGAATTGAAAACATCCACCTTTTTCGGTTGTCGGAAATCGGTTAAAAATAAATATTGCAAAAACTCTAAAACTTTTGAAATGAACAAACACTTTTGGTTGATTAATGAGGACTAGAATCAAAGAAACATTGCTTTATCATACAAGTAAGACACATTAGCTTTAAAATTTAAAAAAGACTAACGTAATTGTTTCAGATAAGTCACAAATATGTAAATTTGCAAACCTATTTATTATACGTTAGATTGATTGGCATTAAACAAGAGCTGTTCACTTTGAAAGGTCTGATCCAATTTAGATGAAATACTTAAAACACTTCAACACTGACTAATCGACTTTTCAAAGAAAACAAAATCTAAATCGGGCTATCCATTCGGAGCTACGATACCACAGACAGACACACATGTCCAACTCATAGCATTTTGACGTCGCGTTCTAAAAACGCCTCGTAAGAAAAACACATGCATATTTTACCAAATTCGGCTCAGCCGGTCCAAAGTTCAAACGAGTGTTTGTTTTACTTACAAACATACGGTGCGTGTACCACGACGAACCACCACGAACCTAGCAGTAATGTGCAAACATTACTGTGTTCCGGTTTGAAGGGCAATGATTCCAGAGAAATTACAGAGCTTAGAGATATAACATCTTAGATCTCTGTGTGACGAGCGCAGTGCAGTGCTAGGTAATGATTTGCACTCATGATGTTCCAATAGCTGCGTGTCACTTTGCTGTTATGTGGCAGGTATGTTGCTTACCATGAGGTACATGCCCAGATCATCATGTCACTCTTAAAAAAAAAAGTGATCGCATTAGATTTTTTTTCTTTTATTTTCATGTAACTTGTGTATACTATACCTATGCAAAATCGTGCCCATCTCTACAAGTTCTCAGGATCTGTGGTTACGTCATGGCATCTCATTCGCAACTTTTTTTTTGTTTTTTTTTCCGCACGATCGTCTACTGCGCAGTTTGAAGAAATTCTATCCCCGGTCTTTGGTTTTCAAGGTTTAGTTCCGAACTTTTAATATGGTTCTGTATGTTCATAATTCCGGTTTGAAGGGCAATGTTTCCAGAGAAATTACTGGGCTTAGAGATATAAGATCTTAGATCTCTGGGTGACGAGCGCAGTGCAGTGCTAGGTAATGATTTGGACTCTTCATGTTCCAATAGCTGCGTGTCACTGTGCTGTTATGTGTCAGGCATGTTGCTTACCATCAGGCACATGTCCTGATCGTCTCGTCACTATTTATTTAAAAAAAAAAAAAAAAAAAATTAAATTGATAACTTTTTTTAAATGAAGGTTACTCTGGCTGTAACCGGAATGTTCCTAGAATCTTTCGCAGTCATACGTCATCCAGCAACTTGCACTGGACCAGCGTGGTCGTGTTTTAATGGAGTGACTAGACGAGCAGGACATGTGCTTGATGGTAAGCAATAACAGCTCAGTGACACGCTATTGAAACATGAACGAGTCCAAATCATTATCTAGCACTGCATATCATAGCTCGTCACCCAAAGATTTATTTATTTATTTATTGGCTTATAATAAGTACGGCTACAATGCCAATTACACTTAAAATTCATTTAAAACATAATAGTAAATTAGTTAAAATATTAAAAAAATCAAATAATAATCAATATGTCATGTTACAAAATAATCTATATATATAAAAGAAAGTCGTGTTAGTTACACCATTTATAACTCAAGAACGGCTGAACCGATTTGGCTGAAAATTTGTGAAGAGGTAGCTCAGGACCAGGAAAAGGACATAGGATAATTTTTATCATGTTCCCGTGGGACGTCAAAAAACGACAAACACGACAAATATCCCGTTCGACCGCGTTCCCGTGTGACGTGACATAAAACGTAAACGACAGCTAAACGTCACTTCATCGTCGTCATGTCAATGGTAACGGTGAAGTTAAAAAACCTTTGCTAATCTTTGTTAATGTGTAATGTCTGAACAGATTTCAGTCATTCTTTCACCGTTGGATATGTACGGGATCCCGATGAGTGCTATATAATGTACCACGGGCGAAGCCGGGGCGGACATCTAGTGAAGAATAAATTAGTTAGTCATTAAACAAAATTGAAAATATACACACTACTTACTAATATTTTCACAAAATAATTTTAAATGTGTGTCAATCTGTGCCTATTTATCACAAAATATATCACATTCTGGGCATTGTTTAAGGAATGCGTTAAGACCACGGACGATGCGGCACATCGGGCTATTGTCTCTCAACTTGGTGCGGCTGGGTTCAATGGCAAAGAGTTCATGCTTGCGTTTCGACCGGCGAGGGCGGTGTACGTAGTTGTCGGGTACACGCAGGGTGCACATAATGTTGTGTAGGCTTGGAGAGTCAATAGCACCTCTCAGTATTTTACAGCCAGTTCTGAGCTGCCCAAGTGTCCGCCGAACTTTCAAAGAGTTAAAACCCAACTGACCAAGTAAGAACTCAGTGGGGTACATATATGGATAATACCACAGATTTCTAAAACAAAAGGCAGATGGAACGTTCGGAATACAGATCCTTAGGTCCAGAAAGCAAATATCAAACGCCAAAGCAAATACAAACTCCAGTCAGTACGAAACGGACTTCCGTCTTGTACGGAAGTCCCGTGTGATTTTAAGTTTTGTCCGTCTTGTGTCTTCAAACATTGCAAACATTGTTCCCAAAAATAAGGAAAGGAAAGAGGAATATCATTTCATAGGAAAGTTTGAATATTTTTACTGCTATTTATATAATTTCATTTCGATTGATGAATAGAAACACAACACCTCAACGAAAATTGGTTAGTGTTGCGATACTAAATTGAAATTATTTTCCCTAAAGTTAAGGTAAAATATAGATTATGATTTTTTTTAAGATACTCGTAGGCCAAATTATTTATGTAGATTGTATTATTCTATTTTAAACCCTATTTTTATAATCGTAATTTTTTAATTTAATGTGAATCGATGCCTAGCACAAATCCGCGTCATTACTAGTGTTCATAAAAATAGTAATGGTGTTGATGTAAACTATAGTTATGAAGCAAGTTTTTAATACTTGTAAGTAGGTATAGTGGAGCTTAAAAAAGTAGGCGAGTTCTTTTGAGAGATCTAATCGTTTTAATCAACCTCATGTTATCTGGTCGAGTCAGTAGTGACATTGTCGAAGTTTTATACGGTGCTAATTTGTGCGTACATACTTACCCAAAAAGATGTTGGGATCAGGCCAATCGCTGTTGGCACCACAAATACTGGACTTGCTGCCAAAGTGGGTTGTAGGTATAAAACGATGCACTTTCGAGCTTGATTTAGGTTCTCTGGGTGGACGCGAGGCTGCTGTTCATTCTGTCCTTACTTTCTTTGTCCAAAATTGGGGAGAAGGTTGTTAAAGGTGTACGTCAAAACGCCTTTAATTTGGTTGATCGAGGAGCCCCGTTGTCCGAAGTGAAGAATAAAATTCTTGACTTCTACAATTTTCTTTGGCAATGTTATGACGAACCCACAAAATGATCAAAACAATCCTATGCTATCTTTTGTTGGCTACCAACTTGGTGAATCTTCGGCCATGCGACCTTCGCCCTAGACATTCACTCTATCATTTAACGTCTCCAGTCCAATTTAAACGTTTGGTACTTGGACGACGGAACTTTGGGTGGCGATGTGAATAATGTTCGACTGATGTACAAAAACTCTTAGACGGTTTTCGTTGGTTTGTATCAACATTTTTGAAAAGGTGAACTTTTCGTTTGCGGCACGCGTCCAGACAAAGATTGAACAGTAAACAAATTGAATGATCTGGCCCCTCAACATCAAATCAGTTGACAAAAATTCTCTACACCTCCTGTGTTCACCGATATTAAATGAGTAGTTGCCACCTTTTGTCAAGCATAATATTCAAAATTTTACAAGAAGCTCCGTTAGAATACTAAAACTAAACACACACATGACTTTTACTATTATTCGGCGTTGTCTTTTTTATTCCGAATTTTCTGTACGAATATTCGAATTTTTAGTTGCATGCAAAATCAAAATTCTTAACTTCATAGGATGGAAATAGTAATAACAAGAAATCCTTGCATAATATATAATCGGTGTAATAATAAATTATTTTAACATTATAATATATGTGTTTATTATACGCGAAAGTTTCCGAAGCTAAGACAACAATAGTGGGATTTTTTTCTTAAGACTGGGAACATTACACGCACACCAACATGAGTAATTTGACAACGTCGGTGAGAGCTGTCACTCATACATAACTAATTACTGGCCTCACAGTGTCGTTCACGAAGGTTTCATCTGTTTAGAAATCTGTGGATAATACCCATACGTTTTTTGTAGAGGTTACGTAAAAATGCCTTCTGGACCTTATAAAAATACATAAGATCTTTTATCTCTATGCCTTGTAATTTTACTGTAAACATTGCCCTTCAAACCGGAACACAGTAATGATTGTACATTGCTTGGCGGTAGAATAACTGGCAAAGGTGTACTTCCACAGGCGGACTCTGCAAAGAGTCCTACCCTTACAAAAGATTTCTATTCTAAATTTCAACTCGATCCATACAGACGTTATGACATAATTTAACGGAATGTAGATAGAATTTAGAATAGTAAGATAATCACCCTTTTACAAATTTCACAAAAACCCTTTAACAATTTTTCGAGATTATCGAAAGTATTATAATCTAAATGAACAAAGATAAAATTCATAGACTACTTTTACGTAGAAAATAATTGATAACGTATGCAGTGTAGCAACAGTGATATTATAATCATAATATTGTCGTGATCGTGTCGTTTAATGATAGTGATAATCATGATTATGGTGATATTGATAATGCAGTGATAGTGGTGAGATAGTGATATTTATGATGTAGCTGTAGTGACGATGTAGTAGGTAACGATGATCTAGTGACAGTGATAGTATAGTAATGCCATGATAGTGATATAGTCTATAGTGACTACGGTGATGTAGTGACAGCCATGATTATATAGCGTCAGTGATTATGTTGAAAGAGAGTTATGGTAGTTATATTCATGATGATTATATATTTACAATGAAATTATTTATATTGATTTGTTTTCAATGTTTTTCAAAACTTGTTTTAAATACTTATTTCATATATTTATTTATATTGATCAAACAAATATTTGCAATGAGTGGGAATGGAACCCACGTAGATTGTGGGTCGCATTCTCGTGCACACTTACTACCAACTAAGCCACGAGGCTAGCAAATCGGATCCCGCAGATAATTTTAATCTAAATGAATAACAATAAAACAAATGAATATTGATGATATAGAGTGATAGTTAGAATGCAGTGATATCTATAATTATACTAGCGGCGCGTTCCGGCTTCGCTCGGATATTATCACATAAAACCCATTAATCGAAATAAAAACTATCCTATCTTTTAAGTTGGATCAATATACACACGGTGTCCAAATTTGATTAAAATCGGCTAAGTAGTTTAGGAGTCCATCGCGGACAAACATCGTGACAGGAGATTTATATATATTAAGAAGATAATACCTACATGATTAAAATGACATATATGATATGTATATCTTTGGCGATATAGTGAGATAATGATAACCAGCGGTCTGTCTGGAAAAACACAGGCTACTTTTTAATTTAATTTAAATCTAAGTTAATGATTAAATTATGTTTCGGTCTAGAGAACTCTAATACTTTCATCGTGCAACCTTGAGCCAAGACACCTGCTTTTTTGTCTTCTTTTTGTTGGAGCGCATTTTTTGCGCTTTTTATGCGCGCGTGACTCAGAGTGAGCTTTCTTGATGGTCACGTTACGAAACTGACGTAATATTTAGATGCCTATTACTAATTTTTTTTTGTACTAGTGGTATGCCCTGACTCTGGGTTGAATCACTACATAAAGAGTAGTTTCACTCACGTAGTATAAAACTAAGTCACTTCCCGCGTCTGTCTGTCCTTATATATGCTTAGATCTTTAAAACCACCAAATAGATTTTGATGCGAGTTTTTTTAATAGATAGAGTGATTCAAGAGGAAGGATTGTATATATTTATAATACGTGCATAAAATAGCAGAGAAACATGGATAATTTAAAGGTTTCTAATGTAATGTCATAAATAAACACATTTTTTGCTTACACTGTAAACGCTGGCTGAACTCTATGACCTAGATCAAAATAATGTATGGCAATATGTACCCCATCAAAAAGGTTATAAAAAAAAGTCTGCAATAGTATATGTCTGAAAGACTTGGAAGAGCATGGTGCAACGGGTGATCAATACCTCAGACTAGACGCGACCTTCAGCTATGAAGATAACGACTGAGAAGAAGAAGTATATGTCTATCTCTTAGGAATAACCCACAATAACCATTTTTATTACTATATTTAGTATTATACCCGTGCGAAGCCGGGGCAGGTCGCTAGTAGGTAATATAGCAACAACTACAACAACTAGCTTCTATTTTAGTTTTAGAACTAATTTCGTGTTAAACTTCTTGCGTTGTAGATATGTAATATATAATCTAAAGGTATAAAATTAGACATCTTAGCATGGGCAATAAAGATAATAAGTATTACTAACTTCTTGCATGTGTAGGTACAAAATTTGTGTATTAATTAAAATAAAAGTAAATTGGCCAAGTAAAAAGCCCAAGTAAATTGAGCTCAATAGTTTTCTATCCCTAAATATAGTTATAAATTATACTTCTCAGTTACCGAACCCCTCAAATATGTTTCTTGTGTCGTCCCGCATAAGATTCCGAATGTTTTATCTCAAAACGCTCGTAAATAACAACAATGACTCTGGGTAGTGATTTTTATTAAGTACACACTTTTTGAAGTGAAAACTTCTTTTGGCGCGCCACAGACAATTTTTTTTTGGGCTGTGAATTGAATTCTAGCGTCACGCTCGGGAATGATAAGTAAATAAATCTTCAGGTAAACTCGGGACCATGGCCATTGGCCATCTAGAAATGCGTCAGTGTTTCCCATTGGGTATCTAGAAATACGTCAGCATTTGTAAATGGCCATGCTCATGGCCATGCCCTCCGGTTTTACCTTCGTATATTCCAAAGTAAGCTATCAAATTCTGAGTTATAAGTTTTCACATCGGCAGTTCCTATGACTGCCAATTGGTTTCTCTTACTTTGGCGTCCAGCACATTTTGTGCCGTTACCAGTGTCAAATTTTTTAATTAAAAAATATTGAATTTTACGAAAATTCGTGGGCGTGTACCTTATATTCTTTCTACGTAACACATGACCCGTCATTTTAGGGTGGTAATCACAACAAACAGTATTAATTTGATTTAGTGTGCGCCGAAGATAATACATAATTACTAGGCAACAGAGAGTAATGGGTCTAGGGATGGGATCTAGGAACGTGGATTATGGATATCGATAATTTTATCTTAAATGGCCTTTTGGCTCTGAGCTCAAAGAGTCGATTCCACTTTAATGAATATTGCAGATACTACAATTATACTATGAATGCAGATATGCCTGTGTGTAAGTGTTTTAATCCGTAATAAGAAAGTTTTTACAATTTTATAACCAAGGAATAGTTAGTAATTTCAATCGTAAAATCTCCTTTATCTTGACACTTTTTAGATTATGTTATATTATATTCCTACGTATGTATTTATGTCATTAAAGACGTATTAAATATATTACCAATAAATATATCGAATCTTATATCTCATTCAAGTCAGTGGTTTGTGGAACATTGAATTTAATTATTTATTTGCATGGATCGTATTTGACGAAACTAAATTATCGTGAAAACTATTAAGCTGTGAATTAATGGTATGAATGTATGAAAGGGAATGCTAGTATTTTCCATTTTAAAAGTACGAAATTATTAGAAAATGTATTTACGATTGGATACCCCATTCAATTTCAATTTACTTTTGTTATGAAACCGGTTTCCTAAACGTAATATTTAATATAGCTACCATATAAACTTTACGTGCGACGTATAGAAAATATGACAGTATGACGTCACGTTTCTGTAGTGATTTGTATGAAGCGTTTCTAGGAGAGTCCAAAATTGTGATTTTAAAATCGTGATATCACGGGAAGCTTTTAAGATAACAAAGTAATTCTTGTCACCTATATTTCAGTTATCGAGTAGCCTTTTGATGACACTTTAAATCGAAAATGAGTCGACATGCCTATTATCTACGAGTAAATGGATTCTACCAACAAAAAACTATCGATCATTTACAAAAAAGAAATTTACCACATCACTAAGGAAATAGAATTTACCAAGTAAATTGGGCTCAATAGTTTTCTATCCCAAAATATAGTTATAAATTATACTTCTCAGTTACCGAACCACTCAAAAATGTTTCTTGTGTCGTCCCTCATAAGATTCCGAATGTTTTATCTCGAAACGCTCGTAAATAATAACAACGACTCTGGGTAGTGATTTTTATTACTTTAATGACAGCCCGTCAAATTTTCAATGATTTAAGATGTCGGTTTTTTTTACAAAAAGTTGGACACCTGTGGTTACGTTTTTGGGCAACGATGGTCAACCTTTTCGGGAGGTCGATGTGGTGACGTCATTACTTTACAGATGAGCTTCATGTTACTACAAAGGTATAATTATTATACTTTTGCTACTATGTAAGACATCCTTATACTATTCGTCATTTAACATTGTAGTGGTAGGATCCTTTGCAAACTCTATCTGGGGAAGTACCTCACCTTCACTAGTTATTCTACCGCCTAGCAATAACGTGCAAACATCACCGTGTTTCGGTTTAAAGGCCAATATTTCATATTAGAAATAAATCAAACCATAGAGGTAAAACATCTAGTATATCTGGGTTACGAGCGCAGTGCAGTGCTAGGTAAAGATTTGGACTCTTCATGTTCCAATAGCTGCGTGTCACTGACTGTGCTGTTATAGGACAGGCGTGTTGTTTGACATCAGAGACAGGCTACGCTCGTCTCCTTATTCTAAACTTTAAAAAATGTAAGAGCTTAAGTCCGCACGGAAGATATTAAAACATGTTTTTTTCAACTAATTTGACTATTATTTAATTTTTTTTTATTTATAAATTAAGACTAAAGACTAACAAATTGTCTTGCCAGACATATTGCATGCCTCTCGCAGAGGCCAGTTTGTATGGGGCAATTTTTTAAATGTTTTGTATCATCTTATCTTACCTACAAACAGCAATAAAGATTTTTGTATTTGTATTCAAAAAGCATTAAATTCAGGCATACCACTAAATTCAATAGGATGCCATCACTAAAATTCGAGGTAACTATTTCGTTACCTCGAATTTTAGTTATTTTTTGTTCATATTTCAAAAAACAACAACTCCAATTCTGTAAAATATATATGATAAATATACCAAAACAATAAAATTGAATATAAGCTATCGCGTAACATACATGCAAAAAAATACATCCGAATAGAGAACCTTATTTTTTTTTGAAGTCGGTTAGTAAATTATTGTTTATTTATTTGTCAGATAACATACAATCTTGATAACAATAAACTTAAAATATAAAATCACATCCAAAATTAAAATATAAATTTAAAGCATAGTCACAACACACAACACATCCATTTATAAGCATGATAACAATAAACTTAAAATACAAAATCACATCCAAAATTAAAATATAAATTTAAAGCATAATCACAACACACAACGCAACTACAATGTCGCAAAATTATAAAAAAAAGTATTATAGTAAAAGTAAGTAGTAGTAAAAATAAGTATTTCAAATTAAAGAATAGTTTTAATAAATAAAACTAAAAACAATTACGTATTTGTAAATTGCATGTAGTAAACACAGCGACAGCACAGCGACACGACAGAGGTAGATGCGGCTGAAAGACTAGTATCAATGACCGAGAATGAATTAGAAAAAAAAAAGTGACAGCCGATGAGCAGACAGACAGCAACTGACTAACTTTCTCGCTCTGGCACACTCGGCGCTTCCGATATCCGAGTTCACCCGAACATTTCATTAATTTCCGAGTGACGCTGAGCTTCATGAGCCCTCGAAAAATCTTTGTGATGTACTTTTTCTAAAAGATTCCACTTCAAAAATGTGTGTAGGAGCTTGTGTACTAGGCAAGTGCGTGTCAAAGCATCACATTTGTCGGCATGTGTCGTGTGCCGTGTGTCGCGGCACGTCTGAGACAACTAGAGTTTCCGAAACGTGGCATTTCCTCATTCGGCCTTCCCGCCAATTATGCAGTTAAACTTGACCCTTCGTAGTTCACGGCCAAGGTCTCAGTCAGGGTTGCCACGATCATGGCCAAAAGAAAGCGAAATTAATTTATACTTTGTTATAATTTTTTGCATGTACATAGTACAAAAATAAGAGTCTTTTTACCGATGATCATTGAAAAAACGAGTCACTTAAAGGTGATTGGGCAACAGACATCCAAACATTGACATCTCTATACATAAAAATGTTATGTTGGTTTGTGTACGCTTCAAAAAGTCAAAAAGTTCTGCACCGATCGAGCTGAAATTTTACAATGATATATAATCCGCGTCAAGGATTGTTTTTATCTAATTTTTCATCACAATGTGCCACAGCAAAGCGTGGCAGGGTACAGCTAGTTGATAATAATAAAATAAATAATCATTATTCATTCATGAATGTACAAGATAAACTGGGTATCAAATGAAAGGGCTTCACTAATAGAATGTTGTACAGATAACAAATCCGAGGTAGTCAGGGGATAATCAAAATTTTTTAATTTTGTTCTTGTACACTAAAAAGGGTAAAATAAACTATTTTCGTATAAAAATTAAACCGACTTCAAAACCACACATAGGCACTCAAAAGCGAAAAATAAACTAAAATCATTATTATAAGCGCTACTCACTCATCTATTTGAAGTCGGTGCCAGTCAGGTCAAAAAGTTAGTAGATTGATGCTATGTAGGCACACGAAAAGTAGGCACAGGTAAGTAGTATCTATCCACTACCTGTTAGATTTGGCTGGCACCGACTTCAAATAGATGAGTGAGTAGCGCTTATAATAATGATTTTAGTTTATTTTTCGCTTTTGAGTGCCTATGTGTGGTTTTGAAGTCGGTTTAATTTTTATACGAAAATAGTTTATTTTACCCTTTTTAGTGTACAAGAACAAAATTAAAAATTTTGATTATCCCCTGACTACCTCGGATTTGTTATCTGTACAACATTCTATTAGTGAAGCCCTTTCATTTGATACCCATAATAAGGGAGTTGTGAAAAAAAGAAATGTTTTTCGCCATTTTGTGGCAGCGGCCATCTTGGATTTGAAATTTGTCAAAGTGCAAAGTATTCTACTAGTCAAGCCCTTTTGTTTGATACCCATATTGAAGTCGTAATGAAAAATATAATATAATTCGCCATTTTGTGATGGCAGCCATTTTGGATTTGAAATTTGTTATAGTGGATAGTATTTTACTAGTCAAGTCCTTTCATTTGATACCCATATTGAGGTAGGCTGTAAAGAAATATTTTGTCCGCCATTTTGTGGAGGCGGCCATCTTGAATCGACATAAACTAAACATATCTAAGAACATCCGCAAGGATATTAACCATGAAATAAAAAAAAATGCATCGAAATTGGCCCATCCGTTTAAGCTCTACGGTGCCACAGACAGACACACACAGAGACAGAGAGACACACAGACAGACATTGACGTCAAACTTATAACACCCTTTTTTTTTGGTCGGGGGTTAAAAACAAGTTTTTGTTAATCCATTAACACAATTTCGTATTGACAGGATCGAGTCTCATAACTTTTGTGAAATCTACAACTACGTCATCCAGAAAATTGTACGCAAATTTTAGTTTATGGTTCATATTTCAAAAACCACCCGACCGATTTCGATAAGATTTATATGGGACCATTCGGAAAGCATACCCAATCGAACACAAAAAGAAATTTTAAAATCGGCGCAGAGGTTCTCGAGAAATCAGGTAACATACATAAAAGAAACCTAGGGATCGAATTGATAACCTCCTCCTTTTTTTGGAAGTCGGTTAAAAATCAAATTGATGAAAGATAGTCATAGTGTATGCGTTCATTACGTCGATCAACAATGTGAATGTGGTCTCAAGGTATCTGTGCAGAAGTCGTTGACCTTTGCCAATATTAAAACAAATACGTTTTAACACGCCAATTTATATTTTCTGCAACATTGGTACGCTTAGGTATGGTACATCCTAATACATAAATACGAATGTAATATAAACTAATATATAAATATCATGTTTTACCAAAGGAGATAAAATATGAAATTCGATAAGAGGTAGATAGCATCTGAGCCCGCCTGACATTCTTAAGGTTTAAATAAAAAAAATTGGCAGTCATAGGGTCTGACGAAGGGAAAACTCAGCTCCGAATTTGATAGCACACTTTGGAAACTACGCGGGTGAGTCCGGAGGGCGTTGCTAGTGGAATAAATCTTCAAAGCGTTGTCATGTAAATAAGTATTTATGGTAAATGTGTTATGGTAACCATGGTAACACGCCATGGCCATCTATCTAGAAATACGTTATCGTATTTCTAGATGGCCGTGATCCTGAGTTTTCACGAAGATTTCTTTCATTCACGAGCGTGACGCTTGATCTCAATACAGCCCACGGAAAATCTGTGTAAAATAAATTTTCACTTCAAAAAGCTGTAAAGGTATCTATGTATATGCTAATGTAAACCTTAATTTATTTCCTCCTATTGTTAATCAGTCAAATGGCATGAAAATCATAGGCAATGCCATAAAAAATTAACTTATAGAAAAACAATCAATTCTAGAATCAAATTACAATTTATAATTAACTAGCCACCGTACCCAGCAATTAACTTTATTCTGTACTTACATTTTTATGGCTAAGCGATTTGTGCTATGACAAATGACAAGAGCATGCCAACATACACTTTTGTTAGGGTTCTGTATCCATGGAATACCTTAATTTTGTTGTTAAAAGAGAAGTTTGGGCTATGACTAAGGTTGCCACCCGTCCGGGTTTTCCCGGATTTGTCCTAGTTCAGAGGGCGTCCTGGGAGCGTCCGGGCCGGACTTCGCATTTTCATAGTTCGGGTTTAATACTCGTATATCTGGTTGAAAAATCTTATTATATTGTCTCAATGTAAGACGTGGTATGAAAGTAATGTGTAAAAAAAATCTGTTGACAGGTCTGGGTTTTCGGCTCTAATCTCAGGAAAAACCGGGGTTTTCACGAGTCTTGTCCTGAACTTAAGAGAACGCAACCCTAGCTATGATTAGACATTAGATTACCCTACACATTTTGTAGGGTTCTGTGTGTGGTTAGACCTGCTCCTCTCGTCAGGGTTCTCACCTTTGTCGCATACAGCGGGGAAAAGAATACGAGAGCCATTCTTACGCTAAGTGTATAAAATACTTACCAGTACCTTTTGTAGTGGTAGTCGTACTAAAATATACAAGAGATACTAAAAACCAAAATGGAACTAATTTAACTCAACTATTTTGAATAACATTTGTAAAACCAAATAATACAGCAGAGGTACGAAGGGCTCTTTGTAGAGTCCGCCTGGCGATGTACCTCAACTTTGCCAGTTATTCAACAGCCTATCAGAGTAATGCGCAAACATCACTGAGTTCCGGTTTCAATGGCAATGTTTCAAATTACAGCGCATAAAGATAAATAATCTTCCATAGTATACTTCTTAAAGTTAGTTTCATCATTACTGAGTTTCTGGTGTTCTGTGATAATTTAATTTTCTTCGAAAAAAGAAAATCTGAATTAAATTTAAATTTAATTCAGACACTCGACAAAATTTTAGTTTTTTGTTTATATTTCAAAAACCACTTCACCAATTTCGATAAAATTTGTATGGGAATGATTGTTTGTATGTACTTACCTTTGAAATATTTTTTACCAAACAAAAGAGAATCGTCAAAATCGATTCACAATTAGGGGGAGAGCTATTTTCTTTGAATTTTTTTATGTTTTTTTTTTCTTTTTATTTTTCTTTTATTTATTTATGTCAAACTACAGTCCATATAAATACAAACAACTACCGCGTAACATAAAGACAAGAAACAAACAACCAAATTGAGAATATGAGAATCTCCTCCTTTTCGAAGTCGGTTATAAAGATACGCTAATAAAATAATTGTGAACCCTAATAAGTAAATCCACTGCAAAAAAGTCATAACCATAATTTTGTTCATTACGTCATTAGAGATCTCATAAAAAATGTTTGACAGCCACTGGTCAGCGTTTTACATGTGTGAGTGAGTCATCGACGATGTTATAAAATAAAAATCGCCCTAATCTTAGTTAGTACCTACACAACACTTCACGTCGCCACTACGCTTAAATTAAAATATAGCAATGCAAATTTCAAATTTAAAAAGCGTTTTACAATTGAATTCAAAAGTAGAGAATCATCATTGTGTACATATATCACTCGGAGACAATAAAAAGTGATTTTTGTATAGTTTTTTAACTTTATTTAAGAGTGATATTAAGTTGCGAGTGATATATAGAAGTTTTAGTTGTTTAGTACAGACTAGAATTATTTATATTTCTAACTTTTGAGTACACGACCAGAGATTTAAGATTTTGAAGAAATTGAAAGCAGTATTATAATCAGGTCAGTTTTCTTTATTTAATAATACTCGTTTTATTTACTAAAAAGTGATTTGTAATATAACAATGTAATGATACATTTCTTGTGTATTATCTAGATATGAGCAACAAAAAAAAATCGACAATTTCAATTCTATAAAGTGTTGAATGGTTTTTTTCCATTTTTATATTAACGGTTTATTTACATGGATTTGTTTTTTATTCCTATCTACTAGGTTATACAATTTTTAGATTCGAAATTTGATGGACACTTAGGATTATTCACTGTCTTCCGTTCTGATGATAATAATACGATGCATAATATTCGATCCAAAAAAATATTTTTTTTTTGTTTTTTTTTACCCAACTGAAAGAAGGGTTATGTTTTTCCCACGTATCTTGTAGTCGTATGTTTGCAAATTTCTTTATTTCAACGTAACTTCGTACCTAGTATTTATTCCTGTTTTATTGTATTTTAAATTTTTTTAATAGACATACTTTAAAGTGATCTGCCATGACGTTATGGCCTTGACTCTATCCTTGCGAGAGAAAGGCCTGAGTCCCTGCAGAGGGAATATTTAATGAGTTGCTTATGGTTTCTGTAGACATACCAAATTTCATTCAAATCCCATCTGTAGTTTTTGCTTGAGTTAAAAACACGAATACATACAAAATTTCGGATATATAATATTAGTAAAATAAAACTAATATTATATCAAGTTGGACAAAACCTCTATTGACCTGTCTTATGATTGTGCTTTATCTTACAGATTAAAATAATTGGTACTTAATTTGGTTTATATCTTCATCACAGAATGTTAAATAACATTTTGATGATCTATTTCTTCGCACTAAAATGTATCTGGCAACATTGCCCTTCAAAAGGAAATACTAATGTTTGTACATCACCGTTTGACGCTAGGATTACTAGCAAATATACATGTATTACTTCCTCAGTATATCGCACTCCAATACAGGGTTATTGGTAATTTGCTTAAGTATATCATTTTAAAGTGATATTAAGTACTTTTAAAATGTCATCTTTTGTTGTACAGTTTATAAAAATTCAGATATTTTTTCCCATCCAAAATTTGAAAAAAAAGTGTATTTGCCCTAGAAGCATTCACGTTACGAATTATTACTCTTCGTATTAATTCGCAAGACGAACCCGCCCGCTCTTAACGCTCCATAAATGATGTGCCAAAATAAGTAAACACTAAACAGCTGCTAAATAGTGCTAGAGAGGACAACAAACACATTTTTTTTGGGATATGTATTGAGTTTTAACAAAAGTTGTAGAAAAAAGTATATTGTTTGTTTAACACCATAACATGCCCTTACATGGATGTAGGGTATTACCAGTAACCCTGTACACTAGTGGTTGCCAAGTAATCAAATTCATCCATAAAACCTTAATCTATTCTCATTTTGACCACATACTCTAACAATAAACAAAAAAGTATTGTAGTGTGTGTCAAATATTACAATATTATCTCAATAGACAATATTTTGGCCTGATTTTTTCTATTAGAAAGAATAAAACAATTTTTTTAATTTACCCCGACTACCTCGGATTTGTAATCTGTACAGTAATCTACTTCATTTGTTTGTTCTTCATTCCCTTTCTTTGATACCCATATTGAGGTAGAGGTGAAAAAATAATGTAATTCGCCATTTCGTGGTGGCGGCCATCTTATATTTTAAATTTGTTATAGTGTATAGTATTCTACTAGTCAAGTCCTTTCATTTGATATCCATATTGAGGTAGGTTGTGAAGAAATATGTTGTCCGCCATTTTGTGGAGGCGGCCATCTTGAATCGATATTAATCAAACATAACTAAAAACATCCGCACAAAAATTAGCCTTCACATAAAACCGGTACATTGAAATCGGCTCATCCGTTTGAGGCGTTTGAGCTCTATGGTACCACAGAGCCACAGACACACAGACTGATAGACATCGACATTAAACTTATCACACCCCTTTTTTTGGTCGGGGGTTAAAAATGAAACACATTTACTACCTCTGGCGATATGGGCTCTATGCAGAATCGCCTGGGGAAGTCCCAGCTTAGCTTTTCTACCACCAAGTAAGTGCAAATATCACTGTGTTCAGGCGCGGTCCCAGCGTCGAATTTTGGAGGGGGTCACCAGTACAAAGCCACAGATTTTGGGGGGGGCACCAGTAGAGATATAATAGATCGAGTAAAAAAAACTTTACTAGCAGCGTCACGGTTTTACCCGCGTAGTACCCGTTCCAGTTGTTTTCCCGCGTTAAAAAATAGTCTATGTATTAAGAGATGTTTTTATTTTTTTCGATTTTTAATATATCATATAGGATTTGGGGGGGGGTCATGTCCCTTGTGACCCCCCCTTCGGACCGCGCATGACTGTGTTGCGATTTGAAAGGCAATGTCCCAAGAGAAATTACAGGACGTAGTCATTTCCCGTCAGGCATAATGATTATCGGACATTACACATCAAAGGCATTTCGAAAATCAGTCATTTTGGGAAAAGGTCATTTTAAGAATTGTTCATTACGGTTTTAGTACAATATAACATTCAGTCCAATCAGACCGCAACCTGATAAATCACTTTATATCTCTGGGGTCGAGCGCAGTGCAGTGCTAGATAACGATTTGGACTCGTTATGTTCCAATAACTGCATTGTAATCGCGAAAATTTGTAGGAACGGAATTTGGAAGAATGGTTGTTACTCTTGCACGCAAAAATACTGAAGGTAGGATTAAATTTGGTACATACATACTTAATAGTAAGGAATTACTCATAGGCTACTTTTTATGCCCCGAAAATAACAAGAACGGGAACTATAAGGATAAAATCGTGGCCACTGCTAGTATTACAATAAACAAAAAAACAGCTGAATTGATATCCTCCTCCAGTTTGAACTCAGTTAAAAAAAAGGCGCCAGATGGCACATTCTTGCGACGTAAAAAGGTCAGGCATTGCATCACTTCCCGTCTTATTATCTATTCTGTGACGGAGGGCGCCCGGCTCTGATTGGTCGGAATAGGTGGTGTGGTCGGATGGCACGGTACCTAAGTGACACTAGCGTGTAGTTGCGACATAGTTTTGATTTTAACCGTACACCGCAGTACCTAAACTTGGAACATTTTATTTAAACATTGGTTTGAGCTGTCATAGCTTAAATACAAGATTTTCTAAGACACCATTCTCATTAAAAATCAGTTCAGGCATTCCGGAGTTACAAAAAACCTTCTAATATTGTAAATTATTAGTAATGTAAATGCGAAAAAATACAGAATAGTACCTCTTTATTACCCTTACGTAATTTGAAACAAATCTTAATATTTACAATATGTACCATATGTATAAAACAAAATAAAACTATTATACCATACAATAAAAATAAAAATAAACAAATTTACCAATTAAACACGCCGTCGAGATCACTACTGCGCGGCAGGGTATCCAAAATGCTGCCAGCTTTCAGAATGACATAATGCGAAAATGTGTTGCTTGTTTTTTAATCACGTCATAACGGTTAGTAGTGGTAGGGCTCTTGGCAGAGTTCGCCTGAGGAAGTACCACACCTTTTCCAGTTATTCTACGGCCAAGCAGGAATGTGCAAACATTACTGTGCTTCGGTTTGAAGGGCAATGTTTCCAGAGAAATTACATGGCTTTAGAGATATATAGATATCTGGGTGACGAGCGCAGTGCAATACAATAGAAAAATAATCTTTCCATTCGGATGAGTAGTTCCCGAAATCTTATCGTTCGAACAAAAAATCTTTGTAAGAATAAGAATATATTTATTGCTCGCATGGAGTAAAAATAGGTCTTAAAATGTAAACATGTACAACAGTGTACCCTTGACGGGCATGCAACATTAATATATACAAGAAAGTACGTAGGTACTTTCTTGTAATTCTGTTTTCGATAACAAATTTTATTATATTCTCAAATCTTTGTCTTAAGATTTTTTATATATTCTCTTAGGCAAAATTTTATCTATACGTTTATTATATATAGATAAAATTTTGACACAAACAAACAGATTAAGCTAAATAAAATTGATTAAAAATACTAAAAACACTAGCCGCAATTTCTTCCAGTCAACATTAGGCTGAAATTACAGATTTGAGATTACGGAGACGGTACAAAAAAACCTTGAATATTATTACAGATAAAAGAAGATATCTATGTATCGAATAACACGCAGAATACTAAAAGGCGATAAGAGTTCCTGTTTTAAGGGATTATCACATCAACATCAGACAGGTTTTAGATAAAATATATAAATAAGTACATTACTTGATACAAGATTTAATGATACAAGAATTTACGTTGTAATGAATAATATTGCTTGCATTAAAAATTACATTTGCAAACATTGCTTGCATTAAAAATTACATTTGCAAACATTGCTTGCATTAAAAATTACATTTGCAAACATTGCTTGCATTAAAAATACATTTGCATACATTGCTTGCATTAAAAATTACATATGCAAACATTGCTTGCATTAAAAATAGATTTGCATACATTGCTTGCATTAAAAATAACATTTGCAAACATTGCTTGCATTAAAAATACATTTGCATACATTGCTTGCATTAAAAATTACATATGCAAACATTGCTTGCATTAAAAATACATTTGCATACATTGCTTGCATTAAAAATTACATTAATAACTCCAAACTCGTGTACCTTTTATACCATATGATATTTTTAATATTAATTTACGTTTAATAATAATTAACAAAATAGAATATTGTTAAAGTTCAGTCACTGCATCCGTTACCATAAGCTGTTTACTCTTTGTCACGTGTGGCGCTTCCTCAAAATATATTATCCGATGCAAAACTTATCTATTATTACTGATTAAACGCTTTAGGCAGACCCAAATATAATTAACAACTATACACTAAATTTACTACGAAAAATCCGCTAGAGTCAATTGTTTCAAAATTTTGGTCATACGTACATTTGCAAGTAGAACATATAATTAGGTATGCGTCTAAAACTCCTACCGCAGCTACATATATTTTTTATTAGTTTATTTTCTCCCAAAGAAAACAATAAATAAAACTAGCCACTAAGAGTTCCGTTTCATTATCGGTAACCTGATCTTGCTAGTTGCAGGCACTTTACTTAACTATCAACTTTAAACCAGCCGTAATTGTAAAAAAAACATTTTGAATGGAAGCCCCTAGGAAGGAGAAGGGGCCCTTAAATATTTATTATATTTAATTTTTAGTATTTGATATTATAGCGACAATAGAAATATATCATCTGTGAAAAGTTCAACTGTCTAGCTATCACCGTTCTTGAGATACAGCCTGATGGCAGACGGACGGACAGTGAAGTCTCAGTAATAGGGTTTTTACCCTTTCAGTACAGAACCCTAAAATCCAACTATAATTTAAGATTAAATTCAGACACGCGACCAAATTTTACAAGAAGCAATCACTACATCGGCATCGTCCAGATAAAGAAAGCAAATTTTAGTTTTTTTGTTATTATTTAAAAACAGCTTCTTCTATTTCGATAAATTTATTGAGGCCACCTCTGAATTGTGACTATGATCTACCAAACAAACAAAAAAATTGGTTGCCTGTAAAGTCGGTATACGGGCGAAAGTTTTACGTGACAACGACTTTGAGTGGTAAAATAATTTTACGGAAGGGACGCGTGCCTCGCTCTCGTTGTGAGCGCATAACGTGAGCGGAGCGTAACACAGTTTCTTGAAGTGTCACCCGGCAAACCAATTTATAAGACGTTGTCACGTCAAAAATCATCAAAATTGATTAGCAATTGGCGGAGCTATCGCGTAGCATAGGTACATTAAAAAAAAATCTCCTCCTTTCTTTAAGTATGTTAAAAAGACTTTGAATTCCCATTTTTTATTTTAGTAGCATAGTAGAAAGTAGGTAGGATCGTCGATAAAAATCTATAGATGTGCCCTGAGCATGTTACAATTGTTAACAAACTTCGTCTGTGTATGCAGCGTGAGTGGTTTACAACTACCGATTTACTGGACTCCTAGAAATGCTAGCGGCAAGGTATGTTGCGGTTCTACTTATTTTGGTTGTTGACAACGAATAGTGATAGGTAAAAACGTCCGGTGTTCACCGCTTCCTACAACCGGCTAGAACGGAAGCCTCACTCTTCCTAATGATAACATAATTACGTGCGGCTGAAGTTTGGGAGGGCACATCCATTGATTTATATCGATGGGTAGGATACTATGCCGCTCGATGCACGTCTTGTTCGTTTCATCACTGTAAACCATAGAAATAATGTTGGTATTAATAATTGTAACTATGTATCTATTACAATGATCGATTAATCGATATTTTTTTGAAATCCTTTAAAAACCACAAACAACTTATTTCAATTTAAAAATCAAACATCAAACACAATTTGAAAGTACAACCTTTCAAATGGAAAATAATTTTCAAATCTGTCCAAAAATGATGTATGAAGAGGGCACAAAAAAACATTTTTTTCTGGTTAACTCAACTACAAATACGATATTTATCAAATTTAAATGGGGTTGACCCAACTCCATTAAACTTTAATGAGATGGCTTCAGATGTACCTATATAAAATAGATTCAAATTTAGTTAACGTAGAAAAATATTAAAAAGGGTGTGTTTATGCGTGGACTAATGCACCCATGTGATATGATAATAAAAAGTACTTATTTTCTATATTCTTCGTGCTAAGACGCCTAACTTCAATAGATAATATTATCTTTTTTTTTTACTTTTATACGTTTAGGTACACTTGGCCGCCTGGCCTGATGTTAAGCGACGATGCGGTCTACGATGGAGCGTGTTTACTTAGAAGAAACCGATTCACTCTCGATTTGACGACACAAAGATTGTAACCAACAGGGAAAACCCACTCAGGCAACGTACAGCCTAGACGCTCTTATCACAAAAGTAGAGTCAAATCTCTTCGTTCTTGTCTTTGGAACATCAACCATGAAACGATGTTGCTTTTTCGAGCTACGATCATTCCGATAGAAAAGGATAGGATCATGTAAATCAGTTGCACACTCTCCGAAGTGTATCCGATAAAAACCCGATAGTGTAGCAATTTTTCGGTGATGTTCTAGATGTGACTTTTTCGCACAAGACATATTTTCAAGAAGTTAGTTACAATGTGTGCTTAATTATTGACTAGCTAATTTATTTTTCCCCGCTACTCACCAGGCAGGTTTGCATCTCCATGTTGAGGTATGTGGTAGGAGAGGTATGAGGTATGTAACAAGCCTTCACCTTTCCTCGAATACCTATCCAAAATTTGACGCCAGCCCTCGGATTATATACCATTTAATCACATTAAAAATCCAGCCACATAATAAACATTAAAAATTGTTTTATCAAAAATAAATCAGCCTAATATACGTCAAACTTTTTACAAGGTAAGACTCTTTGCAGAGACCGCCTGGTGAAGTACCACGACTTTGCCAGTTATTCTTATTATTATATTCAGTTATTGTTATTCTTTGCCAGTTACGTAGTGTTTCACAACGGTTTTAACTCTCCTGCTAATGACGAACAACCGTCCGTTATCGCCTAACCGATGGCCGATCATATTTTACTGTTCGTACGTAAAAGGAGCCGTTTTATTACTGTAGGAACCGGGCATGAGTGTACAATTTTATTAACAAACTCAACAAAACAAACCAACTGTTTAAAAAGTACCAATAAATATCATGATACCTAATTTATTTTCTCTAAAAAAAGCCGGTTTTAATTTAAAATTAAATTTTAACACTCGGCTAAATGTCATAAGAAGCTATGACTACGTCGGGTTGTTAAGATAAATGTAGGCAAATTTAATTTTTTGATGGCATTTCAAAAAATCGCTATACTGATTTAGATAAAATTCATTTGGGACCACCTCTGACGTTTTTCTACCAATCAAAACCAAACAAAAATTTACAGTTTTATGTACCTACTGCCGATAGAAGTGAGAACTTATAACACAGAATTTGATAGATTACTTTGGAAACTCATCATCATCATCATCAGCCACAAGACGTCCACTGCTGAACATAGGCCTCCCCCCTAGACTTCCACAACGAACGGTCCTGCGCAACCTGCAACCAGCGGTTTCCAGCGACCTTTGTGAGGTCATCTGTCCATCTAGTGGGAGGCCGTCCAACACTGCGTCTCCCGGTTCGTGGTCGCCACTCAAGAACCTTTGAACTTTGGAAAGTACGCGGATGAAACCTGAGGGCGTGGTCATGAGCATGGCCATCTAAAAAAGTCCATCTGAATTCTTAGAATACTCATACTCATACTCTTTTATTGATAACGAGTAGTTACATGTCATATTAAAGGATATTAAAATTCATTACAATTCCAATTCAATAGTAATTTTGTAGTGGTAGGACTCTTGGCAGAGTCCGCCTGGGGAAGTACCACACCTTTGCCAGTTATTCTACCGCCAAGCAGTAATGTGGAAACATTACTGTGTTCCGGTTTGAAGGGCAATGTTTCCAGAGAAATTACAGGGCTTAGAGATATAAGATCTTAGATCTCTGGGTGACGAGCGCAGTGCAGTGCTAGGTAATGATTTGGACTCTTCATGTTCCAATAGCTGCGTGTCACTGTGCTGTTATGTGTCAGGCATGGTGCTTACCATCAGGCACATGTCCTGATCGTTTCGTTAAAAAAAAAAAGTAAATTCTAGCTAGGTACATACATGTCATTCCAATAAGATAATACAAATCACAGGTCAATTTAATATAGATATAGAATAAAATATAGAATAGGTATAGGTATAGGTATTCTATAAGAAATATAATATAAGAAATAAAGAGATTAGTCATTATTTGAACAGTTGTGTTAAAGACATATTTAAACGTTACAAAGTGGGTGTGCCGTGACGATAACGGTCATGCGTTGATCATGAGACGTGATAACGATAAGGTATGATCAAGTTCCTACATTTTTGTACCTGTTCCTACTAATGCGGGTGACAGACCAGCGAGCAAGCTCGACGAGTAAGCTCGCCGGTAAATAAAACACATTCTATACATTTTTACATGGAGTAGACGTGTTCTTGAGTGGAGACCACGAATCGGCAAACGTAGTGTTGGACACCCTGAGACTAGATGGAGTGACGATATACGGAAGACAGCAGGCAGTGGATGGAGACGTATAGCTGAGGATAGGGCTGAGTGGCGAGCCATGGGAGAGGCCTATGTCCAGCAATGGACTAAGATAGATTGATGATGATGATGATGATACATTTATAACCCAATTGTAGCTCGGTAGTTTGTCCGGTGGGTCCCAAACTAGGCTAGGCCTGTACCTTGGGCACCCGGTAATAACAATTAGATAACACATTGTACTCGGAGTGCAGAGTTACCGTTCACAGAGTAAAGTTGACAGTAATTAAAATAAACTTAAATAAATAGACCTTAGTTTAATCTAGGCTCATCTTGTAACATATCAAAACAAAAACAAAATAATTTTCCACTATTCTATTTCACGTAAATAAAATAGAATATATCTTTATTATATTCTATAAAATCGAATAAAGAGGAAAGCATTTTGCAAGTGTCTCTCGCGCAAACTATTCAGTTTAGAAAAAAAACCTGAAAATTATTTTCAAAGAGCTATCTATAAAATATACTTAACACGTATATTTGATGAAAAAAAATATAATTTCCGTTCTAAGTATCAGGAACCCCCTTTTTTTCTTTAATTTTTTTTAAATTATTTATCTGGACTACCCGACGTGAATAGCTTCTTATGGAATTTGGCCGAGCGTCTCAATTTGATTTTAAATATTGAATCTGAAAAATTGAATATTCATCGGAGCAATAAATTATTTGATAGCCTGTTAAAAAATCCTTGCAGTGTGAAGATCAAGTTGCTTATTCATATTATTTACTTAACAAATTTGTTGTAGTAGGCTCTTTGGTAGTAGGCTTATTTGCCTACACGTAATTTGAAAGATCCACACTATCTAAGTACCACGGATTACCTTTTTGTTCACGATCTATTGAATGATATTATTATCTACAAGTTTGTATATTTTAGTTCGTGACAAGCATCTTATCTTGAAAGTGTTTTATGATTACAATTGAATGTCTGTCTATGTACAAAAGTAATCTATTTTAGATGTCGACAATTTGTAATTTACACATATACTTAAGTGAAATCTAACAAAGAATTGAAGGCTTCGGAAATATTTATTGAAATGAAAACATCTTCGCCGTTTTTCTTTCTTCTTCTCAACCGCGTTGATTTGTTTTTGTTGGGTAATATCTCATGGATTCGAGTCACCAACATATCGATACCTTAATTTGCAAAACGAATAACTCCATAGTAGAAAATTTCACAGTGGTCACACTAAATCACCACTAAAATATATTGCGTAACTGGTATTTTCATTATTTTAAGTGTTTATTAGTTAATAAGAAACACAATTTCCAAAGGCATGTTTATTTTTTTCTTTTGAACCTTTATTTTTTTTTTTTTTTAAGATTTTCGTGGCCCCTGTGAAATTTGCTACTATGGAGTTATTCGCTTTGCAAATTAAGGTATCGATATGCGAATGTAGTGGGTTTTAAACCCCGACCAAAAAAAGGGGTGTTATAAGTTTGACGTCGATGTCTGTCTGTCTGTCTGTCTGTCTGTCTGTCTGTGTGTGTGTGTCTGTCTGTGGCACCGTAGAGCTCAAACGGATGGCCCGTATTCGATGCGGTTTTTTTTTTTTCGGGTGTTCTTAGCTATGTTTGGTTAATATCGATTCAAGATGGCCGCCGCCACAAAATGGCGGACAAAATATTTCTTCACAACCTGCCTTAATATGGGTATCAAATGAAAGGGATTGACTAGTAGAATACTATACACTATAAAAAAAACAAATCCAAGATGGCCGCCACCACAGAATGGAGTATTATATTATTTTTTCACTACTACCTCAATATGGGTATCAAACGAAAGGGCTTGATTAGTAAAATACATTGCACTATGACAAATTTCAAATTAAAGATGGCCGCTTCTACAAAATGGCGAAATACATGTCTATTTTCACAACTCCCCTCAATATATCAATATCAAATGAAAGGGCTTAACTAGTAGAATGTTGTACAGATAACAAATCTGAGGTAGTCGGGGGTTAATCAAAATTTTTAATTTTGTTCTTGTTTATTATTTAAATTAGCCACTCCACAGACTCCTCCTCTTCCTCTTGAATCACTTTATCTATTACAAAATGTCGCATCAAAATTTGTTTGGTAGTTTTAAAGATCTAAGCTAGTATAGGGACAAACAGACCCGGGAAGTTACTTTGTTTTATACTATGTAGTGATTAGTATAAATTAGTTGTATTAGAATGTATATTTTAAACCAAACTTTGCTGAAACAAAAGATCAAAATAACAACGGAATTCGAGTAAAATTGTTTTAGGCCGTATTTCTAGAAAGGTTCATCCCATAAGGGTCATCTTATAGGGTACATGTTCCGGGTCCCATGATCCGATGGGGTTCAATAAAGTTTGTGGCCGCTAGTTGGAATTGACGTCCTTCAACGTATTGAAGAATCTAAGGCTTTTAGGGTTCTCTGCTGATATTGTGATATAATCCTACTATCCCACTCGTAGAATTATAAATTCGAAAGTTTGTTTTAATCTACGGATCCATACGAAATCTAATTTTTTGCGGACCGAGAGAACAGATTTGGACAAACGTAAAAATTTTAGAGACTTACCATTCCATCACCGTGCTGGTGCCGGGTTTTTTTTGTGACGTCGCGGCCGACGGCGTCCGTAGCGAGGATGTTCAGATGTTTGTTGCTCAATTACGCCGAAACGTCTGAACGGATCGTGCTGAAATTTGGTACATAGACAGATTATAGTCTGGATGACACATAGGCTACTTTTTATACCGAGGAAAATAAACGGAATTACGCGGGCAAAAACACGTGGCGTTGCTAGTATTTAAATAAGATGTTTGGATGTTTATAGCTCAGTCACGTCAGAACGGCTGCATGTATCGAGTTGAAATTCGAAACAATCAAAAAAATATACAATGTAAAAAAGTAAAAACACTTTCACACCACAAAAGATACAATAAAGAAATAGACAGGTATAATATAGTTTAAAACAACACAATTTGATACTTTAGTACAGTGTCACGGAGCTGTTGGAACATGAAGAGAACAAGAAGAAGCACTGCACTGCGCTCGTCAACTTAAAGTATGAGATGCTTAATCTCTATGGTCTGTTGTATCATATAAATATTACAATTCAAATTGGAACGTTGTGATGTTTTCACAGTACTGCTTGGCGGTAGAATAACTGGCATAAGTGTACTTCCCCATGCGAACTCTGCAAATATTACTACCACTGCAAACAAATATGCGTGTTGCTTACATTAGGTGAATGTCTTGTTTGTCACGTTACTTTGTAGTACCTACTCTATACAATTCTAGTGATTTCCAATGAGAACTCAAGAATGAAATCTAAAAAACAAAGTTTCCTGAAAAAAAATGTGTTAGGTTTTCACTTTTGCCGTGTGCGAGTGTGACAGTAAAACACACAGTGACACAGTGAAAACTTAATCGGCAATCGGATATGGTATTTGTATATAATATTACGAACCGGATTAGTAGGATAAAAGAAAACCTTTTTTTTTGAAGTGAAAATTTCTTTTGTCGCGCCTAGACAGGTTTTTCATGGGCTGTGAATTGAATTCTAGCGGCACATTCGGGTATGATAAGAAATCTTCAGGTAAACTTGGGACCATGGCTATTGGCCATTAAGAAATGCGTCAGCATTTCCCATTGGCTGATGCCTTTCTAGATGGCCATGCCATGATGACCAGGCTACGTCCTCCGGTTACACCCGTGTAGTTTCGAAAGTAAGCTATCAAATTCTGACTTATAAGTTTTCACTTCTATCGGCAGTTGCTATGAATGCCAAGTTTTTTGTATTCTACAAAAGTGAACCCAGGTTTATGATAATTTAACTAAGAGAAAACTATTGAATAATTAATAACAATCCTTAAATAGAGCAGCTGTATCTTTCTGGGTACAGTCGGCGTTCCCGAGTTCACCAAACCATTTACTTCCGAGCGTGACGATCAGCCATGAAAAGAATTACCTATGTGTTATTATTGTATGCTCAATTTTAAATTTGATTTATATTTATTATGACATTGTCTAATTATTACTATTTTTTATTTTACAATATTTATATGCCGTATAATCACTGTTATACAATGTATTATGCCTGACTTGTAAATGTATATTTTTCAATATAAACTTTAACTTTGACTTTGACTTTGTGCGGTACCCCCAAATAACCTTTTGCTTCAAAAATGTCCGGAACACTTGTTCTCAACTTTCCCTCGCGTTTGTATTATTTCACTCAAGTAGGATTAAATTGAACAAACTGGATTCTAGAATAGAAATTCTATTTCAAGAAACGTACAAGATTACTCTGAAAGGGTATGCTAAGCCGAAATTGGGTTTACGTCCTTTGTTATGAAAAACAAATGCCGGTAGCGGAACAAAACCGGAGGTATTAAAATAAATATTGCGTAAAAACTTTAGAGTTTAAGGTTTTCAGAAATAATTTACCTTTTGTTCCAATAAATAAATAAATATTGGTGGACATTTCACACACAACACTATCTGACCCCAAACTAAGCAAAGTTTGTACTATGGAAGGCAGATAGCTGATATAATTTTTTTTTTTTTAAATAAATGGTGACGAGACGATCCGGACATGTGCCTGATGGTAAGCAACATGCCTGACACATAACATCACAGTGACACGCAGCTATTGGAATATGAAGAGTCCAAATCATTACCTAGCACTGCACTGCGCTCGTCACCCAGAGATCTAAGATCTGATATCTCTAAGCCCTGTAATTTCTCTGGAAACATTGCCCTTCAAACCGGAACACAGTAATGTTTGCACATTACTGCTTGGCGGTAGAATAACTGGCAAAGGTGTGGTACTTCCCCAGGCGGACTCTGCCAAGAGTCCTACCACTACAATACTTATATAATACTTATATAGTTCTAAATATAAATATTGAGTATGTATAATACACTTATTATACATAGATTTAATAATTAGCGGCATTACTCAAAAGTCTTTGAAAAAAGGTGCGCGTGAGATTTGAGCCCGGGACTTCGGATCGGCAGTCGCTTCTCCCAGCCATTGCTTCAAGACTTTCAACGAATCTTTAACCAACTTGTCATAAAATGAAGAATTCTAGTGGAATAGTCGCATGCAAACATTAACCGTAGATTGAAACGATTTTATCACTCCTATCATATCTAAGTATCTATTGACACAATGTCAAAAACTTCCCAAACTTTTTTGGGAAAAACCCCAATACAAAAAAGTGCAACGTTAATGCATTTTCGACCTTATGCAGATGCATTAGAGGTGTGTGAATGACGTTATATACTCTAATTGCTAAGACGACCGTTCGTCTGAGCCGTGCGGTGTGTCACGTAAACCAGCATATGTCCATTGTCGTCTGTGAGACGACTTTTTAATAGAAATTTCTGGATATTTTGATAATTTTTCACTAATATTGTTTTTAAGCTTTCGCGATTTGAACACATAATGTTTATTTAGTACCTACGGGGCTTAATCACGCATAATTCATTGTTTAAATCCCTCGACGTTTCGGCAGCGTTACAAACGCCGTCTTCTCGTGACCACGGCGCGGCGGTTGTAACGCTGCCGAAACGTCGAGGTATTCAAACAATTAATTATTCGAGATTAAACCCCGTAGGTACTAGTATATTTATAAACATTAAATATTTCACTAATATAATACATATTTGTAGTGGTAGGACTCTTGGCAGAGTCCGCCTGGGGAAGTGCCACACCTTTGCCAGTTATTCTGCCGCCAAGCAGTAATGTGCAAACATTACTGTGTTCCGGTTTGCAGGGCAATGTTTCCAGATAAATTACAGGGCTTAGAGATATAACATCTTAGATCTCTGGGCGACGAGCGCAGTGCAGTGCTAGGTAATGATTTGGACTCTTCGTGTTCCAATAGCTACGTGTCACTGTGGTGTTATGTGTCAGGCATGTTGCTTACCATCAGGCACATGCCCTGGTCGTCTCGTCACTCTTTAGTTAAAAAAAATATTCAGTTAGGTATTAAAGCTACAAAGCTAAGGCTTACTACAATAACTAGTGGTCCACCCTAATATTGCCTGTGGTACGTATATAAATAGAGTAGCTTATAGCACTCATTCATAAAGTATTACTAATGACTGCCCTCGTGGCTTAGTGGGTAGTAACTCTACCTGCGGAGTCGGGGGCCGTGTGTTTGATTCCCACCCAGTGCCAATTTTGTGTGATGAATTCAAATATTTGTACTGTGTCTGGGTGTCTACCTATAATAAATATGTGTCTAAAACTATATAAGTATTGTATCAACTATCTGGCTGCCATAGTCCAAGCTTTGCTTGGTTTGGGGTCAGATGGTGTGTATGAACTGTCCACCAATATTTAATTATTCTAAGTTCCATCATATACCGCATCTTTGCTTAACATCAGGCAAAATGGCAAAAAAAGAGTAAACCTATAACAGTTAAAAAAAAACGCGTCGGTCGTTTCTCAAAGTTCCCTATTATTTTTTATATAGTATAAATTGACAAGACGAGCAGAACATGTGCCTGATGGAAAACAACAACGACACGCCTCTATTTGAACATGAAGAGTCCAAGTCATTACCTAGCACCGCACTGCGCTCGTCACTCAGAGATCCAAGATATTGTATCTCTAAGCCCTATAATTTATCTGGTAACATTGCCCTTCAAACCGGAGCACAGTAATGTTTGCCCACTACTGTTAGACAGCAGAATAACTGGCAAAGGTGTGGTACTTCCCTAGGCGGACTCTGCAAAGAGCCCTACCACTACAACCAAAAACGATATTATAACTAGCCACGTTTCCCCACTGAATCGCCTAAAAACCTGATATAATCTCAATCTTATATTTGACATTGTTTTGGCTAAAGCTTCGTAACTATTACAACACTAATCGAGTTTTAACAACAGAAATTTACCGCGTCACAAATGACGTGGTAAATTTCTGTTCCAATTTCGTAACTCCATAAAAATTGTCCCGTCAATTCCTTGTTGCTAAGGGCAGTGGAAACAGACTCCGGTCAAAAATATACTAAGTAGAACGACCCAAGTTTTTTTACACCTTTTAAATAGTACTAAATTATACTGTCTTTGTCGGGCTTCGTACTAAGTAACCTTTAATATATTTTTTGTCTACGGTTTTTTTTCTTAGTTTTTTTGGGTACTTCAAAGCCTTTTAAGCTGGAGAGGTAAAATTGGATCTTAATTTATTTATTATTTGTGATAAATGAGATAAACTATCTATATTTTTGAGTGTTAGTCACTTTCCTACTATTATTTTAAACGGGAAAGTTTGTACGAGTAAGAATGTATCTACGCAAAAAAAATTGGTAGTCATAGGAACTGCCTATAGAAGTGAAAACTTATATCTCAGTATTTGATAGCTCACTTTGGAAACTACGCGGGTGAAACCGGAAGGCGTGGCCATAAGCATGGCTGTCTAGAAATGCATCAGTATTTCTAGATGGACAATGGGAAATGCTGACGCATTTATAGATGGCCAGTGGCCATGGTCCCGAGTTTACCCGAAGATTTCTTATCATTCCCGAGAGTGACGCTAGAATTGAATTCATAGCCCTCGAAAAATCTGTCTGTGGCGCGTCAAAAGACGTTTTCCCTTCAACTAGTGAAGGAATTTATAAGAAATTTGGTACATAGGTATATAGATGATAATTTGGAATAACACATAAGCTACTTTTTATAGCGAAAAAATAACGTGATAGTAAACTACGCGGGTGAAATAACAGGGTAGAGCTAGTAATTTAAAAGACATGATATAGTGGTCCGACAATTACAATTAATGACAATTTACGATTGTGAAGTTGTGGAGTCGATTCCCATCTGCACCTTTGTGTATTTTCCAAGTGCAGTTGTACAAGTTTGTCAACAATACTTGGGGGAATGAAGGAAAACATTGTGAATAAACTGCCATGTTGGAAGAAAGACATATTTTGAGAACTAGTCTAATCTATCAACTCACACTTTTGTGTTATTATTATTTTTTTTTTAATACATTTAGATTGTAGATTTGGAGTAGCCCATAGGCCACTCTTAATACCGAGAAAATAACGGGAACGGGACCTTTTTTAAATTATAGAATAACGAAATGATCAGGACATGTGCCTGATGGTAAGCAACATGCCTGCCACATAACGGCACAGTGATACGCAGCTATCGGATCATGGAACATGAAGAGTCCAAATCATGACCTAACACTGCACCGCTCGTCACCGTCATCTAAGATATTATATCTCTAAGCTATGTAATTTCACTGGCAACATTGCGCCTCAAACCGGAACACAGTGATGTTGGCACTTTACTGCTTGGCTGTAGAATAACTGGCAAAGGTGCGGTACTTCCCCAGGCGGACTCTGCTATGAGTCCTACCACCACTACTACTACGCAAGTAAAACCATAGAGAAGCGTTAGTGTGGAGATGATGCCTACTCTATAAGGTCACTAAACTGATTCCATCAAATAACAAATTGTTTTTATAAACAAGGAAAATGAATAAAACGATTTAGTTTTCTCGGGATCTAACATAGACTATAAAAATTGGAGATGTGGTAAATATAACTAGCTTTCGCTACACATTTAGAGCAGTAGCTACTTACTGTATACGAGTATACTTAAATTATAATTTTATGTAGAGTTATGTAATACTTTAATGGGCGTTTAAGTTTAGAAGGAGATTCAATTTATTGGAATTGATCTTAGGAGTAGATCACCCGATTCCGAAACAGTACAGTTTTTAAGTTGTGGGAAGACGGTTAACCCACATAATGTTATTTTGAAGCGAAAACTTTTTTTGGCGCGGCACATACCGATTTTTCGTAGATTGTGAATTGAATTCTAGCGTCGCATTCGGGAATGATAAGATAATCGGGTAAATTCTGTACCATTGGTCATCTAGAAATGCGTCAACATTTCCTATTGACTATCTAGAAACACGTTAGCATTTCCCATTGGCTATCTAGAAATGCCGACGCATTTCTAGATGACCATGCTCATGGCCACGCCCTCCAGTTTCACTCGCCCACAGAAATCTAAATAATAAGTACTTTATAATTAAAATTTCTGTGTTCTCGCCACTAAGCCCACGTCTATATGCCGTATCTGTTTATTATTGGCTCCGTGGTAAAGATGACCTTTGTCACAGTTGCCTCCCATCATTACAATATGCATGAGTTCCGATTCTTTCGATTTCGGAATATGTATCAGGGGAAGAGGTACGTCCAGGGTGTTATACAACGGTTATGTGTTTTGAAGTGAGAAGTTCTTTTGCCACACACAGATTTTTTGTGGACTGTGAATGAAGCTCATCGTCGTTATTGTAAATGAAAGGAATGTTCGGGTGAAATCGGAACCTAACACGTGTCTAGATGGTCATGATTAGATTTTTTTTAAATATAGAGTGACGAGACGATCAGGACATGTGCCTGATGGTAAGCAACATGCCTGATACATAACAGCACAATGACACGCAGCTATTGGAACATGAAGAGTCCAAATCCTTACCTAGCACTGCACTGCGCTCGTCACCCAGAGACCTAAGATCTAAATATCTTAAAATCTTTGGTCTTAATTATTTAAAAATTTGGCTTTAAATATCTTTGGTCCTTTCACATAGCACCATCTAACTTCAAACTAAGCACAGCTTCATTCTGACATTATGAGTACCAGATAGCTGGTGTAATCCTACTTATGTAATTAAAAGTTTTGGATGTTTGTTGCTCAATCGCTAGAATTCAATTCACAGCATTCGATAAATCTATCTGAAGCCAAAAGAAGTCTTCACTTCAAAAATCGATCAAAAAACGAGCTGAATATTTTTTAACAGCCTGTACATAAAAATTATTACTTGAAACAATGAAATACTGAACCATTTTCGGGAATCCTACGCAGCTGAACGGTGACGCGGTCCCGGAATACCTACAAATTTATAACTACGCACTTTGGACTTACCTTCTAGAGAATAGAGTTTCTTACCATGCGGAGTTCCGTGACAGCATTGAAACTTTTATTTAATTGCTGTCATCTCATTTTGAAATGGCTTGGCCTATTTGCCCCATATATTTTTTATATGCCTATTAAAGTTGTTATTTTTCGTATTTTGTTTTTGTATGTTATATGGAATTTAATTATTTAATTTAAATTATAATTTAATTTGATTTTGTAACTTGACTTATTTTGTAATTTAATTTATTTGCTGCTTAACTATATATTAGAAACCCATGTACCTTAGGAGGAGGCCATTGGATTCCGAAATACAGTTTTTAACTAGTTCGGAGACGGTGGATCCACATTGTGATACACAAATTAAGCAATAAAGGAATTTGAATTTGTATATTCCGAACAGCTCAAGTTTTAAAACTCCCAAAATAATATAGTCTATTAAGCAAAACGGCCGACAGAAAGTGTCTGGGAGTATCGGGGCCTTATTTTTAAAGATACTGCCTATAACATACGTGAAAATCAGTTATCAGAAAATACGTGACGTGAGTAATGTATCTACTGGACCCCATATCTCAAAATTGGCCGTCTAAGCAAGTTAGCGGGTAAGCATGTGTTCTTAGTACGTACTAACTCTACTCAATCGTCCACATTTCATCCATCAGAAAATACGTAACGTCGAGCGGCTCTGGGATCTTGGACTATCATCACGAAATCTCAGAAACTACAAATACTAGAAATCAAATATATTGCATAGAGGCGCCTTTTAGCAGATAAGCGTTCGCTAAAACGAGGTTTTGCAAAATTACCCCTAAGAGGGTATAATAAGGGAAAGACAATTTGAAATTATTGTTGATATTTCAAAAACCGTATGCACGTCATCTGCTTACGATTGTTACAAAGGAACCGTTTGGAAAACCTGGTCTATTTACTTATTCTCTATCTAAGGGTAAAAAATAGTAAATTCTAGAAATATTTTCAATAGTCACGGCACCAATAATTTCAACACTGTTTGGCATTCTTACATTATAGCACGAACAACACTGGCAGCATTGGAAGTTAACTAGAACATTCCCCTAAATTTACCAACATATCTGTCAAAACTACTGCACTAATATCTTACGACTATTAACATTGCTGAACAAATACTATTGTGCCTCCCTCACGCTTCAAATCTGACGCACAAACTCTACAAAGCTACTGATAGCTGTTGGTCAAATGTTTGTACTAAGCTATTCCAAAACAAAGCTCTCAAAAATGTATGTGATATGGGATTGTAGCGCCGTGTGTGTACTGATATTGTATCATGGTATATACTAGTTTACCTTTTACGATTGTTCACCTTATTAGATCGGATGTCTTTCATCCGAATTCTGAGTTTCGTTCAAATAGCGACCTGAAATTAGATGAACATTTTCAGACTCGTTTACATTGCTCCACTGGAACGTAAAGGTATGAATCATTTATAGACTAGAGGCCCGAGAACAAAATTTATGGGACATATGAACCACCAGGAGACCTATGTAGGATGATAGAAGGGTATAAAATAATCACATTAAGCCCTATGCTGTCACTTGAAAGCTGTCCAATTGAGTGCAGGTGAAGATGGGGGTTGAAACTCTCGATAATTTCTCGTTGTCACATGATTTTTGTACGGCATTACGGAATAATGGATTAGAAGAGCAATTGAAACTGTATGGAACCAATGCCGTACATAATCAAATGATTAGATTTACCCTGAAACCGTTGGAGAATCAAGTTTATTTTTTTCGACAAAAACAGCGGTTAAACGGACGAATCGACGGATCAAAGTAGAACCGGATTAGGAAAGTCGCGAGTTTATTTCGAAATAACGTTTGTCGTAGAAAGAGAGTAAAAATCCAGCTAAAATCGATCGAGATACGGACCGAACAAAGGTAAACCACTAAATACAACGCACGCACACACTTATCACGCACTCACAGCGAGCTATGGAGAGAGAGCTATGCTCGGAGTCTCTTTGCGGGACAGAATCCGTGATGAGGATACTCGCAAAAGAACGAAAGTAGCCGACATAGCTCAAAGAGTAAGCAAGCTGAAGTGGCAATAGGCAGGCCACATCGCTCGCAGAACTGACAACCGATGGGGAAGAAAGGTTCTCGACTGGCGACCACGAACCGGAAGACGCAGTGTTGGACGGCCTCCCACTAGATGGACAGATGACCTCACAAAGGTCGCTGGAAGCCGCTGGTTGCAGGTTGCGCAGGACCGTTCGTTGTGGAAATCTAGAGGGAAGGCCTATGTTCAGCAGTGGACGTCTAGCGGCTGATGATGATGACACACTTGTCACACTATCTTGGGGCTCCGATCACTTGACTTGATATCACTTGACGACTCCGAGATCCTCCCCCTAACGCCAAAGCTGAACCACCAAAGCCCACCCTTGGTCGAAAGCCTCATAGGAAACGCCAGGCTTGTTCGTAAAGGACTTCAAAGTCTTTCGAATCGCCGCAGAATTCCTTTATCGTCATATTCCATTATCGGATACATTTTGCAGCGTGTCCGTGATCATGATCACGACGTGAAATTGACTGGTCAGCATGATCTAATAGTCTCTCACTGTTTTCTTGAATTTAAATCTTCTTTTGACGCTCCACATACAGATGTTTCGTGGGCTGTGAATTGAATTCCAGCGTCAGGCTCGGGGAATGATAACAAATCTTCGGGAAAACTCGGGACCATGGCGATTGGCCATCTATAAATGCGTCAGCATTTATAGATGCCTATGCTCATAGCCACGCTCTCCGGTTTTACCCCCGTAGTTTCCAAAGTAAGCTATCAAATTCTGAGTTATAAGTTTTCACTTCTAGCGGCAGTTCCTATGACTGCCAATATATTTAATTGGACTGCTCGTTAAAAAGCGACATCGTTTCGTATTTGATGTTCCGAAGACTCGAACGAGGAGGTTTGACTCTACTTTTGTGATAAGAACGTCTAGGCGGTTGAATGCGTTGCCTGAATGGGTTATTCTTAATAGTGACAATCTTGGTGTCTTCAAATCGAGAGTGAATCGGTTTCTTCTATGTAAACTCGTACTATCGTACACCGCATCATCGCTTAGCATCAGGCGGGATAGCGGGTAAGTGTAAACTTATAAAAGTAAAAAAAAATATGATTACAAATTGGAATTATATTGAAAAATCCACATCCACATTTACATGAGACAGTTACATCGACCCAACAATAGCAAGGACTTAAACGATTTAGTGAGTCGGTGGATTCCTTGCTCCATCCAGATCAACAGTGACTGGAGTAAATCAGTTAAATCAGATGCACTTACTAGGGTTCGTTCATTAACTGGTTACTCGATTGAGGGACTGGATAATGGCGGCTAGTGTGGGATTCACTAAAGAGAATTTAGGTTACGTACGGTTTACGTACTACATACCAGTGCTGCCAGTCAGGTCTTGTCAGAAATAACCTAAAATGTAACCGTTGTATACAATAAGTAACCTTTCATTTTTTTTACCGGATAGTAACTAAAAGTTGATAGAATATAATATTAGTTGTGTTGACTTACAGAAACGTCCAGGAGTATTTGAGCATTTTGTGACTTATTTATATTTATCCTGTATAAATTGATGCATTGAGAATTGATATGCAGTTGTCGTACACCTAAAAGTAACCTTTTCATTCCTTTGAGTAACCAAAGCAGTTCAAAAATCACCTAAAAGGTTACAAAAGTAACCTTCTGGCAAAACTGCTACATACACTGCTAGTCCATAATCGCTCGTGGCGTTCGATTTTTGAAGTGGCTTTTGGCGCCATATACAGTTTTTTGAAGTGACTTTTGGCGCCATATACAGTTTTTTGAAGTGGCTTTTGGCGCCATATACAGTTTTTTGAAGTGGCTTTTGGCGCCATATACAGTTTTTTGAAGTGGCTTTTGGTGCCATATACAGTTTTTTGAAGTGGCTTTTGGCGCCATATACAGTTTTTTGAAGTGACTTTTGGCGCCATATACAGTTTTTTGAAGTGGCTTTTGGCGCCATATACAGTTTTTTTTGAAGTGGCTTTTGGCGCCATATACAGTTTTTGAAGTGGCTTTTGGCGCCATATTTTTGAAGTGGCAGTTTTTGAAGTGGCTTTTGGCGCCATATACAGTTTTTTTGAAGTGGCTTTTGGCGCCATATACAGTTTTTTGAAGTGGCTTTTGGCGCCATATACAGTTTTTTGAAGTGGTGGCTTTTGGCGCCATATACAGTTTTTGAAGTGGCTTTTGGCGCCATATACAGTTTTTGAAGTGGCTTTTGGCGCCATATACAGTTATTTGAAGTGACTTTTGGCGCCATATACAGTTATTTGAAGTGACTTTTGGCGCTTTTTGGCGGCGCCATATACAGTTTTTGAAGTGACTTTTGGCGCCATATACCAACGTGGAGGATGAGGAGGGCCAGAAATGCTTGCTTCTTGCATTACTCCTTGGCGGTAGAATAACTGGCAAAGGTACTTCCCCCGGCGGACGCTGCAAAGAGTCCTACCACTACATGTCCTACCATTATTTTGGATCTAGATCAGCGTTGCCAAACGTCACGATTTTGGCGGGACGTCCCGAATTTTATGTGTTGGACGAGATGTCCCACGCGGCAAAGATTGTTGAACTCAAGATTTGCCCTGAACACCTTGATATTGGTAACAAACTGCGTCTGTGGCATCTATCTCTTTCGAAGACATATCTGTCTCTGTCTAAGACATCTGTTTCGCTCGCGCTAGTTATAATTGGTATTATTCTCTATCTGTCACCCGGTGACGTGTAACCGGCGACGGTGATGGTAGCCATTTTAATATATTAATGGGTATGTAATTAGAAAATATTTAAAATAATTTTAAATGCTGTACTTACGCATGAAATGTAATTCTATTAGATTTATTTGAGTATCTGGAATTATTAGAACACTTTTTGAATGTACAAGAAGGCAATCTTTTATATTTATGTTCAAAATGATCAAAATCAGTGATAGCTATAAACGATCGGCGTCCCGCGCTTCCTACAACCGACTAGCACGTAAAGAGTGAGCTCACTCTTCCCAACGTTAACATGATTCCGTGCGCCCTGAAGTTTGTGAGGGCTAATCTTGAGTTCTATGATCTATGCCACGCGGGACAAACTCTGTCCCGCTTTTCGGGGTTGACTCGACCGTCGACAGCGTGCTGATGACCCGCGACCATCAAGTATCCCAAAATGTTACCCTCCCATAATACCCTAACGATATCTCATTTAAAATACCATGCTATTGTTAAAATACACTATTTTTGCTATCATGCAAACGTAATTTAAAACTCAAATATTTGCACTTTGTCTGGGTGTTTCTATGTATAATTAGTATGTATTTACAACTATATAAGTATTATATCAGCTATCTGGCCGCCATATTACAAGCTTTGCTTAGTTTGGGGTCAGATGGTGTTGTGTGTGAATTGTCCACCAATATTTATATAATACAAAGACAAATGTTCAAAACACTTCTGATGTGATGAATAAGCGGTATTTTTTCGTCGAAAGCTGGAAAACGCCGCTTTTTTCACCCAAAGAGTTTCAAATTCTCGACTTGCCAAAGAAAAAATCTAGCTACGCTGGTCTAGATGGTGTTGTGTTAGAAACGTGCACCAATATTTATTTTATTTATTTCATTTGTTCTAGGTAAGGACGCTAAAAATGGTTTCTTTTTCATCGTCGTAATGCCTTCAACACTGCACTGGATCAAATCAAAGGCGCAGCAATCCCGAATGTTATGAAAACAGAATTCCTTGCACTTTCTGCAGTGGTGAGTCGATACGTAATCACATTCCTCTGTTATAAAAGTAGAAATTCCACAAACTCCAACTGTTTACAGCCGCTCGCTCCGGCTTCGCTCGGATATCGTCATGTAAGGACTACTAGTGATTCACCCTGGCTTCGACCGTGGTACATAATGTATAGAACTCACGAAGGGATCTCGTACATTCGACTGGCTTCATGGCTTGACTGGCCTCGTTGCTTAGTGGGTAGTAAATCTACCTGCGAAGCCGATGGTCGTGGATTCGATTCCTACCCGATGCAAATATTTGTGTGAGGAAATCAAATATTTGTACTGTGTCTCTATAAATAATAAGTAGAAACGATTTGCTTAGCATTCCATGGATTCACCGTACGGGTGCCGAGTCCATCGTGTGGCAGAGAGAGAAAACTCGAGTAGATCCTGAGACTTGTGACTCGGACATGGATAAATTTTACAACTATATGCGTATTATATCAGCCATTTTGGTCGCCATATTACAAGCTTTGCTTAGTTTGGGGTCAGATAGTGCTGTGTGTGAATTGTCCACCAATATTTATTTATTTATTCATATCCAATGGGGAAAAAATCGGCATAAAAAGTAGCATATTATTATGTGTTCTACCAGACAACTATTTTTATAGTATAGAGTAGCAAGACGAGCAGGACATGTGCCTGATGGTAAGCAAAATACCGGCCACATAACAGCACAGTAACACTTAGCTATTGGAACATAAAGATTCCAAACCATTGGGAGTACCTAACACTGCACTGCGCGCGTCACCCAGAGATCTAAGATATTATCTCTAAGCCTTGTGCTTTCACTGGAAACATTGCTATTCAAACCGGAACACAGTAAAGTTTGCACATTACTGCTTGGCGGTAGAATAAGTGGCAAAGGTGTGGTACTTTCCCAGATAGACTCTGCAAAGAGTCCTACCACTACCTACTAGACTAGTCGTAACTTCTACTAAACCAGCCTTTTTTTTCGAAGTCAATTGTGTAATGCCTGAAGTTGACAGTGAGGGAAAACATCGTGAGGAAACCGACATGTACCTATAATCTTTCGATGTATCATCCACCAACCCGCACTGGGCCAGCGTGGTGGATTATAGCCTTGACTCTCTCTTTGCGAGAGAAGGCCCCGAGTCCCAGCTGTGGGATCATTTAGTAGGTTGCTTTTGTGTGTATAGAGTTTAGCAATAAAAAACAAATAAATAAAAATTTAAACACACTAATCAGTACTCCGCCTAACATTCCCCACGGAAGCCACATGATCCACCCACTTTATGCCATAAATTCTCGTCTTTCCACGCTCCCATCCAATAATACGAGTATATGTTTATAATTATTTACCCTATCCGTATAATTATTTACCCTATCCGGGTAATTACTTACCTATCATTCAACGGCACATGCAAATTTTCTCCCGAACAGTATAAATAGCCTATTTATTTTCAGCTAGCAACACTTATGGCGTTTTTTCGTGGAATTTTGTTGAGAGAAAGAGAACTTTTACTATCACAAGCTGGCAATATTATTGTAAAGTAACTTTACAATGAGTAAATGTATATTTGTAGCGGTAGGAGTAAATCTATACTAATATTATAAAGCTGAAGAGTTTGTTTGTTTGAACGCGGCAGTCTCAGGAACTACTCGTTCGAATTCAAAATTTTTTTGTTGGATAGTCCATTTTTCTAGGAAGGTTATAGGCTATATTTTTTTTTAACAGAGAGTGACGAGACGATCAGGACATGTGCCTGATGGTAAGCAACATGCCTGACACATAACAGCACAGTGACACGCAGCTACTGGAACATGAAGAGTCCAAATCATTACCTAGCACTGCACTGCGCTCGTCACCCAGAGATCTAAGATCTTATATGTCTAAGCCTTGTAATTTCTCTGGAAACATTGCCCTTCAAACCGGAACACAGTAATGTTTGCACATGACTGCTTGGCGGTAGAATAACTGGCAAAGGTGTGGTACTTCCCCAGGCGGACTCTGCCAGAGTCCTACCACTATATAACATTACGCTACAATCAATAGAAGTGCATTATGAATGAAGAATGTAACAAAATCGGGGAAAATACCTATTCCTTTTTTAAAGCTTGCATTTCTTGTGCTGAAGTCCGTGACAGCGTTTACCTATATGTAATGCACGAGCGACACAAGGTTAGTCTTTCAAGCTAGGACAGCAATAAGAATAAGAATATATAAGAATAAGAATATATTTATTGCTCGCACTGAGTAAAAATAGGTCTTAAAATATAAAAATGTACAACAGTGTACCCTTGACGGGCATGCAACATTAACAAGTAGGTTTTCGATAACAAAGCAAGCTAGTGTTAATAAGCTAGCTAGTACCTACTTCTAGCTTCGTGTACGTAGCAGGGTTGTTGCGAATATTCGCATCCGCATCCGCAAATGCGGAACATTCGCATTAATTCAGACATCTGCATCCGCATTCACATCCGCATCAATCAATGCGGAGTTTTTACGGATGCAGATTCACATCAACAAGTAACTACATGTAAAGAAAGTGGGCGGAGCCAGAGTGGCACGTGCTTCGCGTTTGTTTTGGTAATTACTAACTTCATTCAGTAACTGTCGAATAGAAAGGCGCACATTGGTAACAAGATCCTACAGGTTTGTTTGTTGTGTTTTTTCTCATTGTCAATAAATTATAGTCACAGTGAGTGTTTACTGTGTACTTCATAGTTTTTTGTGTGTTTAATGAATATTTTGATATAAATATTAGGTGAAATGTCGCCACCAATAAAAAGCAATATCTGGACTTATTTTACACTTAAAATTTAAATAATTATCCTTTTAAAATCCCAAAATCCGCATCTGCATCGCATCCGCATCCGCGGATGTGAACTTCTAATAATCCGCATCCGCATCTGCATCCGCGGATGTCTAAATTTTTGCATCCGCAACAACCCTGGTACGTAGATAAAACTAGCGGCGTAGCATTGTCTACAGCTTGAAGCTAGTTGTACTAGCTTGATAGTTTGCTAGCACTAGCTTGCTTTGCTAGCTTTAAAAAATAGCCTCGTGTAACTTGGCCATTAAAGATAGATACATGCTGTCACGGACTTCAGCACACGCAACGCAAGCTTTCAAAAAGGTTTACCATCAGGCTAATTGGCGGTCAAACGCGGACTTGTGGGCGTTAAAAACCTGCATTACGCCTAACAAGATTAGAATTTTTATTGAATGATCTTTGTTAATGTCTGAAACTTATTGTTCATACAGTGATACGAGTACAAGCAGTAGCAAAATAATAAGACAAATGAAATAACTTATCCTTATCGCCTTATCGCCCAAGAATTGATGGTGGTGCTGGCCGTGGAATATTGGTGGACAATTCACAATTAACCACATGGATTTCGTAATCGTATTACGTATAATATAATGAATAATAAGAATAATGACGTCATACTGGATGGGAATTTCATGGCCATCAAACTACGTCATCATAGATATTATCCTCATAATAATTTTTCCTTCAATTTCAATGATTACATACGTAGGTATAGTTTAAGCTTATCTTTGCACATACGCAATCGATTCAAATACGTACCCAGACCCTGATTCTATAAAAGCAAAATCATACGCCAGTTGTATCTCCTCCGTCCGCCATCCATCCGCTCTCTCTCAGATCTGAATCATTATTGCAGCCCGACACAAAAATGACGAGGTGTTAAAATATTGACTTTGTGGTGTGTCCGTCTGTAGCGTACGAACGGATGAATAATAAATACATAAATAAGTATTGGTGGACAATCCGCACACAACACCATCTGACCCCAAACTAAGCAAAGCTTATAATATGGCGGCGAGATAGCTGATATAATACTGACATAGTTGTAAATACATACTTATTATACATAGAAACACCCAGACACAGTAAAAACATTAGAATTCATCACACAAATATTTGCACTGGGTGGGGATCGAAACCACGACCCTCAACTTCGCAGGCAGAGTTACTACCCACTAAGCCACGACGTCAGTCAGTCAGTCAGGAGACGAGGCAATGAAAATAGATTTTTATTTAGTTTTTATTTCAAAATTAAATTGTTGTGTGTACGTGTTAAACGTGTACGTTAATAGTTATGAGTTTTGCCACTATAGAATCAAGCCCTGGGGCTTGATTCTATATTTGGTTATTTGACGTTGGTAATAGAAATTCCCTCAAATTTGATATTTTCATATTTTCAGAAAAATATTCATCAAATCCATTAATAAAATAAAATAGTAACTTTACGTGTTATTATGACTAGAAAATTTGTAAATATTTGTTGACGCGTCTCAGCTTCGCTCGGGTAAAAATTTATAAAGAAAATGTAATAACATACTATATATCTCTATATATAAAAATGTTATGTTGGTTTCTGTACGTTTCAAAAACTCAAAAAGTTCTGCACCGATCGAGCTGAAATTTTATAATGATATATAATCGGCATCAAGGATTGTTTTTATCTAAAGTTTATATCACAATGTGCCACAGCGAAGCGTGGCAGGGTACAGCTAGTATATACTAAATATATATACTAGATGTCCGCCCCGGCTTCGCCCGTGGTACATATATAGCACTCAGCGGGATCCTGTAGGTACATATCCAACGTGAAAGAATGACTGAGTCATTCCTGAGAATATCGCTTTCAAATAAAAAACCTCTTCAGCTACCTGCTACGCCACCTGTCGGAAATTGGTCGTACCAATTCAAATTTAGAAACAAATTTGATTATCAAAGGTTTATATTCAATGACGCCATCTTAGACACATTTGACATGCTGTCATGTCAAAGCACAGTACGAAAACTCTCATAAAGAAATATTTTTTTTCCGTTTTTGTTACAATCTTGATTCATGCTCCGCTTCTATTGATAGTAGCTTTATGTTCATTAGCCTATAATAGCCTTCCTCGATAAATGGACTATCCAATAGCAAAAAAATCATTCAATTCGAATCAGTACTTCCCGAGATCCTAGCGTTCAAACAAACAAACTCTTCAGCTTTATAATATTATTAGTATTAGTATAGATATATAGAAAGCTATCTAGATCACCATGTTTTCTTGAAGTTATATTTGTTTGAGCGCATTAAGGGGAAATTATGAGAGTAAATTTTTTCGGTACACCGTCATGAAATACCGACACCAGCACCATCTACCGCCTAACTACAGCTATGGCTTTGCTTTTGTTGTCTCTATCATTTCAAGCGAGAAAAAAAGAGAGGGCAATATCAAAGCTAAGACAGTTTTAGTGAGGCGGCAGACCCTCCTTCCTGAAGCTAAGTTTTAGTAGCTAGTAAATATTGTACCTAACTTCAGGTTAGCACTTCTCGCTTCGAAGATATTATCTATTCTATAGTTGAAGTTTGACCAGTTATCTCGAGGAATAATACGAAGAAGTAATAATGATTGTAATCGAGTGCATCCTTAGTACGGCCACAATTTTTTATTTATAGTTCGGTTTTTACACGCTCAAACTCAGAAGGGGTCGAACCCGCGTCTTTTGTGTCGTCTGCCGCAATAACAAGGGAATATTGCATCATACTAAAACCATCACTATGACGACACCGACGACGCCATCGGTCGGTTTGTTCGCGTTGCCTGCAACACTGAAGACCATCCGAGAGTTCATCCTACAGATGGCCATCAGGGACAGAAATGCGGCCGTAGTGGAGGCTCTGGGCCGGGAGGAGGCGGCCTAGGGAAATGACGACGTAGAGTCGATTACTAGCGGAATCCCAACCGGTAGTGATCAGCTCAACAGACGAGCACTAGAATTAGGCTTAGCATGTTCCCAAATCCCCTCTAATATTTTCCTCTTCTTCTCCTATTCCAAGAAATTTGTAAAAAAGAGGAATGATATGACAAACGTCACGGACCCCGGAGTCTGTGGATTGGCGAAATTAAATAAAAAAATAAAACCATCACCACCTCACGGAATTGTGGTATTTTCACCTCACCTTTGGAAACATTGCCCTTCAAACCGGAACACCGTAATGTTCGCACATTACTGCTTGGCGGTAGAATAACTGGCAAAGGTGTGGTACTTTCCCAGGCGGAATCTACCAAGAGCCCTACTATAACAATATTTATAATAGTTACTTAATTTTTATAGCGGAAAAATAATTGACACGGAAAATACCGGACAAAACAGCGAGAGACTACTAGTATTAAAGTATAAATAGGTACTGAAGCCACAAGACCTTGTATTCTAAATCCCAAATTTGAGATTTGGATCAAGGCGTTGGGGCCATGAAACATTAATCGTGTAAGAAGAAATCTTAGCGGGAAGGAAACAACCTCAATGTAAATGGAAAATCGAAGGTTGGCCAACCGCCTAGGTATTACGACGTGATATTGCTTAACAACGGACAAATGGCGGTCTAACGTAGACCTATCTTTTGTGGAAAAACGAGATACTTCTTTTAACTATCTATTTGTTATAGGTTTATACTTGACTTATCTTTATGATGGAATGAGTTTACCTAGAAAAAACCGATTTAGCCTCGATTTGAAGACACCAAGATTGTAGCCATCTTGAAGACTCCACTCAGGCACACGCATTCCACAGCCTAGACGTTCTTAACACAAAAGTAGTGTCAAACCTCTGCGTTCGAGTATTTGGAACGTTAACCATGAAACAATGTCGCTATTTAGAGCTACAGCAGGCCGATAAACAAAAAGCATGGTAGTTTTATATCAGTTACACACTCTCCGAAACGTATCCGATAAAAAGCCAAAAAATCCTCAAGACTTTGAATTAGTTTTTTCACAAGGGCATCCTTGCCTATTATCCTTGTGGCACGTCTCTCGATCGATTCCAAGCCTTCCTGGTGCTTCGCTGACCCACCCTAATGGTGCGAACAGTACTCCAGACAAGAGAGAATGCGTTTTTATAATAACGTGAGCAATTGTTCAAAATCAGAGTCAAAGTTCTTTATTAATAAATGTACAATTTACACGTCAATCAGTTTGTTCAGTCGTTCAGTTTTGATGTACCTTTGCACCTTTGAGAGGAAACTAAGTTTTTTGGCAGCTAATTTAGCGTTGATCTCGATGAAAGAGGTTTTATGTCCCACTAGCAGCGCCCCGCGGTTTTACCCACGTAGTTCCCGTTCCCGTTATTTTGACGGGCTAAAAATGCCTATGTGTTCTTCCATGCTAATATCTAGCTTTGTTTCAAATTTCAGCCCGATCTGTTGATACGTTACGACGTGATGACGAAATTGTTAAAACGAAGATTTCCTATTTCCTGCTTTATCACTACAAACATAGTATAAAACAAAGTCGCTTTCTCTGTCCCTATATCCCTATGTATGTTTAAATCTTTAAAACTACGCAACAGATTTTGATGCGGGTTTTTTTAAATAGATAGATAATTAAAAAGTAAGGTTTATTTGTATAATACGTGCACAAAATAGTAGAGCAGCACGGATAAATAAATAAATAAATAAATAAATATTAGTGGACAAATCACACACAACACCATCTGACCCCAAACTAAGCAAAGCTTGTACTATGGCGGCCAGATAGCTGATATAATACTGATATAGTTTTATTATTACGGGTCGCTTGTAGATAGATAGATAGATTAACTCTTTATTGCACTTAATAACAACAAAAATACATAAAAAAACTTAGACTACAATTAAAGTAGCAATGGGCGACCTTATCGCTTAAAGCGATCTCTTCCAGGCAACCGTAGGATGGAAAAACAGATACGAAAACAGGAAGACGGGAAGTACAAATAAAAAGTGGTGAATACCTCTATAATATTACAAAATAAAACTGCAATTAGATGAATAATAATTTGATAAACCTACATAATAATAACTGTACATCCTAATATATAAATACGAAATATAGTAATAAACTAATACATAAATTTAAAGTTTAAGAACGGATACACAGCGAAGAAATATTTGTAATATTTATAAATGTCAATTTTTTTGTCAGTTTGTCAGATTGAATGTTTATTGCTCAATTCACAGATTTCTAAACAGATGAAACCTTCATGAACGACACTGTGAGGCCAGTAATTAGTTATGTATGCGTGACAGCTCTCACCGACGTTGTCAAATTACTCACGTTGGTGTGCGTGTAATGTTCCCAGTCTTAAGAAAAAAAATCCCACTCTTGTTGTCTTAGATTCGTAAATCTTCGCGTATAATAAGCACTATATTATAATGTTCAAATAATTTATTATTACACCGATTATATATTATGCAAGGATTTCTTATTATTACTATTTCCATCCTATGAAGTTAAGAATTTTGATTTTGCATGCAACTAAAAATTCGAATATTCGTACAGAAAATTCGGAATAAAAAGACAACGCCGAATAATAGTAAAAGTCATGTGTGTGTTTATTTTGAGTATTCTATCGGCGCTTCTTGTAAAATTTTGAATATTATGCTTGACAAAAAGTGGCAACTACTCATTTAATATCGGTGAACACAGGAGGTGCAGAGAATTTTTGTTAACTGAATTGATGTTGGGGGTAGATCATTCAATTTGTTTTTTATCCAATCTTTGTCTGGACGCGTGCAGCAAACGAAAAGTTCACCTTTTCAAAAATGTTGATACAAACCAACGAAAACCGTCTAAGAGTTTTTGTAAATCAGTTGAACATTATTCATATCGCCACCCAAAGTTCCGTCGTCCAAGTACCAAACGTTTAAATTGGACTGGAGACGTTAAATGATAGAGCAAATGGCCAGGGCGAAGGTCGCATGGCCGAAGGTTCCCCAAGTTGATAGCCAACGGAAGATACCATAGGATTGTTTTGATAATTTTGTGGGTCCGCCATAACATTGCCAAAGAAAATTGTAGAAGTCAAGAATTTTATTCTTCACTGCGGACAACGGGGCTCCACGATCAACCAAATTAAAGGCGTTTTTGACGTACACCGTTAACAGCCCTCTCCCCTATTTTGGACAAAGAAAGTCAGGACATAATGAACAGCAGCCTCAAGTCCACCTAGAGTACCAAAATCAAATTTGTTGGGACAGGGAGCTCGAAAGTGCTACGTTTTATACCTACAACCCACCTTGGCAGCAAGGCCAGTATTAGTGGTGCCAACAGCGATTGGCCTGATCCCAACATCTTATTTGGGTAAGTATGTACGCACAAATTAGCACCGTATAAAACTTCGACAATGTTACTACCGACTCGACCAGATAACATGAGGTTGATTAAAACGATTAGATCTCTCAAAAGAACTCGCCTACTTTTTTAAGCTCCACTATACTTACTTACAAGTATTAAAAACTTGCTTCATAACTATAGTTTTTATCAACACTGTTAGTATTTTTATAAACACTAGTAATGACGTGGATTTGTGCTAGGCATCGATTCACATTAAATTAAAAAAATACGGTTATAAAAATAAAGTATAAAATATAATAATACAATCTACATAAATAATTTGGTCTACGAGTATCTTAAAAAAAATGATAATCTATATTTTACCTTAACTTTAGGGAAAATAATTTCAATTTAGTATAGCAACACTAACCAATTTTCGTTGAGGTGTTGTGTTTCTATTCATCAATCGAAATGAAGTCGCATAAATAATATAAAAAGCAGTAAAAATATTCAAACTTTCCTATGAAATGATATTCCTCTTTCCTTTTCTTATTTTCGGGAACAATGTTTGCAATATTTGAAGACACAAGACGGCATAATCTTAAACAAAACATAAAATCACACGGGACTCCCTTACGAGACGGAAATAAGTTTCGTACTGACTGGAGTTTGTATTTGCTTTGGCGTTTGATATTTGCTTTCTGGACCTAACGATTTGTGTTCCGCACGTTCCATCTGCCTTTTGTTTTAGAAATCTGTGGCTCAATTCAGTATTTTCTGAAACTTACATAAGTACATACGGATCGGGTTAGTATTGGACTACAGTCATATTAAAGTCTGGAATAGAACGTCTTTCGAAAGCGTCTACGCGGCTAAAACCGCGGGGCGCTAATATTTCCTATAAACATTTAAAATAACGTCATCCTGTCCCGATCTCCAACGATTATTTTAACCGAAACATATACATACTAATTCAATCAGACTGCAACTGCAAGTACGCACCAATAAAATCGTTAGGAACGTCAATGGCTTCGCGTTCGATTTTTAAATTTAAATGATCCTGAAAACGCGAACTCCCGCGCAGCTATATAAACGAGCTTTTGCCTGCACTCGGTCATTTCATCCCAGCATCCCGAAGAGTGCAAACGTCCCTTAGTCTCATTTAGACGCACAAATATAGTTCGGTATTTGAAATTTTAATGTTCTGTTATTTTAATTTCGCTTTTATATTTTTTTTTTATATCAGTGTTAAGTTGTATTTGAAAGGTTTATAGAATTTGTTAGATTGTCGATATTTTTTGTTTATTTTCTGTTTTTTGTCATTAAAAAATAAGAACTTAATTTCGAACAAAAACGGTTGGAGACGAGGTCCAATTGAATTGGTAAGTAAAAAAGATTTTACTTTTAATATTAAATTCTTAAAAAAGGTAGTAAAATATTTCCACTCTATCTGACACCGCTGTATTTCAAGCAATTTATTGAAAAAAAAAACAGTTTTGTAGCTCTTTTTGAGCCGTGCCTTAGTATTTTAATACTTACTATAAAAGCTAATAATATTACTATTAATATATTATACAAATCATAAAAAAGTTCATAAAATCAAAAAAAAATTATGAAAAAGTCAATAAAGTCATATAGATATAAAATTCTCAAAAAAATCCCTGGATGCCTAGAGATATACCTAGAGAAGAACGTGCAATTTACAATTTTAATGTCCTAGGTTCGAATCCCACCAGCACCCTACCAGTATTTTTTCAACTACAGATATAGCACTTTATCGTAACTACTGATTTTAAAAGTGAATAAAAAAATCGCGAGAAAACTGGCGGCGTATGCCAATCTTTCGAGAGTTATCCGCCAATACGCACTGGGCCAGATTTTTGGATTATAGTCTTTATTCTCCTTGCTAGAAAAGTCTCCGAGTCCCAGCTGTGGGAAAATTTAGTGGGCTGTTTTTATTTGGTATAAAAAATTAATTATTTACCAACCAAGTTTGATTTATCTAAATAAATCTAAGAAAAAACTTAACTCTAAAATTTATGAAAACCAAGGTAAAACTATATTACTAGACATAATGTACCTACACATAAAGTTGTGAATTGGTATTTATTTTTATTAAGAAGCAATTTTATATGTCAATTCAGACGAATCACATATGAAAATCTTTTTTCGTTTAATAATTCCATATTACGTATGTTGCGGTAAATATTTTTTTCTCTAATTTGTCTCAGCTGGCTAGAAGGGATCGCTGTAAGCAATAAGGTTGCTAGTTGTTTTCAGATATATTTTTTTAGCTAATTTTAGGTAATTTTTCGTTTGTCATAAAAAATAGTTTTCCATAGAACTATGTATCTTCAAATTTAGTTTTAATTGAATATAATTTTAAAAAAATTTATTAATTATCATTTGTACTCGTATTTTTTTGCTCCAGCCAAATTCAAACACTGACTTCAATTTAAAAAAATATTTAAAATCACACACTCAACAAATTTTAGTAAAATTTGTAAAATCAGATAGGTAGTACATTTAGTTTCAATGACACAGCAAGTTTTTGGAGTATACGAAAATATCTACGAACTCTACAACTTTTAGTTTTTTTGTTGATATTTCAAAATACAGTTTTTGTGACACATTTTCCAGTTGCCGCTGTTACCGCCAAGCAATAATGTGCAAACATATTTGTGTTCTGGTTTGAAGATAAATATTTCCAGAGAAATTACATGGCATAGAGATAAATCACCTCATATATCTGGGCGACGAGCGCAGTGCATTGCTAGATCATATGGACGTTTTGTGTTAAAATTATTCTGTGATGTTATGAACAGGCATGTGCTTACCATCAGACAGATTTCCTGCTCGTCTCGTTACTCTACAGTATATAAAAATATATAAAATCGACTGTTTGTTTCGTTCTCAAAGTTGTGAAAGCGAATGCAATGTTTTTTGCAAAGGAAAAATACGCAAAGCTTTAGATACCATTTTTCTTTATAGCTTCCGTTCAGACGTAGCGCTTGAGATGTTCGGCGCATTTTCTCATCTTTGACGCGGTCCGCGATTGCACATCATTCTTAACCGACTTCCAAAAAAGTGGAAGTTATCAATTCGACTACCATTTTTTTAAATTAATTTTATCAGATTTCTTGAGAACGCCCAAACCGATTTTAATATATCTTTTTTTTCTGTTAAAAAAGGTATGCTTTCCCCTTTATAAATTTTATTAAAATCGACCGAATCGGGTTTTTGAAATGTGAAAAATAAACTAAAATTTTCCTACAATTAGCATAATTTAGTCTGGATGGCATAAGTAGTTGTAGATTTCACAAAAGTTATGAAACTCGATAATATCAACACGAAATTATGTAAATGCATGAATCAAAACTTGTTTTGCACTAAAAACGGTAAAATACAGTGTCTATACAAAAAAATTAAACCGACTTCAAACCACAAATAGGCTACTCAGTGAGTACTCACTCATCTATTTGAAGTCGGTGCCAGCCAAGTCTAACAGGTAGTAGATATAAGTGTATAAAACTTACCTGTGCCGTACTTACTACATCCGTAGTATCTATCTACTCATACTTGCTATCTTTTTGACTTGACTGGCAAGCTGGCAACGTCATCAAATAGATGAGTAAGTAGCGCTTATAATAATTATTTTAACTTAATTTTCGCTATTTGTGTTTTTGAAGTCGGTATAATTTTTTTGTACAAAAAGTATATTTTCTCCGAAAAAAAAACAAAACTAGTCAGATTTCATTAAATGTTATTAGTTAAATGTAAATGAGTAAATTGGTTCTCTCCTTTAAGCAGTTGTTGATTAAAATTATAATTATATTGCAGTCAGATAACTTCTATTGTAAATTGGATTGACCTAATTGTTCTAATTGTCGTCAATGATATCAGTGTGTTAGGTTGGTTTCATAGTTATTCTCAGTATTAGTGTTAGAAATTAGGGTGTACCTCGTAGTGTTTCTGTCCGTGGCGGCCTTGCTACCTTTTATCCGCCATTTTGTGGAGGCAGCCATCTTGAATGGATTTTCGCTAAATAGCTAACTCACACAAAAAATGATAATCTGTTCTTCTGTTAGGGCTACTATACCACAAACACGTCAAATTATAACACCCGTCGTTTTAACCCCTGACCAAAAGATGGATGTTATAAGTTTGACGTCCGATGTCTGTCTGTCTGTCAGTATGTATATTTTTATCTTTGGAATCATAGAATTGTAGCGTAACGCATGGACCGATTTTGCTGCCATTTTTTTTTAACCCCCGACCAAAAAAAGGGTGTTATAAGTTTGACGTCGATGTCTGTCTGTCTGTCTGTCTGTCTGTGTGTGTGTCTGTCTGTGGCACCGTAGAGCTCAAACGGATGGGCTGATTTCGATGCGGTTTTTTTTATTTGAATGTTAATTACCGTGCGGATGTTCTTAGCTATGTTTGGCTAATATCGATTCAAGATGGCCGCCTCCTCAAAATGGCGGATAAAATATTTCTTCACAACCTACCTCAATATGGGTATCAAATGAAAGGGCTTAGCTAGTAGAATACTATACAGTATAACAAATTTCAAATCCAATATGGCCGCCACCACAAAATGGTGAATTACATAATTTTTTTCACTACTACCTCAACATGGGTATCAAATGAAAGGACTTATCTGGTAGAATGCTATGCACTATGGCGATTTTCAAATCCAAGATGGCTGCCACCACAAAATGGCGAAGTACATTTCTTTTTTCACTACTCCTTCAATATGGGTATCAAATGAATGGGCTTGACTAGTAGAATGTTGTACAAATTACAAATCCGAGGTAGTCGGGGGTTAACCAAATTTTTTAATTTTGTTCTTGTTATTTGAAATAAAGTTTTCTGGTTTTTACACAGACTTTGGTTATTCTTGTGTAGGTTTGGTTAGCCTCCACAAAATGGCGGATAAAATATTTTTTCACAGCTTTCCTCAATATAGGTATCAAATGAAAGGGCTTGATTAGTAGACTACTGAACAGTAACGTAAATTTCAAATCCAAGATAGCCGCTACCACAAAATGGCGGCTACCACAAAATGGCGAAATTTGTGGTGGCAGTTCAAAACTTTCACATTTTCAGATTTCTTTTTTTAACCCCCGACCAAAAAAGGGGTGTTATAAGTTTGACGTCGATGTCTGTCTGTCTGTCTGTCTATCTGTATGTCTGTCTGTCTATCTGTCTGTCTGTCTGTCTGTCTGTCTGTCTGTCTGTCTGTCTGTCTGTCTGTGTGTGTGTCTGTCTGTGGCACCGTAGAGCTCAAACGGATGGACCGATTTCAATGCGGTTTTTTTTATTTGAAAGTTAATATCCGTGCGGGTGTTCTTAGCTATGTTTGGTTAATATCGATTCAAAATGGCCGCGCCTCCACAAAATGGCGGACAAAATATTTCTTCACAACCTACCTCAATATGGGTATCAAATGAAAGGGCTTGACTAGCAAAGTACTATACGCTATAACAAATTTCAAATCCAAGATGGCTGCCACCACAAAATGGCGAATAATATATTTTTTTTCACTACTACCGCAATATGGGTATCAAACGAAAGGGCTTGACTAGTAGAATACTTTGCACTATGACAAATTTCAAATCCAAGATGGCCGCTACCACAAAATGGCGAATTACATTTCTTTTTTCACAACTTCCTTAATATGGGTATCAAATGAAAGGGCTTGACTAGTAGAATGTTGTACAGATAACAAATCTAAGGTAGTCGGGGGTTAATCAAAATTTTTAATTTTGGTCTTGTCTTTGTTGCAGGTCCCAGTGGAATCTCAGTATTAGTATTAAAATGTACCTCGTGTTGTTTCTGTCGGTCGCGGCCTTGCTGCGCGACTGCCGCTCTGCAGACGTCGGCGTCGGTCTCTCGCTACTCGACATCGACAATAACATACAATCCAACGGTAAGTACCACCAGCCACCACTAGCCACCACCACTAGCAAAGTAGTAATTTCAAACTTTGAAAATGTATACAATTTGTATGCTCTTTCTTTTGTTTTGGTTTTTTATTAATTGACGTGTAAATTGTACATTTATGAATAAAGTACTTTGACTTTGACTTTGACTTTGACCATTTTATAAATAAACTAGCGGCCCGCTTCCGCTTCGCTTGTAAATAGATACCTAGATACCAACTGCAGCGCCATCTGCCGGGCTGATTTGTAAATCTAAACTATCCAGGGCCCTACCCAAACGTATACAAAAAAGTTATTCAAATCGGTTGAGCCGTTTTGGAGATCACTTTCAACGAAACGTGGCATTGATTTTTACTTTATAAATAAATAAATATTAGTGGACAGTTCACACACAACACCATCTGACAACAAACTAAGCAAAGCTTATATATTACTTATAAAGCTGTAAATACATACTTATTACACATATAAATACCCAGACACAGTAGTTCGTTCGCGAACAATGAAACCATGAAACTTTGTATCTAGAATTTTCACAACATTGAAGATGAAACCATGGAACTTTGTATCTAGACTTTTGACATGAAGCAATCCATACAAATATTAAAGTAACTCGGTCCGTCTGTTACTCTTTCACACCTAAACAAACAACTGAAACAATATGTATGAAATTTTGTAAAAATGATATATTAAGTAGCTGTTCTTAGTAAATATAAATTTGTATGGGTATTTTTTTTAACCTTTTGCCTGAGTTACCGTAACATATAAATATTTATTTCGCGCTGACGAAGTCGCAGGTAAAAGTAAGTAGGATTATAAATGTCAAAAAGCGGAAGTTTCAAAGTTCTTTATTGATAAATGTACAATTTACGCGTCAATTTTAGAAAAATCTAATTAAGAGCATACAAATTCGGTTCGGATCGGTAGTGGTAGGACTCTTGTCAGAGTCCGCCTGGGGAAGTACCACAACTTTGCCAGTTATTCTACCGCCAAGCAGCATTGTGCAAACATTACAATTCCGGTTTCAAGACCAATGTTTCCAGTGAACTTACAGGGCATAGAGATACAACATCTTTATCTCTGGGTGACGACCGCAGTGTAGTGCCAGGCAATGATTTGGGCTCTTCATGTTCCAATATCTGCGTGTCGCTGTGCATCAGGCAAATGGTCTGCTCACCTCGTCACTATAAAATAAAAAAATAAAAGGTTAGAAGTGGTCCCGTATAAATTTTATCCAAATCGGCGTGATGGTTTATGAAATGTGACCTTTGACTAAAAAAAACAGATTGACAAAAAACCAAAATCTACTTTAATTTATCTAGATGACTTAACGAGACACACGAGTCCTAAAATCAGAGGAAATTAAGTAAAACTAGTGGGAAGGACCCTACATCACACCATAAATCACCAATCATATGGTGCGATGTAGGCTCCTCCCCACTACTTTTACGTCATGGCTTCTTATGAAATTTTGCCGAGTGTCGCAATTTAATTTGAAATCTGTTTTTGCTTTTTCGGTGAAAATAAATAATTTGCTCAGAGGATAGCGGTTTTCCCTGTACATCTTGATCTTATTTTAGGTTAAAGGTTTCCAAGTTTTCACGTTCCCAGAACTCGATCCAATCCAATAACAAATACGGACAAACAAACAAAACAACTCGGTTATTATATTATTAGAGAAATCTACTTACTGAAATCAGGAGTTTGCAGAAACGTTGTATTAAAAATTTCGTCAATAAATTTTGTCAGATACAAAATTATTTTTTAGTAGATATTTTTTAGGATAGAGTGACTAGACGAGCAGGACATGTACCTGATGGTAAGCAACATGCCTGCCACATAACAGAACAGTGACACGCAGCTATCGGAACATGAAGAGTCCAAATCCAAATCATTACCTAGCAATGTACTGCTCTCGTCACAGATATAAGATGTGTAATTTCACTGGAAATATTGCCCTTCAAACCGGAATACAGTTGAATGTTTGCGCAACATTACTTGGCGCTAGAATAACTGGCAAAGGTGTGGTACTTCCCCAGGCGGACTCTGCAAAGAGTGCATACTACAAAAAAAAAGAACTTGCAAAAAAAAACCAGTCACAGAGACTGCCGATAGAATTGAAAACTTCTGACTTAATTAAACATTACTAATGTTCTACTATACGTCATCTGTTGCTAGTTATAGATAATACTTCTGTGACGTATGTCGGTGACGCCAAATCATAAGAATTAACCTATCCAACAAGAACATAATTAAACATTTTGATTAACCCCCCGACTACCTTAGATTTGTTATCTGTACAACATTCTACGAGTCAAGACCTTTCATTTGATACCCAAATTAAGGGAGTTGTGAAAAAAGAAATGTATTTCGCCATTTTGTGGAAGCGGCCATCTTAGATTTGAAATTCGTTATAGTGCAATGTATTCTACTAGTCAAGCCCTTTTGTTTGATACCCATATTGAAGTAATGGTGAAAAAAATAATATAATTCGCCATTTTGCGGTGGCGGCCATCTTGGATTTGTTTTTTTTTGTGTATAGCATTTTACTAGTCAAGCCCTTTTATTAGATACCCAAATTGAGGTAGGCTGTAAAGAAATATTTTGTCCGCCATTTTGTTGAGGCAGCCATCTTGAATCGATATTAACCAAACATAGCCATGAACATCCGCACGGATATTAACTTTCAAATAAAAAACCGCATCGAAATCGGCTCATCCGTTTGAGCTCTACGTTGCCACAGACAGACACACACACAGACAGACATCGCTGTTTTTTACAGTCAAGCTTATAACACCCCTTTTTTTGGTCGGGGTTAAAAAAGGTCTAACGAATGGTCGAATGGTAGACTTGCACGACAGACGCACGATAGCGTTTTGAAGCTACGCCGCTACGTTGTAGTCCGGCCCTTTTACTCCCTAACTAAATTTTGGATTTCCCTATTGCTGTCTCTATCACTTCAAACGGAAAGAAAGGAGAAAACAATATCAAGCTATGGAAGTTTTAGTTAGGCGGTAGACCCTCCTTTCCCGTTTTTTTGCGGGATAAAAAATTGCCTGTGTTATTCCGGAGTATGAATATGCATCAATGTACCAAATTTCATCTAAATCTCTTCAGTAGTTTAAACTTGAAAGAGTAGCAAATATCCATTTACAAACTATTGTATACAGGGTTATTCGTAATTGAGCGCAGTGCCGTGCGAGCTAATTATTTGGACTGTTCATGATCCAATAGCTGAGTGTCATTGTGTTGTTGCAGGCATGTTGCTTACCAGGCACATGTCCTGCTCGTCTCTTCACTCTATAGCATAAAAAAACAGCTCGGATCCTTTTAAGGGTTTTTTTTAATGTTAATAACGTGTGTGTTATTCTACAATTTATAAAATTTGGAATATTTTTTCCCATACAAAATAAATGAAAATTGACAAATAAATTTTTCCCCGGTCTAAAAGCATCGAAGACTTCGCAACAAAGTGTGTGCACTCTTTAGCGCTCGACAAATGATGCGCCAAAGAAAATAGATATTAAACAGCCGCTAAAAAGTGCGAGAGAGAACAACTAACACTTTTTTTTTGGGATACGTATTGAGTTTCAACAACAGTTTGTATTTTGTATTTGTATAAATTGTAAAACAAGTATTGTAGAACAAGTATAAGTGTTTAAATATATAGAACATACCATTGAATGGATGAAATGAAATGAAAATTAATTATTATAACATCATTACAAGCACATTTTTGATACAATTTAGGGTACTTAAATAAGCATATAATATGTCTTGTAGCACATTGCAAGTCACGCAACACATACACTAAGAAAAAATCTTGTGTCGTAGATGCTGCTAACCCTTCTTCGTTTACACACGAATCCCATCGAAATAATTAATTAATTTATATTATATTATGTGTTAATTCGGTAATCAATATAATTAGTCCATTTATATTACATTGCATTTGTATTTTAATTCGATATTCAATATAATTAAACAAAATTTAAAATAGTGCATTACTCAAATGGTACGTAGTGGTATAATAGTGGTATGCAGGCTTATTACCAGTAACCCTGTATAGTAGGATTTACATGTAGGTCGCTTTCGACGTAATCCTTTTCGCGTCGCCCAGAACACAAAGCCTATTGAAGAAGACAGCGATCTTTCAGTAAATGTATTCAGTCAATACACAGAATAATGCTTTTGTTAAACGAGATCCCATCTTGAAATCTTGTGAGGTCGTTAAGTCATTAAGTCAAGAAGCTATCTACAATACGTTTAAAGTAAACCTGTAGACTTATTTCTTCTTATCGTTTTTAACCTCCGACGCATAAATTGCGGTGTATATGTTTATGTATTATGTTTGTGTGTTTGTAGCATTGTAATACCTCAAAGGATGAACTGATTTGGATAAATTTTAACTGACTTCAAAAAAGGAGGATGTTCTCAATTCAGTTATATGACTGGCCTCGTTGCTTTAGTGGGCAGTAACTCTTCCTGCGAAGCCGAGGGTCGTGGGTTCGATTCCCATCCAGTGCAAATATTTGTGTGATGAATTCAAATATTTGCACGGTGGCTGGGTGTTTCTATGTATAATAAGTGTGTATTTACTATTGCTTTGCTTACTTTGGTGTCAGATGGTGTTGTGTGTGAATTGTCTACCAATATATATATATATTTTAATCTGATATATCTTTTAGCGCGCCACAGACAAATTTTTCGTGGGATGTGAATTGAATTCTAGCGTCACACTCGGAAATAATAAGAAATGTTCGGGTAAACTCGGGACCATGAGCGTTGGCCGCGTGCTGACGCATTTCTAGATAGCCATGCTCACAGCCTCCGTTTTTACCCGCGTAGTTTCATAAGTAAGCTATCAAATTCTGAGTTATAAGTTTTCGCTTCTATCAGCAGTTCCTAAGACTGACATTTTTTTTTTTGTTAAAACTAGTATTATTACTGTTTTAGCGTTTACCAAAAACAACAACAGGAAATAGAGTCTAGGACAGGAGTGAGTGGAGTATCATGGAAGAGGCATATGTCTGGTACTAGACACTGGACTAGGGAAGGCTGATCATGATGATAATGAGTTCTAAGTGTTTGATATAACCATCGTTTTTAGGGTTCGGTAGCCAAATGGCAAAATACGGGACCCTTATAGATTCGTCATGTCTGTCTGTCTGTCCGTCTGTATGTCACAGTCACTTTTCTCCGTAACTATAAAACCTATACTCTTGAAACTTGGTAAGTAGATGTAGGTAATCTGTAAACCGCATTAAGATTTTGATACAAAAACTAGAAAAAAACAAAAAAATTTAGGGGTGTCCCGTCCCATACATAAAACTGAAACTCAAAAAATTTTTTTATCAATACCATACGTGTGGTATTTATGGATAGGTCATCAAAAATGATATTGAGGTTTCTAACAATTTTTTTTTCTAAACTGAATAGTTTGCGCGAGGGACTCTTCCAAAGTGGTAAAAAGTGTCTCCCTTCCCCCCCTGTAACTTCTAAAATAAGAGAATGACAAAAATAAAAAAAAGTGTATGTATGTACGTTACCATGTAAACTATCAACGAAAATTGGTTTGAATGATATCTAAGTAAGTAGTTTTATTTTAATACGTCATAAATTGACTATTGTTAAAAGTAACAACGAAGTACAAGAACTTTTGAACTGTGTTACTTGCTGCTACGGAAGCCTTCATGGGCGAGCCTGACTCGCACTTGACCACTTTTATTTTTAAATATTTTTCCCGTGTATCCACGCCTTATGTGTAACTGCTATGAAATAAAATAAAATAAACTCTGCATTAATACCATTTAGAGGGATTCGTTGATATGAGATAAGTATTGATTTGATCATCTGAACAAGAAGACTTTTCAACAAAAGTTTTCCAATTTACGTAAAGCCGAAATAGAAATCAATTTGTCTTAAATCAAGACATAATATTTTATTATCATCATCATCAACAGCCCAACATATATGAGTGATGAGTGAAGTGCTAGATAAATAAGTAATTATTTGGCCTTTTCGTGTTCCAATAACTACGTGACACAGTGCAGCATTGGCAGACATATTGCTTACCATCAGCCACATGCCCTGCTCGACCCGTCACTATAGTAAAAAAAATCAGTCATAGGGACTGCTGATAGGAGAGAAAACTAAAAACTCAGAATTGGATACCTCACTTCGAAACTACGCGGGTGAAACTTGGCGTGGCCATGACCATGGCCATCTATATCATCCGAAGTTTTCTTTCATTTACGAAATAGACGCACACAGCCCACGGGAAATCTGTGTGTGATGCGCCAAAAGTAGTTTTTAGTTTAAAACATTTAACAGTTTTTAGTGCCATAGTTTTAAATATTCGCGCAAACTTACTGTCGAATTTGGAGCATATGCATATGCCTTAAGCCGATAAATTATTCTATTTCCGTCGAAGAGTTCATCGCACCATGATCTAGCCTCGATATGCTCCTCAATACATTTGCAATAGGTTCTGGAGTTCACGACTTTAGAAGATTATGATCCAATTTTACAATACATCTATATGTACAAATAATACTAGCAGTGTCCAGCGGTTATGCCCGCGTCGTTCCCGCTACCGTAAATTTCCCGAGATAAAGGTAGCTTCTGTAGTACTCTACTCTATTAACTAACTATATTCCAAATTTCAACCCGACCTGTTCAACCGTTGCGACGTAATTGAGCAATAAACATCGAAATTTTCGCAATCAAACCCAACTTTTGTGTAATCGTAAGTTCCGCTCCGTTCGAGTACTTTTACAAGTACAAGGCTATCACTAGTTTTAACGGCGAAGGAAAACATCGTGAGGAAACTGGTATGCTCCAATAAGACTACTTTCGAGGATATGCGATATCCAACAACCTGGTATTGCCCAGAGTGGTTGATTCATTTTTTATTTGTAGTTTTGATTCTCTCCTTGTGAGAAAAGATTTGAAGGCCCAACAGCCATGAATAGAATGTTTAAAAAATTGGATATTATGTCTGTTACACAACCAAAACTATGACTAATTCACGGTAGTCTAAATAGTTAAAGATAATAAAATTATATGAAACCTTGTATGAAGACTTGTAAAAGCGCCATCTAGTAAAATTTACAGTAACTATTTGTTATACTCCAGTGTTGTTTTGAAATGTAAAAAGGTGTATTTTTAATAAATTTTAACAGAAGGTTTGTAACTCCTTTTTCAGATCTACCGACCAAAACAGTTCCTAAGCGATTTGTATTCATAACTCAGCGACCGGAACCGATATACGATCACAAGCAAGAAGATGTACTGCAAATCGTCTGTGAAGCGCTCGCCGCCCCCGCGCCATCTATACGCTGGTTCAAGAACAACGCACCGGTTTATGAGGTTAGTTCCGCTACTCGACACTAGATGGTAAGACAAGTAGGTAAAAAAGAGGTGTTAAATCTGTGGTAACAAATATCTCTTCATCATCAAAAAACATCGAAAACTATTAAAATATTTACCATGGAAAAAATAAAAAAATCTTATAAGCTGTTAAAGTAACTGTTATTTTTTTAGCTTTTTATCTTTCGTTTTCCAATGTCAAGTTTAATTTAAAAATGTTGTTCAAGCCAATCTTGTCTGGAACACGCCTTATATTATTTCAATACTAAACATAGAGTTAAAGCCTATTGGCAAGGTTAAAATTTTTTGTATTTTTTTTTTTATCAAAGCTATCTTTCACTTCTCTCTTCTAGGGCTACCACTTTTTTAAAATAGAATTTAATAATTGAAGTAAATTTATGAATTATGAGAGAACATTTTACGTTGCTCGCGCACCGTAAAAAGTAGAACCGGAGTAGGAAAATGACAAGTTAATTTCGAAACTACGTTTTTCGTGCTTATAATTAGCCTAGGACGGTCACAACTCCATCGATATAAACCATTTAATGTGCCCTCCCAAACAGTTAGGAAGAGTGAGCTCACACTTTCCATTACAGTCGGTTGCAGGAAGCGGTGAAAGCCGGACGTTTTTACCTATCACTATTTGTAGTGAACAACCAAAATACGTAGAACCACAGCATACCACGCCACTGGCAATTCTAGGGGTCGACTAGATTGGTGATGCCCAGTTACACTACACATTGAGACGTAGTTTATTTCCATTGTCAAGATGCTCAGGGCACATCTAGTGGTTTCTCTCAGAACTATTGATCAGTCTCTGCGTTTTTGTAGTGGTAGGACTCTTGGCAGAGTCCGCCTGGGAAAAATACCACACCTTTGCCAATTATTCTACCGCCAAGCAGTAATGTGCAAACATTACTGTGTTCCGGTTTGAAGGGCAATGTTTCCAGAGAAATTACAGGGCTTAGAGATATAACATCTTAGATCTCTGGGTGACGAGCGCAGTGCAGTGCTAGGTAATGATTTGGACTCTTCATGTTCCAATAGCTGCGTGTCACTGTGCTGTTATGGGTCAGGCATGTTGCTTACCATCAGGCACATGTCCTGATCTTCTCGTCACTCTTTATTTAAAAAAAAAAAAGCGTTTTGGAGCGGCGATGCATGTTGGAGAAAAGTGTGTGGTTAAGTCCACACACTTTTCTCCAACATGCATCGATATAAACCACTAGATGTCCCCTCCGAAACTTCAGGCGCACGGAGTTATGTCATCGTTGGGAAGAGTGAGCTCACACTTTCCATTCTAGTCGGTTGCAGGAAGCGGGGAACGCTGGACGTTTTTACCTATCACTATTCGTTATGAATAACCAAAATAGGTAGAACCACAGCATATCTTGCCGCTAGAGATTCTAGGGATCAAGTAGATTGGTTGTATGTAAACCGCTTATACTACACACAGAGACGCAGTTTATTGCCAATTACAAGGTTTTAGAATTAGAATTAGAATTAGAATTTGCTTTATTGTATAAACTGTGTACAAATAAATGATGTTACAATTTTTAAATACTTAGTTCCAACAGTTTTATCCATTACGAATATACAATGTTTTTGTGCATTAAAAACACAATAGTTCTCAATAATTGTACAATTTCACATTTTTGACATTATATACACAAATTTAAATTGGTGCTCTGGTTTATATCGTTGCCAACATGTATGTGTTTTTTCCAGCTTGGCATGGAGTCCAACGAAGTGAAAGACACCAACGAGCATTCTGTCGGTCGCATGTCGTCCACGCTGCTGGTCTCCCGGTCATCCAGGCACGACGAGTACACCTGCGTCGTCAAATCCGGGACGAACATTACTCGCGCCTGTACCACGGTCTACAGTACAGGTTAGTTACCAACATTGAGTACCTATCCCCATGGACTGCAATCTATACTAATATTATAAAGCTGAAGACTTTGTTTGTTTGAACGCTAGGATCTCGGGAAGTACTGGTCCGAATTGAAAGATTCTTTTTCTATTGGATAGTCCATTTATCGAGGAAGGCTTTAGGCTATAGAAAATAACTCTACTATTAACTGAAGCGGAGCATGAAACAAGAATGTAACAAAATCGGAAAAAATATTCCCTTTTGAGAGTTTTCGTACGTTTCGTGCTTTGACATGACACATGACAGCATGTGTCAAAGATTGCGTCATTGAATTTCAGTAATCTGTGCATTGAATATAAACCTTTGCTAATTTTTTTTTAAATCTGAGTTGGTACGACCAATTTCCGACAGGTGGCGTAGCAGGTAGCTGAAGAGGTTTTTTGTTTGAAATCGATATTCTCAGGAATGAGTGAACCGATTTCAGTCATTCTTTCACCGTTGGATATGTACGGGATCCCGCTGAGTGCTATATAATATACCACGGGCGAAGCCGGGGCGGGCATCTAGTTTTCTATATTCCTAATTTTGTAATTTAAAAAACTTATTAATAAACATTTTGTTTAATTTGGGGTCAGATGGTGCTGTGTGATTTGTCAACCAATATGCCTACTTACCTACGTGTCACTGTGCTGGTATGTGGCAGGCATGTTGCTTACCATCAGGCACATGTCCTGCTCGTCTTGTTACTAATTATTTAAAAAACTCATTCTTGATCTAAGGTGTTATCAATTTTATAGTCACATAGTACAAGAATTGCTCCTTTAAAGCTATAGGTATTATGTTTTTCTTTCTTCCACAGATGGTAGCATGGAACCATCTGAGCGTTCCAAGCTCTACCCCCTGGCACCCCATATCCTGGTCTGGTATAGGGTGTACGTGGACATCATCGGGAGCCGTGTGGTACTGCCATGCCGGGCCCAGGGGCACCCTCGGCCGAGGATCGTCTGGAGGGACCGCAAGGGGAACCTAGTCAAGAACGACCCAAGGATGAAGGTAAGTGAAAAGAAAACTTTTTTTGACGCAACAATCAGTAACGCAGTTCTAGATAACGATGTGGACTCTTCATGTTGCAATAGCTCCAAGCAGTAATGTGCAAACATTACTGTTGTTCCGGTTTGAAGGGCAATGTTTCAAGAGAAATTACACGGCTTAGAGATATAATATGTTAGATCTCCGGGCGACGAGCGCATTGCAGTGCTAGGTAATGATTTGGACTCTTCATGTGCCAATAGCTGCGTGTCACTGTGCTGTTATGTGTCAGGCATGTTGCTTACCATCAGGCACAAGTACTGCTCTCCTCGTCACTCTTTATTAAAAAAAAATTGCTACGTGTCACGTGTGAAACTATAAACTATAAAAAAACTCAGAGATTTTCCGTGGGCTGTGAAATAAGTTCAAGCGTCACCCTCGTAAAAGCAATCTTCAGGTAAACTCGGGACATGTCCATCCAGAAATGCGTTAGTATCTAGATGGTCATAGCGTGTTACCATTACACATTTACCTATCTATGGTATTTCCGTCTTTCTATCTCCTTTTCCATACCACGGTTGAGTATACACTATTTATAAGGTTATTTGTTTTGTTAAGTGCAATGAAGAGTTTATCTAACTATCTATTTACACATCAAACCATGGCCATAATAGTCAAGATGGTCAGGCTTGGAACAAGTTAGACGACAATGCTTTGAAGATTTATTTCAGACTAGCAGCACCCTCTGGTTTCACTCGCGTAGTTTCCAATGTGCGCTATCATATCTGAGTTATAAGTTTTCACTTCTATCGGCTGCCATTTTTTTAGCAGGGATAAAACTTATGGATTGACATCATCGGCATGCTAATTGGCGGCGGAGCTTTGGAGTAAGAATGGGACGCTTGTTGAATGAGGAAAATCTTGAGAGTCGCGTCACCGAAATGCATAATAGCAGCAGCATATCTGTGGCTATAATACAGTTGACACATTGTGCACTGATAATTACTAAAATTCTAAGTGATAAGATGATCTACTATCGGCAGTGACTGCTGCTACCATTTTTTTGAAGCACCGCGTTCTGTTTTTTTCGTAAGCCGTGAATGAGGAGTCGTCACGCTCGGAAGTGAAATGATCGGGAGAACTCGGGACCGCCGAGTATACACGAGCGAAAAAACTATAGTCAGATGTTTTTCACAGCTGTGTCGCTATGTTTAGGGACTATTTTGGTTTGTATCGAATTAGATTTTTTTTAAATCTAACTTGTTTCTTATTTATCCTACTAATACAATCCATAATGCATCTTCTTCTATGTATAAAAATGTTATGTTGGTTTGTTTACGCTTCAAAAACTCAAAAAGTTCTGCACCGATCGAGCTGAAATTTTATAATGATATATAATCCGCATCAAGGATTGTTTGTATCTAATTTTTGCATCACAATGTGCCACCGCGAAGCGTGACAGGGCACAGCTAGTCTCATATAAAAGTTAATTGCCGTTCGTGAGTCTCGCTGATAGAACTCGAGAACGAGTGGACTAATTTAGGAGAATTTTGGTTTTGAATTACTTATAATGTACATAAGAGTCTAGGGAAGCCTTAAAAGGTAGAACCAAGTAGAAGCAGAGTCAGCTAGTACTACATAAAACAGAATTCTGATGAAAGAAGCTTTCGTTTCTGCCGTACAAACTTTTTTGTCGTACAAACTTTTTTCCGTACAAACTTTTTTTCCGTACAAACTTTTTTACAAACTTTTTCCATACAAACTTTTTTTCCATGGGCTACATTTTTATTTACACGCCAAATTACTGTTCCCAGGTGCTTCGTTCCGGTGAGTTGGTGATCTCTTCTCTACGCTGGCCAGACCTGGGAGAGTACACCTGCCAAGCCAGCAATGTGTTTGGAACCACCAGCATCAAAACTTTCATCTACCCGGCTAAAGTACGTAGGTAGTATAATATTCAGTATTTAAACGACATAACCCCGTCGAGCTTAGGCTCGTTGCTCGTTTGATTTGTCTTGACGAGTATTTTGGCGAATATGCTTATTATTATTTAATATTTTTTGTGACTAAAACAGTTACAAAAAATTTCATCTACTTGCATGGTACAAAATAATGACTATATTGTATGAATACTAACCTTAGATTATTATTGTGAAAAACCGTGTGCTACCTAGAATGACTTTATTTCGTGACCTGTGAATTTCTCGTTTACTGTGAATTGTCCACCAATATTTATTTATTGAGTTCCTTTAAAATGTACCCTGGTGGTGTGGCAGCACTCAAATTTATTGCATTTGGACATAATTTTGACAAGTTCACAGATGATACTCCTTGCTCTACCCTGCTTACTTCAGAAGTTGTTTTGAATGCGCGCGCACAAGGACGCGGCGCAGCGCTCAAATTTGACTCGCTGAAATTAATTGCGCTTTTATTTAAAACTCAATTCTATTTATAAACCCACGTAATTTCCATTGTGACCATAAAGTCCCATTTCGTTTGCAATTTCGTACCAATTTCTGTAGCAAATAACTAACATATATCTTTCTTTCTTTCTTTCAGGAATAATATCGAGTTCAAGTCAGGCGTAAAGACGCAACCAGCTTACTTAAACTTGGATGTTCCTGTTTACACCTTAAGTTCATAGTATTTGTATACACGAGCCTGCAGAACGCTGCGTTTATTTTTCTTTATTTTTTATCTTTGGCACCTCTTAACACATACCTTTTTTGAAACACTTTTATATGTGCCTTGAATATACATATTATTAAGAACTTATATTTGTGTCTTGTAATATCGTAGTACCTATACTAAAATGGAGTATTAAGAAAAGAAATGGCATTTATGTCCAATCTACGACAATACTGATCGAAAAAGAGTTTCTGAAAAAAAAGAAAAAAAATAGAATCATTACTGTTGTTTCAAAGTACATTATAATATTAAATCAACTCCAAGTTGCCAAAGACTTAATGACGATGTTCACGTCATTAAAACGCAGCGTTTTCTTATATTCGCATGTATATGAACCATAATCTATAATGGGACTCATAATAAACTGAATAATATTATTATGTTATATTATTAATTTTGTATGAATTTATTAGAGTAGACTGTGATTCAGTAAGAAAACAAGGATTTCAATAAAATTCTGAAACTGGAATGACTGTTTAATTGTTCCCTATTTCTTACGAAACGATTTTCTTGATAACTTTAAAAAAAAACGAATAGTGCCCAGTGATTTTACCACTTTATTTTCTCGTGATAAAAAGTAGCCTATATGCTATCTACAATCTAATTTACAATATGTGGACCAATTTTCAACTCTATCTGTTCGTATGTTCTGACGTAATATTGTATGAGGTGTGTATGAAAGGGCAATGTTTCCAGTGAAGTTACAGGGCTTACAGATAATACATCTTATATCTCTGGGTGACGAGCATAGTTCAGTACTAGGTAATCATTTTTACTCTATGTTCCAATAGCTGCGTGTCACTGTGCTGTTATGGGCAGGCATGTTGTTTACCATTAGGCACATGTCCTGATCGTCTCATCCCTCTATACTGTAAAAAAAACAATTTACTTTAATAAGACAGACACGAGACAGAAGCTAGCATTTCCAATTAAAACACACACATAAAAACATTCCAGCAAGATTATCATAGATCATCATGGAGCATCATGGAGCGGTTTCCAACCGCATTCGCGGGCGCGAACCGCGACGGGCGACGGTTTTATTTCAAAACTCACGAGACAGCTGATTTTGAAAATTTTTCTCGGTTTTAAACCGCTCCATGAGTTCTTAGCCTCAGCATGTTAGTCCAGTCATTTTGAGCTCGTTAATTCTAAGCTTTTGATCTGTAGGTATAACTTTTAGCCGGCACAATATCAATTTTCACATACTCATTACAATGCCGTAATAAAGGTGTACCTATGTAATATTTTAGGAGTAGGTTTTTTTCCACAGATGACTGGACTATTTTCTGAACACAATTCATATTTTGCGAGTTTATTTCAACTTGAGGATGATGTTCTTGTTTTTGTCGTAGTCGGCTCCCGTAAAATCTTCGAATTTCTTGGAGTTCTTGACGAAGACAAACGTAGGCATGGCTTTGATTTGGTATTCTATTGCTGCTTCGCCGCAATCGTTTACGTCGACCTTTAATGTGAGAATACTTGATTAGGAACAGGAATTAAGCCATAGTTTTTAAACTTTCGTATTTTAAACACAATAAACATAGCATGGATGTGCCCTCTCAAACTTCAAGCGCACGGAATTATGTTAGACCCCTAGCAGTCGGCGTATTTTAAACGCGTAGTCAACGCGCAGTTGGCGCGCGTAAACGCGTTTCAAACAAGATTCTAACGCAACTTCGTAACCTAAGCACATGGAGCAATCATAAACCGCACGGCTACTGTGCGTATACGCGCAGATACCGCGATACCGAAGCGATGTAGGTCGCGCGTACCTTCTGCGTTTTGATCAAATACTCTTCGTCAGTTGTACAATGACGTCCCTCCTCCGTCCCTTTTATACGCGCATCAAACGAGTTTCGAACGCGCCACACACGCGCGTTTTTATCACGTTTTACGCGCTTTTGATTCTAAACACAAACAAAAATCGGCATCTACGGCGCAGAATACGTGCGGTTCTGAAACGCGCGTAGTCTGAGCGTTTCAAATACGCCGTGTGCTAGGCCCTTATCGTTGTGAGTTGTCGAGTGAGCTCACTTATTCCGTTTTAGTCGATTGTAGGTAGCGGTGAACGCCGGACACTTATAGCTACCGATTTTCACTGTCAACAACCAAAATAAGTAAAACCGCAACATCACCCTACATTCTAGGGGTCAAGTAGGTGGTAGTTGTAAACCACTCACGGTACACACAGAGACGCAATTTATTAGCAATTTCAAGGTGCTCAGGGCACATCTTTTGATTTATAGCGATGGTAGGTATACAGGGCTTAATAACGAGTCGTTACGGCGTTTGTAACGCTGCCGAAACGTCGAAGTAATAGCAATGACGACTCATTTTTGCTCTTTTGAAAAAAAGAAAAAGAACATTAATGGAAACAATAGAAAAGAGAACATGGAAGATGTTGGGACATCTGATACGACACTACAACTTCATTAAAACAATAATGGAAGGTAAATTAGAAGGGAGGAGGAAGAGAGGTAGACCTAGGAGAAGTTACATGAACCAAGTGAAGGAGAAGATAAATGTAGTGTCGTATCAGGAAGTCAAGGAGAAGGCGGAGTGTAGAAGTACATGGAAGGAACTCCACCGAAAAGAGCGTCGCTCTTAAATTATTAATGAATTAATGAAAAAATTTTACTACCACAATGTTCGCAATTAAATTGTCGAAAGGAGAATATTAACAATATAAGGTATATCCGTTGGTGTAAGTACAAATCCAAATAATGGCTGGTTTTTGAGTAGATGCACGGTTTCAAAAATGCTTTTTGATTTATGTAGTTTCGTTGTGAGGAAACTTTATGGCTCTCACTCTTTGGCTAGAAGTAAAAGTAAAGTGTCTTATCGAGGTTCAGGACGTTACCTTGAGAACGATGATGGAGTCAGTCATTTCTGCGGCGAGTTGGTCTAGTTTGGGTTCGATCCTCTTGCAGGGATCGGCCCAAGCCGCCATGGAGTCGATGACGACGAGATTATTGCCAGCTTCCTTCAGCCTCTTCTTTAGGTCATCGAAGTCCTTAATAGTGATTATCGACATTTTGTCTTCTGTGGACAAGTGAAAAAATGGATTATTATTACTCGTAAAAATACTAAGATGTATACTAAGTGTTGCTGTTTCGGTTTTGTGCTGATGATGGAGTACTTGTCCACCTCGAAGTGTCTAATCACCGACTTAATCTTTCCACATCCTGGAACTACGTTGACCCCCTGTATCTTCGGTACCTTCCAGTTTTCCCAACTTATTTTGACGTTTGAGTTCCCTTTGATGGTCTTGGCCATCTCTAGGATTTTGTCGTTCAGCATTATATTGGTGCATCGGGAGGTAACTACAATTGGGCCAATTAGTGGTATCATATAAACGGGTCTTTCCGTGAGCTCTGTCTCTCTCTCTTTTCTGCACTGTAGGTTGCCATACACTGTCCTGTTATGGTTTCCGTGATGATCCGGAAATGTGACATTATTGTAAATCGCTGCCTCGGCCTCTTCGAGTTTCACTTTGAAGAGGCTTTCACTTTCTAGCCTAGACAGCACGATGTTTTCGTTCTTGGGATTGACGCTTGGCGAGGCTTGTCGCTGTCAGTGTGACTATGAATTCGATATAAGCGATTCGTGCGCAGCTCTCGTTCGGCCTATCTGTTGCAGTGCAGCTGTTTTGGGGATTTTCGCTGTCGATGGAAGTGATGAATAGGTTGGGAATCGGCGTATGCTCCTTTATACAGTTTTGAAGTCAGTCACGAATTTCATAGTGGTGCCTCGGCTACCATTTTGATGAGCTGCAGCTTTTTCCGCGGCCGCATTTTGCATTTTCCCTTGCGGAACCGGTTTTGATGGTCGAAATAGAAACGTGGAGTCCCCATTTCCCAGCTATCAGTTGTATTGGTTTGGTCGCAAAGAGGGTCTGAGGAAGCCCAGATTTTCTCCCCTACCTTCGTATACGACAACCTCATGATGTTTAGAGGTCTTAATGCAACCTAGGCGGTCTGTGTATTCTCTTGAATATTCGATCACCATCGCATCCACGCTTATCACCCGGGGTCTCTCACCCGATTTCAGCTCAGATGTGTGAGCAGCGTGCTTGCCTGTGTGAAAAGCGTCTGACCCTTCGAGGATTCTACCTCTATACATAAGTGTAATCGTTTTGTTTTTCGATCGTCCCAACCGAAATCAGTGGCTGTCGACATCGCACACTGGTAAAACCTCGTAGGTTTTCTACTTCACTGTGACCTTTGCGTTAGTTACTCCCATTAAGCAGATACGACAATCCAGGCGACAAGCGAGCGCGGTCCCTCTCCCGATCCCAGGCGAAGCAATAGCTTAATAAATCTATCTTTGTGTTTCTAGTTGTCTGATAGCTCATCCCTGGCAGGGAGCTTTTATTCACGCTCCTCGTTATTGGAATAGCGTGTATAGAAGTTCAGAGTAAAGAACTAGAAGATTTAAGACGGTTACTTCAGCTAAAGCTTGAAGGTCCTGCGTGAGCACTGTGACGAGTGCCCAGCAGAAGGACAAGTGTGCCTGTACAACGCGGACGACAAGGAGTATTTTATGTTTTTTTTTTTTTTATAAAATAGAGTGAAGACCATCAGGACATGTGACTGATGGTAAGCAACATGCGCACCACATAATAACACAGCGACACGCAGCTATTGGAACATGAAGAGTCCAAATCATTACCTCGCACTACATTGCGCTCGTCACCCAGAGATAGAGTTATGTTCTCTAAGCCCTGTATTTCTTTGGAAACATTGCCCTTCAAACCGGAACACAGTAATGTTTGCACTTTACTGCTGGGCGGTAGAATAACTGGTAAAGGTGTGGTATTTCCCCAGGGGGACTCTGCTAAGAGTCCTACCTCTACTAAAATTGTTTGGAGGGCATCACGGCCACGGAGGCGGAACCGCGACTATCCCTATCCGCAGTCTTGAGGGTGGACCTCTCACAACTCTTTGCCTTTGAAGGTAAGGGAAATCAACCTTGATAGAAAAAACTAAATATTAGGTACCATTGTAAGAATATCTATTTTGGTCTATTTGGTATATTTTGTAAACGAGTGTTTAACCCGTTACGGATACAATGTATTCACCTTAAAATTTAATCTGTCTGAGATTCACTACAATTAACGTCACAATAAAAAACATTTGACTAAGTTGTTGAACTAATCTTAATCATATTTTATTAATATTACTAGCAGCCCGCCCCGGCTTCGCACGGGTGTTATGGAAAATAAGTATAAAACAAAATTATTAGACTTACAAATTTTAACACACTCTTGGCAGAATTGCCATGCTTAGGACATAAGACAAAACAAACAATCCCAATCATCTGTTTATCATTTAAAACGCATGTTGTTTTGCCTATTTTACTTTATAAAAAAATGAGAGCTAGAAGCTCAAGGGAGGTCCTGAGAGGAGCGAGCCAAGCGAGGTCGTCGCCGTAGCGAGAGGTTAATAGGACCAATTGTTATGTTTAGGTATTGTGATGCTTCTCTCAATATGTGCCTTTAAACATTATGCTAAGTTATGTTTATGCTATATACGGTAGCAAAAAATATTATGCGTTAGTTGTTATGGTATATTATCATTAGTCCTAAAAACTTTAGGCGTGTCTGGCGTCGTTGTTATTCCCTTTTACTTTTACGCATCAAATCAAAAATTAAATCAGTAAATATTTAATTGTTGTAATTTAGTGTTAAAATCTGCTAATGCCACCTACGACGTAGTTTATGGTTGTGCAATGTTTTATGTAACTACTAAAGTCTATTAGTTCTAAATACGTACTAAATAGTTACGGCTGGTCTAGTCGGGAGAACGGCGGCGGCCGATCTGGAGCCCTGGTTTTAAATCCCGTGCACCAGGCACCACTGTCTTTTCGGAGTAATATGCGTAATACCGCTAACTTAAAACGGTGAAGAAAACATCGTGAAGAAATCGTCATGTACTTAGAATCTTTTGAGGTCATGTGTCATCCACCAACCCGCACTGGGCCAGCGTGGTGGATTATGGACTTGACTCTCTCCTTGCGAGAGAGGGCCCCGAGTCCCAGTAGTAGGAATATTTAGTGGGCTGCTTATTGAATCTATTGACACAGCTAGATTTCTGATCGTCTCATCATCGTAGTCCTTAATGCTCCGTTTTATTCTACTTTAGTAGGTAGAATAAAGGGGACCTTTGGGGATGACCTTTATCGTATCCTATCCCCAGCTCAAATTACACGCGCATCACTATTTTTCGAAGGCATGTCCGTAATGCCTCCAATTTAAAACGGTAAAAGAAAACATCGTGAGGAAACCAAAATGGAATAAATTTAATGTAATACTGTGTAGAAAGTGCGAGAAAACTTGAACAATAACAGTAAAGGTAGAATAAACTTATACAAAAGTAGTTCTGAAAAGAACATTTTGATAGGAACATAAAAAGTGTTACGAAAAATTGTTTAATATTTAGTATCATTTGTGTCCACTACGTAGCGAGGCGACCACGCGAATTAGTAGACGCGCGCGCGGCTACTCGTACGAGTACTTACCTATTTCATAGCTGCGAACACCTCTCCCCCGTGCCTCGGTGTCCCTCTATCGGTGTTGCGCCGCGCGGCTCGCATTTTGATAGGATTGATATTTTAATTTCGTTAAATCTTTTTTGAATGGAATGTCCGACTTCAATGATTCAAAAGTAATCAATAGGTATTAAAAGAGTCTTGAATAAGAAATAATTTATTTGGATAAGAATTAATACAAATGTGTTGATAACATGGTCTGAATTTGATAGGCATTTTTACTTACTTTTAAAATGTAAAAAAAGTAGTTGTTGCGAGGTAATTACTGTAGTTAGACATATGGTCTCGCGAGGTTTTTTGTAGATTTTAATACGCTCTATAATATTGTAGAACATTGTTTTGGTATGCGATGAAAGCCATTTTATGACTGTTTTTTTATACCTTGCGTTGGTTTTAGTAAAAAATTCCGTAGATATCTCATTTTTTTTCGTAATAAACATAGCCTATGTTACTCAGTGATAATGTAGCTTTCTATTGGCAAAAGAATTTTTGAAATCGGTCCAGTAGTTTTTGAGTTTATTCGTGCCATACAAAAATACAAAAATACAAATCTTTCCTCTTTATAATATTAGTATAGATAATACTTGTTACATGTTTGCATGTACCTACATAATAATTACTTACTTATAAATAATAATTATCATGCATTTTACCTATGTTGAATTAAAAAAATCAATTGGTAATATCAACTTATGTCATTGTCAATACAATATTACATTTTTGATAATTAATACATTGATTATAGCTGTAGAACGTCTGCTCGGTATGCCAGCGTTTGAGCCTAAGTTGAAAGCTACCAATAGAAGGCACAGTCATTATCGAATTCGACAGCTTATTGTGCACTATCGGACCTATATCTAATATGCGTTGATTTGGCCGACTTGTCCAGCGTCTGACGCACTTCAGAAAGTTTACCTTTATGTCGGGCACCTGAAATATGCGCACGGTTGGCAATGTCAGAATCCTAAACATCTTAAAGTATGTATGTAAGTACGTGCAGACTCGTCCATTGGTCCAAATCCAAAAAAAAATTTGTCTTGAGTCAGTACAATTATATTAAAACATAATTAATATACTCCCATAATGGTTGACAGTTTTCTGTACGATAATTAACATTATATAAAACATTGAAGTAATTATTTTAAACTTTGAAGTTGTATACGAATTTTAAAGTATGTCTTTCTTTTGTTATTGTTTTTTATTAATTGACGTGTAAATTGTACATTTATCAATAAATAACTTATTGAGTTGAGTTAGGAACTTTTGCGATCGCTCGAATGGCTCGCTTTTTTTTTAACTTAAAAGTAGTGTTGCCATTCAGCAGATCTGCCGTAAGTATAGTTCCGTACTGAAGAAGGGAGCAAACTACGAAAAGAACTACTACTCTATTCTATGCTACTACGCTACTTTTAAAGAACTGCTTTTGTTTATCTTTGTACGATGCGACAGTGCTGCAGCTCATCAACGGAATGAAACTACGAGTATTAAAATTGAAATGCACAAAAATTTTAATGTCAGTCCAAACTCATAATCGCTTTAATTATTCTATCGATCTATTGCTTATTTGGTAGGTAGTAAGCTATTATAAATAATACTAAATATACCTATATGAAAAATCATTGAAAAAAAATGAAAAATTGGTACTTACATTTATTTAGTTAGACAAATACTGAGTTTACAAAGGTTGACTGACAAATTACATAGTTTTTTTAATTTTATTATCGTAGGATCTAGAATTTGTTAAGTATTATTAAGTACCAATCTCCAGATACCCCGCTTGAGTAGATTCCAGCCATTGACGGGTCCAAGCTCCAACTTCAACGTTATCGGTTCTGCGACAGATACACCAGCCCATTTTTTATTTTTATTAATAAAATTACTAATATTTCTAAAAACATAAGTTGCCTTAAAATCTAATCGATTTATCTAGGCAACTAAATCAACAACATTGTTGCAGCTTGATTGCTACTTCAGACTGCGACGACTTTAGTTCTCTGACGAAGAGAATCTACAAGCATAACTCTTTCCATAGGTCACTTACTTTGGATTTTCGGGAAAGTTTCCGTCAGCACTATAGTTCATAACTTGTAGGACGCACTGATTGTACGCTTTGTCTTCAGGCATTGTGAGGTGGGTTGCAAAAACTCGACGAAGTTTACGAAATGCTGCCCAGCCCAGCTGAATTCTCATCATGGCCTCGCTCTCAAAGCTATTCTAACCCAGTTCGATCGTCTGTCCTATATATATCTTCGAACAATCTCCAGAGTCATTCCATTGATGGCAATCCCCATGGCTCCAACTAAACTAATTATTTTAGACTAATACCATCCCGCAGTTTTCGCTTGCTTTCAGATTCAATTAATTGCCCGGAATAAAAAGTAGCCTTAGTGCTATTTCAGACCATTATCTACCTACGTAGGTACCAAACTTCCATCCATAATGTTTCGGTAGTTTTTGTTTAAACGAGTAACAAACATACTTATAGGTACAAACTTTTTCTCTCACTCACATTTAAAGCATTAGTATAATAGCAAAATTAAATTGCCTATACAACATAGTTATTCAATCCGTAAGAAGCGACATCGTGATATAGCGAATAGAACACATGACTAGGTAGGTAATACGTAGGTACCTATTTCTAGACAAAGTCAAAGTAAGTACTCATAAATGTACAATTTACACGCCAATTAATAAAAAATAAAACCAAACGAAAGAGCATATAAATTGTATACATTTTCAAAATTTGAAAGAACCACATAAGTACTTACTTACGTGCAAGATGTTCATTGTTCATGGCTAATCATGAGTTCAACCATCTTTGGGTAAAGTAGTAACAATAGTAAATCAGGGGTTTTATAGAAACTATTCAAGTAAGTGAAATAGTGAGTCAAATATTGATATCTTATATTATATTTTATTAAAATACCGTATAAATACCGTAAGTGATGAAGATCGTCGTCGATCGTCGATCAAGTCAAAACTACCAAAAAAATCAAATTCGCTAGTTTACTATTGTACCGACGATGTATGTTTAACGTCATCTATCGGCAGATGCTAGAACTGTTTTTATCTTTCATTGGAACGAGTCCTTTTCAGTGTCTGGTGCAAGAAGCCCAGTAAAATGACTCTTACTTTATATCACAGGTGGCGCTAGAATTTAATATTTTAAATAACCTGTGCCTCAATATTATTGTTTAGAATAATAATAGTTAATTAAATAAATAAAAACGACATTTTGTGGTCGCGGGCATCACGGATTTGATATGCGTAGCCGGATTGTATAATTCACCGTATGGCGTCGAAATACATTCCGGCTGTTTTTTAATCAGCCGCATTCAATCTGGCTAATCGTTGAACTGCTGCATTACAAAATGGCCGTTTTTTCAAAACGGCTAGCCGTAATGTAATACCGCGTATTACCTATACGATCCGGCTGCGACATATCTATGTGTGTGTTGTATTCTAGCCGTTTCATTTGATACCCATATTTATTGATAGTTATGAAAAAATAAAAAATGTTGGTAATTCGACATTTTACAGCGGCGGCCATCTTAGGTTGAATTTCATCTTTACAAATAAATAAAATTGGAGTGTCTAGGTATCAGATATGCGATTGACAGGTTTTGTAGACGCCTTTACCTTTCTGAAGTGAAAACTTTTGGCGCACCACACACAGATTATTCGTGGGCTCTGAATGAAGCTCATCGTCACGCTCGTAAATGAAAGAAATCTTCGGGTGAACTCTGGACCTAACGCATTTCTAGATGGTTAGAAGAGTAATCTAAATGGCTATGTTTGACAAACATAGCCTTTATTAACAAAAACTAAAATACAATGAGAACTACACTACAAACCTACCTACTTACCTACACTAAACACACCTGAATTGTCCATAGACCACTGTAGGTCTACAGATAATCAAGATGTTCAAGCCCACTACCAATCGGAAGCGTACCCAGCATGCTGGCGGCATTACCACGCTGCTTGCTTATGCGTTGGGCCAAATAAACGCCAGCATTTTGGTCACGCGTCGCGTCGACCAAGCGCTCGGAAATTGTATAATTCTATTCATCATATGTAATATGGAAAGGCTTTTGAAGATGAGGTGAGCTCCCGGCGCCTACGGGCCCAGTGTTGCCAATGAAAATTTTAAGGCGGCCGTGTATATTAGGTAAAAAAGCCGTGTTTATATGGAAAGAGATCAGCGGTGGGCCGTGTCATTGCTTAAAAAATAACGTTCAATTAATTATAACTAAACGTTTTTACCATTAAAACCTTAAAAAGCGCCATTTGGCTAATGTTGATTTTTCTATTTGTTTGAAGAAATAACAACAAATAGTAATTTTGAATAGCTTTATTATTTATTTAAACTTATTATTCACGGTATAAATCTCGAATACTTTCTATAAACTCTTCTTCGTTCTTATTCAAGAAATATTTTTGCTTGTCTTTAATTTTTGGTACATTGAGGTGGTGGGTTCAAAAGTTCTGCAATCATTTTGCTGTTGTTACTTTTAATGCATTTTTTTTGTCAAGAGAAGTCCGCTAATGGTTGAAGTAAATAATTTGTTCCTCTTCTTTGTTTTTATATTGTTCACGTGACTGAAAATTCGTTCACAATCACTGTTCGAATGAGGCAATGATAAAACACTTAGTGCAAATTTTGCGACGTTCTTGGAGTCGGTTGTGGTTAAAATTTTGTGCCAAAATTCATCAGTTTTCATTGCAGCTACTTCCATATTTGAAAATTTATTTACGTCAGGTAATGTTCTCCATTCGTCGTCAATTATTTGTATCTGGTTGTCAATGACAATTGCGGTAACTGCCTTCCTTACTATTGGAAAAAGTGAGGTAGTTTATCCTGATTCCTTGTGCTGTGTTTTATGGCTTCCTCTGGCGAAAATATTTTAACATTGGTAGCAAACTGTTGTTGAAATCATATCTTTTACGAATTTGAATGCAACCCTCAACTAAAATGATTTCGTCCTCCTGTAAAATTCTTGAAGTTTCTCAGTATTTTGTTGAATTTCAGGCTTTTCTAATTCTTTCATAACTTTCACGCCAAGGTAGATATTTGATATGTGCAAGTCTGTATTTTCTGGCTCGATCTGATGGAGCAGTGTTTGATTAACGTGATCTCTGAACATAAAACTGTATAATAAATCTTATAAGCCATTCGCATACGCTCATCCAACTCCGTTATTTTTGTGTCTTTACTTTGAAAGTATTCATTTAATTTAACGAATTTCGGCAATATCCATTGTAGGAACAGGTAGTACATAAACATGAATGGGTCATTTAAATCGTGAAAAATCAATTCTGCCGCAACCACTTTTCGGCGAACCATTTATTGGTAAAGAAGAGTTTCAGACTACTCCATTGTTCTAATATTCTTTCAACAACGCTCAATAATGAGAGCCAACGCGTTTGTGCCGGGTGTAGTATCTTGTGAACTTTGGCATTTACAAATACTTGATATTCCACCAATTCAGCTTGACGTTTGCTACTATTTTTAAAAAATCCATAGATATTACGCGCCAGATCTTCACATCGTCTTGGCAACATTTTGCAAGCCTCACTAGCACATAGGTGTAGTGAGTGACATATGCATTTTAAAATTGTTATGCCAGGTAAATTTTCTGTCAGTCTACTGGCAACAGAGTTATGCTGACCCATCATAGCATTGCACCCGTCCGATGCGAAACCAATCCAATTTTCCAGTGGTATATTTCGGGCAACAAACGTTTTGAGTATTGATTGATACATAACTTCACCAGTAGCACCACGTGCTGCAGCTTCAAAATCGTCACCATCTCCGAACAAGGGCGTTAAAGTCCAAAGCGATGTAACTACGAATCCTACCTTGAATCGTAAAATTTCACAAGGATACACATTGATTTTACTGAGCCAACATCGGTAGACTCATCAACTAGTACGCTAAATTTTTCAGCCTTTATTTTCTTCTATCTGCATTTTTTGACATTCACCGATAACGTTCTTTATAACGGCTGTACACTTTGACCGCTTCAGTTTTATTTCTCCAGCTATCTTAGAGTCTGGAAAACATTCTTTTAATAAATCAGTCAAGTGGTCAATGGCAAGAAATGATAAGTCATGTTCTGCTACAAATGCTGCCAGCTTCATTTCTGCCCGTCTTGCAGCCTTTTCATCATCAGGCTTGCTCGGTTTCGAAAAATAGTTCTTTAAATCCTTGGTTTTCGACTTCATGTTTATGACTTTAATATGTTGTGCAGTCGTCACATGACGACGTAAAGTACTTATTTCGCATGTTAAAATTGTGTCACATACCTTACAAGATGCTTTAAATTCATTTCCGGGTACCGGTGCGATCCAATTTTTGAATAAATCATCACTTTCCCATTCAGTCCTATATTTCTGAGCATAATGTTTTCTTTTCGCAATATTTTTCTTTTTTGGCGTAGATGGTCCCTCGTCACTACTTTCACAGTCCATTTTGTGATAAAACTGTTAAATAACACACTCAATACTCAAATAATAAATAAATACAAAATTAGAGCAATAGATTCCGTGTTTAAAATTATTATTTCACGACTAAACTAAATTATGAGTTATGATAGATAGCTCTAGGAGTAAAAGTGTTCTGTGAGCTAGCTTATCATTTGTCTCATTCATCCACGAAAAGAAAAAAGGGATGCACTATTTGATATATGATACTTGAAATCCCTGTCTATAGCTGCACGCCATAGACATTTCATTTTACTTATAGAGTAGAAAGAGTAACAAAGTCCATACAGTCATAGACAACTTTGCAATGTTGGCATTCGGTATATTTGTATTAGTAATCGAATACAGTAAGCTACTCCGATGTTTAAAAATCGACAATCCTAAAGTGCTGTTCCTCTCGATCTCCTGTCAAATAATATTTGGGTCAGTGAAAAGTGAGTAATTTCGCGCATCGAAGTTAATCAATTACCGTAGAATTTGCGAATAGCCGTAGAATCTGCTACGGCTACCGGGTTGCAGCCGTAGGCCGTGCATTTTGTGATATTTTGGCCTGAAAGCCGTAGAACACGGTAATTGCCGTAGCATTGGCAACACTGTACGGGCCCAATGTCTCGACCCCAAAGGGTTCAAATATGTAACCACTTCCGAGGATTCCATATTTGCGCCGTTTGAGTCGCTCAGCTGAATTAGCCGCTGCACCGGCCCTATGTGTCTCTGGAAGATACTAATGTAGATGACCATGCTTAGAAGATAGTATTCCATACTATCAGCGCCCTCCGGTTTCAGCTGCATAGTTTCCAAAGTGAGCTATCAAATTCGACGTTATAAGTTTTCACTTCTATCGCTCTATCGGCAGTACCTTTTTTTTTTAACTTTTATAGGTTTACACTTGACCGCCATCTCGCCTGATGTTAAGCGACGATGCGGTCTACGGTGGAACGTGTTTACCTATAAGAAACTGATTCACTCTCGATTTGAAGACACAAAGATTGTAACCATCAGGGAAAACCCACTCCGGCAACGTATTCCACAGCCTAGACGTTCTTATCACAAAAGTAGAGTCAAATCTCTTCGTTCGTGTCTTTGGAACATCAACCATGAACCCACCTATAGGTAACTGCATTTTTTTTTGTTTTTGGGAGTCTTCTAGAATGAAATCTGTAATATTTTCAGTTCTTACATACTGTTCACCGCTTGAGACCATCTGGGTGAACCGTGGATTTTTTTGAAATGAAAAATTCTTTTGGCGCTCTACAGACATATTTTTCGTGGGCTGTGAATTAAATTCTAGCGTCACGCACGGGAATGATAACAAATTTTTGAGTAAGCTCTGGAGCATGGCCATGCTTATAGCTTCCCTCCAGTTTTTCACGCCCTCCGGTTTCACCTGCGTAGTTTCCAAAGTAAGCTATCAAATTCAGAGTTATACGTTTTCCCTTCTATCGGCAGATCCTATGACTGCCATTTTTTTGTATACCATTTAGGTTTGTAGGTAATTGAAAACAGGGCAATACTTTAAATATTTTATTGAATTAACAATATAACATACATATGCAATATACACAAAATAATCTTTCGAGTTTGTACGCTTACCCCTTACGCGAAACTCATGCAAAATGGTGCAGCGCCGGGCTATACAAAAATACTCTACCTAATTTAAAAATTGTGATACATGTAAATTAAAATTATGCTTTGCAGTGTAAATTTGATCCCCTGACAGAGGAATTACGCTTAAATAGTTTGTGACTTTCAAAAATCTTTTTAATGCCAAAATTTGCCTAAATGCAATCTGTCATATTAGCTTTGGAAACTAACTTTTTTTAATTAAAAAACACGTACAAATCTATCTAGAATCATTCGAGTGAGATAATTACGCATTATATTAATAATTTCCTGATTATTTGTATACATTCACAGGTCTTTTGACAGCTTAGTAGGTAGACATTTAAGGCTATATTACCATAAAAGAACGCAATTGTCTTAATTATTTTTTTCCCACTGTTATTGTCAGGGTTAACGACTGCAATGTTGACGTCAGTTCAAAGGTACAGTACGACCAATTTATCTGTAAAATGTGCCGATGGCACCACAATCGAAAAAGTGTTGCCACCTATTACAAAATCAGACTTGTGTTCTGTGGGCGTGATTAGTTACACTTTTGGCCGTGCTACAGATAAATTAGTAGCACTAATATAACTGGGGCAATATTGCTGGTACCTTAACTATCAAAGCAAACGTTAATTCCTTCCATCTGTCAGAAGTAAATGCAGGTTTGCGTACAAACGGCTTTCAGAATCGCTATCGTCATCAAAACACCAGTCTTTTATAACTTAAAAATGGACAAACGAAGAGATTTTTTTACATTTCAGTAGCATGATTGAATATACCACTATGACGCTTAAAAAATACTGAATGGATTACTGTATGGAACAATAGGCAATCATGAAACATTTGAGCGCGAAATTTTTGGTATTACATTTTTGATTGATATTAAATCAACTTCCAACTCTTGGTTTATGGTTTTTATTGTGGTTTAGTCTTACAATTCCGCCAATGTCAAGTATAAATATAATATAATCTAAATCTTTGAAGAAAAAACGGACGACGCGTACGTTAAAGCGCCATTTTTCTTCCTGATATTAAATCAAAACTGTTCATATGAATGACAATGAGTTATGATGTCAAGTGTTACTAAGAACAATAACATCACTAAATGGACAGTAAAGTGAACCCCACAACACAGGACATCACTAGTACAATGCAAGGCCCACCTCCCAAAATGAATTTAATTATGCCATTCGCTGTCTTGTATGTTTGATGTAATGTTTTGAAATAAAGATTTTGATTACTGTTTGACTTGTTATAGATTGCTGACGCATCCTAATAGTCTCTAACCACAAATCTGACCCAGCATCAAAACTTACTTTCTTTCTTACTTTGAATCATTTGATGTTACGACTCAATTCAACAGTCTAAATGCAATACAATACAGCACTAAAACATACATTTGCCAATTTTAATACAACTATCTTATCTGTAGAATGTAATGAAAGCGCCACGATCGAAAAGTGTTGCCAACCATTACTAAAATAGTCAGTTTTTGTATCTGTGTTCTGGGCTTCAGTAGTTCAGATTTTGACCGTTCCACAAACAAGTTGGTATCTCGACCCTGTCTTAAGACTCTTCGTTTAGGTATTATCCAATAAATTGTCTTTCTTTATGGAGTGACGATAGCGTTCCGATACGAGTTTACTTCAGCTTGAGGATGGTGTTCTTGAGTTTGTCAACATTGGCTCCCGGAGAACTCTTCGATCTTCTTCGAGTTCTTGACGAAGACAAATGTGGGCATAGAGTTAATGTTGTATTCTGTGGCGATGTCTTCGCACTCATCGACGTCCACCTGGAATGTGAGAGAATAGTCGATTAGTAATAGGAATTAATAAGTCAAATACTAAAACGCTCCACACACGAGTTTTAAAATCAGAGGAAATGCCGTAAAAGTAGTGGGGCGGAGCCTACATCGCACCATAAACCACCAATCATATCCTACATCGCACCATATGTTTGGTGATTTATGGTGCGATGTAGGATCCGTCCCACTACTTTTACGTCCTTTCCTCTGATTTTAGGACTCGTGTGTGGACACTTTAAGTTTGGGCTGGTCTAGTGTTAAAAATGTCGGATTTGACAAACGTAGCGTCGTATTGGCGCGTTACAGAAAAATTACATGAGTCAATTTAGTAATTTAAACCAGGGGTCGCCAACCATTTAGGTGTCATGGTGAAAGTAGAGTAGAGAGTAGAGTAGTTCATTTTAATTCATTTGGGGGGAGCGTCAAGACGTCCAGCTGCAAGATGGGTCGACGATATCATCTTTACCGCGGGTCGAACCTGGACCACACCCCGGACACTCCACTAAAATTCCATACAAACGCCGCTGTGGAGCTACCTACTCTTCACACAACTACGCAGATGTCGTTCGTACACACGCGTGAATGTGTGCGTTAGAGCTAGGGCTACTGAATTGTTGACGTGACAACGTCTTATAAATTGGTTTGCCAGGTGACACTTCAAGAAACTGCGTTACGCTCCGCTCACGTTATGCGCTCACAACGAGAGCGAGTGAGAGGCACGCGTCCCTTCCACTCATTCCGGGCATGGTTAGCCCGCCTAAGAGCCAGAGAGACACATAAAAAGTGAAAGGCACGCGTCCCTTCCGTAAAATTATTTTACCACTCAAAGTCGTTGTCACGTAAAACTTTCGCCCGTATACCGACTTTACAGGCAACCAATTTTTTTATTGAATAGTTGTGCCCCTTGAGTTCACCTGGTGACGTAAAGTAGTCTATAAACTTGCTATAATGTTGAGTTACATACATAGAATGGAGCCAAATTATACTATTCTAATTAAAAGGGTGTTTGCACAGATATTTTTATTGTTTCCGAAATCTGTGGGTGTTTGTATTGCCGCGTAAAATGAAACGAAAGCGATGATAGATTAGATCAGGTATCTAGATATCTATTTCTGTTAGTAGGTACACATTCGCATTTTATTTTACACTTACCCATGAAGGAAACTTTATTCTGTCACTATAATTATTCCTCCAGGCATTATCAATCCGTGCTTGGGCACGTAAGTTACTGGCTGTGTACTCGTAAGTTACGAACTTTGAGTTAAAAATGACTTCGTTTTTATAAATAAATAAATATTGGTAGACAATTCACACACAACACCATCTGACCCCAAACTAAGCAAAACTTGTAATAGGTATTATAAAGCAACGTTACTGAAAGTTTCTAATCTTACGTTATTTTATTATTAGGAAATTAAATAATGCTTTTAATCTTGTCCCGTTTAGTTGACGGACAGTCGTAAACAGCACAACAACCCAACATGTTGATATTTCGTTAGGAATTAGATATTCGATACCAGCCCTTCGTTGAGTGCTCCTAGCGTATCCGAAACGGCCTGAGGGGTGAGGAAGCTTGAAATTGGCGGGGGGTGGGGAGTGTCCGTTCTATCTATATTATCTATTCTATGCCTGGACACGATCAGCACAGGACCGAGGAAGATGGCATGAAAAAAAAGAGACCTATACCCAGCAGTGGGATAAGAAAGGCTGTGAATGATGATGCCGCAAATTTCTAAATTGAAGTCAGTCTGGTATTACAGAAAAAATAACTGTCTCATGACATCACAAATCTTGGCAACGTTTAATATCGGTTTTGAGATCTTTATTATTTCTCCGAAAATCTAGTTTCCTTGCCAATACGTTGATTTTAGCAAGATATCCAGATCAAATCATCCCACTAATATTATACATGTCAATGTTTGGATGTTTGTTGCTCAATCACGTCGTAACATACAAACGGAGCGGTTTGACATTTGGAATACAGTCAGATTATAGTTTGGATGAACGCATAGACTAGTTTTCATCCCGGGAAAATAACGAGAACGGGAACTACGCGGGTAAAACCGCGTGGGGCTACTAGTTTGTATATAAAAGTCTATGGATATTGATATTTATGATTTTCCCTAAAGTTTTTATATATAATATACTAGCGACCCGTCCTGGCTTCGCACGGGTGCAATGCTGATACTATAAACTATTTTTTACAAAAAATTAAACCGACTTCAACACCACAAATAGGCACTCAAAAGCGAAAAATAATTTAATATAGGTAATTATTACAACCGCTACTCACTCATCCATATGAAGTCGGTGCCAGGCTAGTTAAAAGTTAGTAGATATACTATGTACGAGGTAGTAAAGTAAGTAGGCATAGGTAAGTAGTATCTATCTACTACCTGTTAGATTTGGCTGGCACCGACTTCATATAGATGAGTGAGTAGCGGTTGTAATAATACCTATATTAAATTATTTTTCGCTTTTGAGTGCCTATTTGTGGTGTTGAAGTCGGTTTAATTTTTGTAAAAATAGTTTATTTTACCCTTTTAGTGCTAAACAAGTTTTCACTAATGCATTTACACGATTTTTCGTGTTGAGATCTCAATACATGAATTAAACCCAAACACTGGGTAGTTCCTGTAAGCCGTTAAGAAATTCCCTTGACTGTCCTTTATCTTCATCATCAGACCACTAATGACAGTCACAACCCATCTATGTAAAAAGTTCTCATCAATACAAATTCATCGAGCCCAAACACAAGGTAACTACTATGTACCGTCGAGGAGTTCCCTCGACCGTCTTCCCGTTCCTCATCAGATCGACTCCAGACCATCTTTAAACTATACTGCTTTAAAATGCTCAAGCAAAAACTTAACTAACGCACTAGTCATCTTTACCATTTTCGAAAGTTATCCTCGATTTCTCTAGGATACCATCATCGGATCCTGGTTTCCTTATCATGGTACCACCCTTGGAATATCTCCTTTACAACAAAAAAAGAATCATCAAAATCGGTTCATAAACGACGAAGTTATCCGCGAACACACATAAAAAAAAAAAAAAAAAAAGGAACATACATACGGTCGAATTGAGAAACCTCCTTTTTTGAAGTCGGTTAATAAATACGAATAAAAATGGTTATTGTGGGTTTTCCATAAGAGATAGACCATTGTTGACTTTTTTGTAGACCTTCTTAAAGGGTACAATACTGCAGTAGATTATTTTGATCCATCTCGTAGGATCCATCCAGCGTTTGCAAAGTAAGCGCAAAAAATGTGTTTATTTATGACCTCATATTAGAAACCTTTAAAATTATTCGTGTTTCTCTACTGTTGTATGCACATATTATACATATAAATTTTCCTCTTGAATCACGCTATCTATTTTAAAAAACTCGCATCAATATCTGTTGGGTAGTTTTAAAGATCTAAGCATACATAGGGATATAGGTACAGAGAAAACGACTTTATTTTATACTGTGTAGTGATGATAACCCTATTTATATCCATAAGTATAATCTATAATTAGCAACCCTTCGATTTTACAAGTTACCCAATCCAATTATTTTCACGGGATAATAAGTAGCCCTTTTTAAATTACATTATAAAATATATGATTCCAGACTATCTATCTATGTACCAAATTTCATCGAGATCTGTTCAGTTGTTTCAGCGTATACAGAAACAAAATATCCATACAAATATACATACTCACACACATTCATATTTATCACACTACGCGTGTTGTGGCCGGGAGTCGTATCCACGACCTACAGTTTAATTGAGCACTCAACGAAGCCAAGGGGCAGGTTACAATGGGATGAGCAAATAAAGTTCCGTTATCACTACTTCTCACTACGGTGCGACCTATTAAATATTTTTCTTTGTGACATCAGAAGTATTTATTTATAGAAACTAGGTATTATTACTTTTACTTTATTTTAAACCGACTTCAAAACAGAAGGTTCTCTATTCGACTCTGTTTTTTTTATACTAGCGGTCCGCCCCGGTGTCGCCCGTAGTACATTATATAGTCCTTAGCACTCAAGGGTCCAGAAGATAGGTGAAGTAAGTAATACTTTATATTATGTATTTTTGTGTTTGTTACGCGACAGCTCCACTAATACTGAATCCATTTTGATGATTCGTTTACAAGATTGTCGAATCATCATTGATCAACAAAAATTTAACATCAGCTTGCTAACGTATTTGTACGTCACCGCCGTTTAATTTGAAGTTGAAATCCCAAAAATTATGAAATGCAGTCTTAACTGAGTTACCAAAATTTTAAATTGAAGTGGGTTTTGGTTTTTTCGGAGAATTCGGAAATTTTAAAACTTATTTCGTAGATTTTAGATTACATATAAATAAATAACATTCAACATTCCTAAAAAAAAATTACTAACTACAAAAACCTAGGTATTAAGGTTAGACCACAAAGCACAGCTAGTATAATACCGATAATATCCAATCGAATAGCCATAGTAATAGGTTTATACTTTATCATTTCGAGTTGAACATATGTTGTACTGATCAAACTAACGTTAATAGATAACATATCCAGACGCCGTTAATAGCTGACAAACATGCACAATGACTCCACCGATTTTATACTGCTATGGTGCAAATTTAAATGTGTATTTATAAATGTTTTACTGCTATGGTGGAAATTTAAATGTGTATTTATAAATGTTTTACTGCTATGGTGCAAATTTTAATGTGTATTTATAAATGTTTTCCTGCTATGGTGGAAATTTAAAGTTTTACTGCTATGGTGCAAATTTTAATGTGTATTTATAAATGTTTTACTGCTATGGTGGAAATTTAAATGTGTATTTATAAATGTTTTACTGCTATGGTGCAAATTTAAAAGTGTATTTATAAATTGAAATCTAAATCAAAAACATACTATTCTAATTAGTCAGGCAGGTAGATTATGGAAAACTACAACGTATTTTTTTTTTGTATAAATCGACAAAGATTTGGATCGTCCAACTTCCAGAGTAGCGGTTTGTGACGTCACGTCGTCGTAAAAATCGTACAATGAAGTGACGTCACTCGAAACTTCTAACACTGTATTTTCTCGCGACTTCGCAGACAGACTTACTACCAACTAAGCCACCAGGTCAGCAGTATACATGTAGTTAGTTACACAGCTGACGTAGGTACTTTGCGAGATTAGTGATGAAAGTTTAATACTAAAATCCTAAGTTATAAGTTTTCATTCTATCGTTGTCTTCGATCGTTTTATTATGACATTCTCTGCTTAATTTTTAACCCCCGACAAAAAAAAGGGGTGTTATAAGTTTGACGTCGATGTCTGTCTGTCTGTCTGTCTGTCTGTCGGTCTGTCTGTCTGTCTGTCTGTCTGTCTGTGTGTGTGTCTGTCTGTGGCACCGTAGAGCTCAAACGGATGGGCCGATTTCGATGCGGTTTTTTTTATTTGAAAGTTAATATCCGTGCGGATGTTCTTAGCTATGTTTGGTTAATATCGATTCAAAATGGCCGCCTCCACAAAATGGCGGACAAAATATTTCTTCACAACCTACCTCAATATGGGTATCAAATGAAAGGGCTTGACTAGTAGAGTACCAAACGCTATTACAAATTTCAAATCCAAGATGGCCGCCACCACAAAATGGCGAATTATACAATATTTTTCACTACTACCTCAATATGGGTATCAAATGAAAGGGCTTGATTAGTAGAATACTTTGCACTATGACAAATTTCAAATCCAAGATGGCTGCTACCACAAAATGGCGAATTACATTTCCTTTTCACAATTCCCTTAATATGGGTATCAAATGAAAGGGCTTGACTAGCAGAATGTTGTACAGATTACAAATCCGATATCCGAGGTAGTCGGGGGTTAATCAAAATTTTTAATTTTGTTCTTGTAAATTGAATTATTATTTATTATGGCATTGTCTAAGTATTACTATTTAACACTTTACAATATTTATATTCCGTAATAATTATTGTTATACAATTTATTATGCCTGACTTGTAAATGTATATTTATATCAATAAAAAAACGTTTTGATAATCTGCAGACCTTCATTGGTCTATGGATAATTCAGGTGAGCTTAGTGTAAGTAGTTATTAGGAGTACAAATAAGTTTCCGTCGTTTTTTAACACAAATTAAATATTTATTGTTTATGAATCATTCCTAATGATTTTAAACGATATGAGACTGCTTGCTGAGTGACTTCTAACGGTAGAGCAAGTTCTTTTTGTGTTTGAGATGAATCTTCCTCCAATAATTCCTCCAATTCTGCATCCTAGTAAATTTTTGGCCTTCCACTGCGATCTTTGTCTTCTACGTCGAATCACCGTTTTTTAACTTTTGAAACCACTCTCGACACGTTCTCTCACTCAAAGCAGCCTCACATTATGCTTCTACGAGCAATTGATGCGCCTCAGCAGCAGATTTCTTTAAATTAAAGAAGTAAACTAATATTTCCCGCAAATGACGCTTACTTGGCTCAAATTTTGACGTTTTCAACTTATAAAAAATATATTTTACCAATATAAAATCAATAATATTAATAGGTTATGTTGTTCTTGAATGTCCAAGCTATTTTTTAAGCCGGTTATCATCTGCGAAAGCTAACCGAAACTCCGTGCCGCACCATTTACAATAAAACGGCGGAAACTTATTTGTACTCCTAATAGTCAGAGGTATGTAGCGTTGTGTAGTTTTCATTGTATTTTAGTTTTGTTAATAAAGGCTCTGTCCTTTCAAAAAAACTTTGACGTTGTCTCAGATTATTCTAGAAGGTTTAAGTTCTATCATTATCGTAGTCTTTACCGTTTACCAATAAACTTGTATTAACCACATTATTGTATCCAACTCTGTGCATGTATTACCATACGATGACGTAATCGCTGTTGCTCAATCACTCGTAAAACGACCGTGCTAAGTTATTCAATACTCTATCCCTTTGTGTTAGAGACGGTTTTACAATGAGGTTATATTACATGTCGACCTTGGCTGATAAAAAAAGAGTGATAATTGGCATTTTTATTTGCTCTCCGCTTCTGTGATTTGTCACGATAACAAGCCATATTAATTATACCGATATTCCAATAACGATTGAAATGCATAATTATTATTTTTCTTCTAAAACTAAAGACCGATTTAAATTTAAAAATCGAACACACTATACTCTAAAATAGACTCGAACGAAGAGGTTTGACTCTTACTTTTTTTTGTAGTGGTAGGACGCTTGGCAGAGTCCGCCTGGGGAAGTACCACACCTTTGTCAGTTATTCTACCGCAGTAATGTGCAATCATTACTGTGTTCCATTTTGAAGGACAATGTTTCCAGAGAAATTCCAGGGCTTAGAGATATACTCTGGGTGACGAGCGGAGTGCAGTGCTAGGTAATGATTTGGACTCTTCATGATCCAATAGCTGCGTGTCACTGTGCTGTTATGTTGCAGGCATGTTGTTTACCATCAGACACATGTCCTGCTCGTCTCGTCACTCTGTGAAAAAAAAATGTGATAATAACGTCTAATTAGAATTGTATATTTTTTACCCAATCGTCGACCAAATTGGCCACAGATTAGCAAACACGCCTCCTAAAGTCTATGCCTAAACACCAAGACTAGCCTCTTAGTCTAAGAGTTCTAAGAGAGAGGAGACGATGGACTTCGACATTTCTCCGGCGAGCTCGTCTAGTTTGGCTTCGATCGTCTTACAAGAGTCGCTCTTTGATTTTGTTTTTTATGTTAGCATGAAATTAAGGCCGTACCATGATCAGACGACCACGGACATTGGACATTTCTACCCTGTTCGCACACACAAAGTCTTTCCTAGAAGTAAACCAGTCTAATCGTGGTTCAAGACCTTACCTTGAGGACGACGATCGAGTCAGACATTTCTCCGGCGAGCTCGTTTAGTTAGGGTCCATCGTCTTACAAGAGTCGCTCTTTGATTTTGTTATTTATTTTAACATGTAATTTAGGCCGTAGCATGATCAATTGACCATGGACATTACTTCCGTCTTCACAAACCCCAAGTTTTTCCCTAGAATTAGTAAACCCCCTCTAATCGAGGTCCAAGCCTTTACCTTGAAGACCACAATGAAGTCAACCATTTCCCCGGCAAGCTCGTCTAGTTTGGGTCCGATCGTCTTGCAAGAGTCGCTCTTTGATTATGTTATTTATCTTAACATGAAATTAAGGGTGTACCATGATCAAATGACCATGGCTATTTCTTCCGTCTTCACACACCCCAAGTCTTTCCCTATAGTAATCCTGTCTAATTTAGGACTAGTTACCTTGAGGACGACGATGGAGTCAGCCATTTCCCCAGCGAGCTCGTCTAGTTTGGGCCCGATCATCTTGCAGGGCCCGCACCAGGTCGCCATGAAGTCGATGATGACGAGCTTATCGCCAGCCTCCGTCAGCCTCGTCTTCAGGTCATCAAAGTCCTTGATGTGGATCGACATTTTGTCTTCTGTGGACAAGTAAAAAAAAACATTTAAAATTTTGTTGAAGTGAGAACTTCTTTAGGCGCGTTTGAGCATCAGAAATCATGGAAATCGCATCATCGTCACGTGACGCTCTCCGAAAACGTTTTTTTCTTTATCATATCACCATCTGCTGTTTTAGCAAAGACGTTAGTGAGTAAGTACGTTAAGTGAGCTGTCAAATTCCAAGTAATAAGTTTCTACTTCTATCAGCAGTCCCTATGTCTGCCTTTTTTTATTATAGTAGTGACGGGAGTAGTTACAGCTGGTCTAGTCTAGTCAGGAACGGCGACCTGCCAATCCGCAGCACCGGGTTGAAATCCCACGCGCACCAGTCTTTTTGAAATCATGTGCGTAATGCCTCTAACTTAAAAACGATGAAGAAAAACATGATGAGGAACCCAAAATCATGCGAGGTTGTCATCCCCACCAACCCTTACGAGAGAATACCCCGAATTCCAGCAGTGGGAACATTTAGTCAACTGCTTATGTGCCCCAAAAACACCTCAATCTACTTTGGTAATAGATAGATCCTCTTATACACACCCAAACAAAAACAACACAATAAAAACTAGAGTTGCTAACTAAAATACTGGTTCTCCTCCGTCAGTTGACCATAATAATATTATAGGAAAAACTATAATACTAGACGAGGCCGCGGCGCCAGTTGGCTGTCGATTTATTCCAAGACCTTGCCGAGTCTATGGTACGCTAATTACAGGGTATACAGAAATGATACGATAAAAAAGTGTGATTCAGATTTCAGATCAGCCGCGAACAATTATTTACTATTTTTCGACTATTGGTGAGACGCATAATAGTCTTAATAGGCATATTTCTAATTTTATTTTACCATAGAATTATACCTATTACGTTGAATAGTTTAAATACCTACTAAGTTGTGACATATTTATTTGATATGGGAGTTATTTAAAACGCATAATTTTTTTTTTCGGGTCACCTACGTACTAGAACTAAACAATGTGTGCCTTTAAACATTATGCTAAGTTATCTTTATGGTATGGTATGGTTATGCTAGATAAAATATGCGAAAACAGTTATGCGTTTAGTTATGGTAAATTAAAATTATCATTAGTCCTAAAAACGTTATGCCTTCTGAAATTAGTACAAAAAATGTTATGCTACTAAATATAGCCTCAATCAGAATCATGAGGTCGTAAGTTCGAATCCGGCCTGCATCTCTGAGCATTTTTCTAAGTACAGGGCTTTAGCGAAGAAGCAAAACATCGTGAGGAAAACAAGATGTTATGCATTAAAAATTACAGGGTTAGAGACATATCCATCAGGAAATTTCAGGCATTGCATTCCAAATCTCACTTTTTTTTCTCAGTTTAACACTATACCCAATCTGTAGAACTAAATACTTATTTACCTATTGTCTACTCGTATTCAAGCTATTTTAGTTATGGTATTGTGTACATGCAACTTATTGTTAAACGACAGGTTTATCAGTTATTCAAATAGATAAGAGCCTGATGTAATGAAGTGTTTTTACTCTATTCACTGTAGCCTGACAAAGATAGAAGTAAAGCAAACATGAAACATGAGAAATAAACAATCAATATCGGTAAAGTTGTGATAGGTCGCCGGTCCGCCATTTTGAAGTTATACTTATTTCAGCAAACGAAAAATTTAATGATAAAGTGTACTCGTATCTACAGCAATACCCTGACGTACACGATAGCTGGGTCCGAGCGATAGTCGTGTAAGTCGAATTCGCGAAAGTAGGGTTTCGATTTTGCACATAGGTAAAAACGCATAAAGTAAGTGTAAACGGTTTTTTTTCTCTCTTTTCGATGGCTTATTTAATGACGCTTACATTAATATTGTGACCTGTATTCGTAAAACAATTTACGCGAAACACGTTTGAGCTTATCGTAAATCGAAGACTGACAGAAATGAGCAAATGAGAAAACGCGTATCTCCGAATTTGCGTAAGTCGGGGTATTACTATATTTTTTTCTTTTAGCGTTGCGCGCGCGCACAGCGTATCGAAAACCCAACACCCTGAAATTATCTAGTCAACATTATAACTAACTTTAGGTTAATACTTCTTGCATTGCAGGTATTGTCTATTCCATGAGCACAAGGAATAAAGAGAAGAAGAATTAACTCATTCAGTGCCACCATTATTTTTAATAGTTCCCAGCAATGCCACCTAGTTGAACAGGCCTGGCGTGTTCGCGGCATAACATAACTTTTCTTTCTTTTTACAAAAAAAATCGTTAGATTTTTTTTTCAAATAAATAAATAAAATAAATATTGGTGGACAATTCACACACAACACTATCTGACTCCAAACTAAGCAAAGCTTGTGTGATGGAAGCCAGATAACTGATATAATACTTGTATAGTTTTAAATACATACTTATTATACATAGAAACACCCAGACACAGTGCAAACATTTGAATTCATCACACAAATATTTGCACTGGGTGGGGATCGAACCCACGACCCTCGGCTTCGCAGGCAGAGCTACTACCAACTAAGCCACTAGGGCAGTCACTAAGCCACTAGGGCAGTAAATGTGTTAGCTTTTAGTGTTCAAAGATAGTTTTCAAGGAAAAAAAATCGTTAGATTTTTTTGCCCCCGGGCCACTTCAAAAATCTTTAGCTTAAGGCATACGATTTATGCTCTGCGATTTTGGCTAAAGAATGAAGTTTTTGTTTCATTCATTCATAAAAAACCGCGAGCACGCCTGGCAAGTGGGTACACAGATTTTATATTTATATGAGTTAACGCTAAATAGACTATTAATCCTTGAACACTAAAAGCCAACAAATTTTTTTGGTTGTTGCCTTAAATAAAAAAGTGACCTCATGAGTCAAGTAGGTAGCGAGTCTATCCACTGAGTCAGTAGGTTCCCATTCATGACATACATGTACGTGATAAATACGTTGTGTATATGTGTCAGAAGTACATATATATATACACAATATTAGTATTGAGGTATTGTAAGTAACTCACAATAAAATTGTAAAAAATTAACACTGTTCATTACAATTGTAATAAGTACATATATTTTAATTTTTGACACTTATTGGTACGATACTTATTATCGTACAACATAATGGTCAATTTAAACTTTAAAATGTATGTATGCTCTTTGAATGCACTTATATTGTTTTTTTTTTCTAAAATTGACGTGTAAATTGTACATTTATCAACAAATAACTTTGACTTTGACTTCACATCGATATGCCACACTAAGACTTTTATTTACCGTCTACGTTTAACCGCCGCGTATGGAGATTAGATATTAGTATTGAGGTATTGTAAGTAACTTCACAACAATAGCGCAAGTCATTGCTATGATGTCATAGATAGAGAAAAATTAAATAATCATCACGTACGTGAGATAACGGATGGAAAATAGTCATTCATACCATAAGTGGAACAAATATTCAACATTTTATACTCATAGAATAATAACGCCTAGAAACCGGGTTCGCGTAAGAAAAGTAAGGCAAATCACGCTGAGCCATAATGGCTTAGTCCATTCGAAACTGCCATCAGCTGTCAAAGTCAAGCGCTAGCGCATGCGTCTCCGACAATGAGACATTTTCCAGACGCAAAAAGACTTGTCAAAGATAGTTCTAAATATTGTCAAGTGTGGCACCACTGTTGGTTTTTGTGAAATTTCTCTAACAAAATAAAAACAGTGGCGCCACCTACGGTGAAATTGGGAACTGTATTTACATGTACAGGTATTTTTACATGTTGAAAATGCCACATTAAAACACTGATGGTTTGTGTGGTCCTTCACTGTACATACTCATACTAAGTTTTGTTTGCCGAACTTCAGTAGGTACATACTGCTTACGCCGACATCAATCTGCGTTTTGTCCACTTAAAGTGACGCATTGATAAACTTGACCGGCCGTACCAGAGGCAGTCCGGTTCACAAAATTATACAGGGTTTTTCCTTATCTACGATATTTTCAAAATTTGAATTATATCATTCGTTGCTATCATACATATTATGCGATCAAAAGTACTCGTTTTCATGTTTCTTACTTCAAGGCGTCGTCTAAAATGAAGAGTTTGTTTGAAGATTATCTATCTAGGCGTTATTAATCTATGGTTATACTAATCACAGATTCGCTCTTGTATGGTACTACTGTTCACACCTTTGGGATGGGTCGGCTATGTACTAGCTTGAGGCTACGCCGTAGTTTCCAACCCCTTTACTTCCCAGGATAAAAATTGGCCTATGTTATCCTCCAGACTTTAATCTATCTACGTACCAAATTTCATTATGATCCCTTTTGTAGTTTTTGCGTAAAAGAGTAACACAGATCCATCCATATTCCGAATTTTCGCGTTTATATTATAAAAAAATAGGTATCCTGGTAAGCGCGAAGGTACTTCAAGTGTGACCAGCTGAACCAAGCACAGATTCGCTATCTTTGGGATGGGTGACTAACTACCAACTTGAGGCTCCGGAATCGATCGATAGACGTGCCAAACGCGTCATAGGCAACGCCACTCTTGTTCGAAAAAGACTAGCCTTGAACATGGCGGCAAAATTACTAGCTTATCTAGTTTTTATCTAATACACTTCGGAGAGCGTACCACTGATCTGTATCATCTAACCACCTTGCCCTTTTTCCATCGCACTGCTTATACTTAACTGGAAAAAGCGACAGTCTTAGATCTCTGGGTGACGAGCGCAGTGCAATGCTGGGTAATGACTTAGACTCATGTTCCAAGACCTGCGTGTCACTGTGCATGGTACAAGGTATAAGGTACACGTCACTGTACGTCTCGTCACTCTTTATTAGGAATGTTAGGAATTCTCACGTTCCCTTCACTTGTAATATTTCAAGTGGCAGTCTATGTGAGGATGAATTTGGCTTCGTATGGAGCTACATTTGACGTGACGCTAATGAAAGATTGCCTTGACAGCGTGAATGTAACGCTGAAGAAGTCAGAAAAGCTTACACATGTCATGGGCCCGGTAGTGTACAACATGTTGCCAGATAGCATCACTGGGGCTCTTAGCCTTGCGTCGTTTAAATCTCGCCTAAAGCGATGGCTTATTGAGCAGACATTCTATGATTTTGAAATGCTAAAAGTACAGAAGCCATAGTAGTTTAAAGCTAAAATTAAAAATGGTGCACAATATCCATTTTCTCATTAATAGTCTTTTATTCATCAATATTATTATTTTCTTTGACATTTGCTATGATTTAATTTTAATTAAGTACAATAAGACAATTTTTATATTATTATTATTTTCATCTGTTGACTTGTATCTGTGTTTTGGTTTCAATAAAAAACTATGAACTATTAAAATAATAAAAAAAAGCTAGAAATATTAGCATGCTAAGCCAGCTTGAAAAAACTAGCATCGCGTAGCTCTGGCATAACACGGCAAAATAAACTTTACTATCTAAGAAACTACTTTAAAAACAACATTCGTATTCTATGAATATCTTTCAAAAACGAGTTTCTTAATCCGAAATGTATCAAATCTATTTACTACGATCTGCGTCACTAATGCAATCTTCTGGCAAAATAGTGGAACCACGTGACTTTTATACCACGCCTCTCGTTTATCTTTGTACGATACGACAGTGCTACCACTCATCAACGTTAACGATTGAAACTATTAAAATTAAAACACACATAAAACATCAATGTGAATCCAAAGACTTGTAGTTTTACTAAGTTTTAAATTAGTCGATTGATTTTGAGCGATTTCTTAGCTTAATTCAGGTGTTCCCAAACTTTTGTCTACTGCCCACTTTGAGAATGAATTATTAATTAGCGCCTCTATTTTTTCACATACTTAAAAACCACTATAACTTCAAATGTAATTATTGTGAGCTATATCAGCGGAGAAAAAAACGTTCATTCTAAACGAGATTTTAACCCTCAAGAGTTAACTTGAGACCTGAACCCAGTAGGACACAACGGATTCCAAGCCTCTATCCAATGCCCCATTTTTTTCTGGGTCTCATACCGCCTCCCTTTAGGCCTGCAGCGCGTACAAGGGGGCGTCAGCGCCCACTTTGGAAAAAGATGCCTTAATTGATAGTAAGTCTGTCCTCGGTGCGAGAGGTCGAGAGTTCCATTCCCACCCAGGTCAAATATTTGTGTGATCAATATAAAAAATATTAAAACTCGGCTGAAACCGTGGGCACAGCTAGTCTCATATAAATCTAAAGAGACTATATTTTCAGCAGTAGTCCTGCAACAGTCCTGATACAGCGGAGGTCTCCTAATCCTTATTGACTGGTGAAAAGATTTATTAATTTTAGTGGTAGGACTCTTGGCAGAGTCCGCTAGGGGAAGTACCACACCTTTGCAAGTTATTCTACCGCCAAGCAGCAATGTGTAAACATTACGGTGTTCCGGTTTAAAGGGCAATGTTTCCAGAGAAATTACACGGCTTAGAGATATAAGATCTTATATCTCTGAGCCGTGCACCGCGCTCATCACCCAGGATGAGCGCAGTGCAGTGCTAGGTAATGATTTGGACTCTTCATGTCCCAATAGCTGCGTGTCACTGTGCTGTTATGTGTCAGGCATGTTGCTTACCATCAGGCACATGTCCTGATCGTCTCGTCACTCTTTATTTATATTAAAAAAATGCTTCAGAAAAAGCAAATAATATATACCCACTGAAAATAATTAATAGAAAAATCTTTCCATTGTTTGGATTATTAACTGTAAACTATTATATCAAAGAGAAATCGCTAACTTTGTTTGTTTGTTTACGTTGCTGATAATCTCCACAAATAAAATTATTTCACAGTTGTATACCTATGTATGTGACCCTGAATGCTATAGACTATGTTATGTACCACAGGAAACAGTGGCGGAAAGCTTGTACGTAATAAATAAATGATGCACTTAAATAAACAAATATTGGTGGACCATTTACACACAACACCATCTGACCCCAAATTAAGCAAAGCTCGTTCTATGGCAGCTAGATAGCTGATACAATACTTATGTAGTTGTAATTAGATACTTATTATACATAGAAACACCCAGACACTTGAATTAACACACGTTTTATCCCGTTAAAGGGGATATACTTATGTAAATTAATAATTTATTTGCGTTTGTTTATCGTAGATGTTTCTCAAAGTTCGTTTCAAACTGTTAGAATGAATCCACTTTCCTCCTGTATGAGGAAAGTGAAAACCACTTGCCTCGTTTATGAGGAAAGTGAATTCAAAGTTTTCAACGAACTTTGGGAAACACGATAAACGAAAATTAATTAACAATTTGCGTAACTATATCCCCTTACCTTTAACTGGATAAAACTGTTAATTCAAGTAGGTATTAGAACAGTAGAATGCTACAGCCTATATTATACACTTGCAGCGCCCGTTATTTTTTCGAGATAAAGAGTAGCCTGTGTTCTTCCAGAATATAATCTGTGTTCCAAATTTCAGCCCGATTTGTAACGTGATTGAGCAACAAACATCTAAACATTGACATTTATAATATTGGTTATAATAGGAATGCAGATAGGAATGAAGTAGGAACGCGATACAGCGAATAGAACACGGCGCATGACTAATCTACAGTAATATTTACTTCTAGACTAATAGGTATTAAAATACCTATGTATATTTGTATAAATAAGTAGCCAATACACCTAGGTGTATTATTATCCTAATAAATCTAAATTACAGATTGTAGTCACCTTGTACACCAAACAAAGTGAAACATGAGAATAATAAACCCACTTACCTATTTAAATAATTACTACAACTTATAAATAATATCACAGTGAGAAGCCACAAAGACACGTCCTCCTTGGATGGCGTCAAACTTGGTACTGCCGTATTATAGCCGCAAAACGTATATTTGTTACGGTCGCTGGGCAAATCCGTATGAGTCATAACTATTTTCGCTCGTTCCTTTCTGGCTTCTAGAATATGGTACGAGAGCGAAAAGGACGGAGATAGCTCGTTGCACGCGGTTAATGTTGCAATGAGTGGTCACTTCCCTAAATATTAGGTTAGTAATACTGTGGCGTCATTCTACTGGCCTTGTCAAACGGACGGCGTCACATCACGACATAAGTATTGCCATTTTGGTGTTTCAATTGTTTTTGGGGGGATTTATAGGAATGAAGACTGCTTTCCATTCAAATTTTCACATGTATGAGTAAAGATTAAGTTACAGCTGGTCAGGAGAACAGCGACTGCCGATACGGAACACCTAGTTAGTTTTTTTTTTTTCGAAGTCACGCGTCCTCCAGAAACCCGCACCGGGCCAGCGTGGTGGATTGTGGGGCCTTGATTCTCTCCTTGCGAGAGACGGCATGGAGCCTCAGTTGTGGGAACATTTAATTTTAGTGGGTTGCTTACGTAAAATTTAAAACTTATGAGATACATAAATAAATTCGGATCCATTTGTTTCCGACGAATTGAGACCCTCTTTATCGTACTCAGTTAAAATATTCACTATCAAGAGAGCCAATTTTATCTAATTGAAATATATTTCGGGGGAAATGATCATCAGATCTGGTCACACAGTCCATAGAACTGTCATATACTTTAACTTCGCCTCGTCATACTTGTGGCCAGTTTTATTGTCGTCGGCAATACAGTGCCACCAACTCATGAGTAGAATGGCCAAAAGTGGAACTACTGACACACGAGTATTAAAGAACACAAGTCGTCTAACTTAGCAAATCTTTGGCATTGCTTTGCAATCGTGGCGCCATCGCTACATTCTACAAATGAGTTGGTCGTGATGTAAATTGTTTTCTCTGTAACTCTGCCGTTTCATCACTGTCTAATGGAGGGTGACTTTCAATCATCCATTAGGGGATAAATTCACAATAAAGCGCAATTGCGACCTCTGCTATACTGCAGACTAGTAATCTAATTTAAAAATACATCGGGGAAATATGAGTCATGAGATCTGGTCACCCAGTCTAGAGAACTGTCATATAGACTTGAATCGCCTTGTCATTCTTATGGCAATTTTATTGTCGTGAGCAATAAATTCAATCTGGGTAATTGTTTTTCTGTATAACTGTGCCGTGTCAGCACTTTCTAATGTACTGGGTGACTTCCAATCTTCGTTTAGGAATAAGTCCACAATATAGCACAATTGCGTCATCTCCCAAACTCTAGCAAGCATACTTTCATTATCAATTTAATCATATTCAATATAGCACATTGGTTCAAAGCTTTGTAGTGGTAGGACTCCTAGCAGAGTCAGCCTGGGGGAAGTACCACATCAGTTATTCTACCGCCAAAAAGTAATGTGAAAACATTAATAAGTATGTATTTAAAACTATATAAGTATTATATCAGCTATCTGGCTGCCATCACACAAGCTTTGCTTAGTTTGGGGTCAGATGGTGTTGTGTGTGGATTGTCCACCAATATTTATTATTATTATTATTACTGTGTTCCGGTTTGAAGGGCAATGTTTCCAGAGAAATTACACGGCTTAGAGACATAACATCTTAGATCTCTGGGTGATGAGCGCAGTGCAGTGCTAGGTAATGATTTGAACTTTTCATGTTTCAATAACGTGTCACACAGCTGTTATGGGCAGGCGTGTTGCTTACCATCAAGCACACGTCCTGCTCGTCTCGTCCCCTCTATAATTAAAAAAAAATGTTTTTTTTCATGCAATAACAAATATTTGAATGTGGATGAAATTTGGTTCAGTGACAGTCGAAATACGAATAGCTCAATAAATTCAAGCCGGAGGGGGGTCTACCGCCTAAATGAAACTGTGTTAGCTTGGATATTGTTCTCTTTTTTTTTATAACTTTTATAGGTTTACACTTGACCGCCATCTCGCCTGATGTTAAACGATGACGCGGTCTACGATGGAGCGTGTTTACCTAGAAGAAACCGATTCACTCTCGATTTGAAAACAAAAAGATTGTAATTATCGGGAAAAACCCTCTCAGCCAACGTATTCCTTGAAGTTTTTATCACAAAAGTAGGGTCAAATCTCTTCGTTCGTGTCTTTGGAACATCAACCATGAAACGATGTTGCTTTTTCGAGCTACGAGCATTCCGATAGAAAAAAGGCCAAGGTGGTATTAGATCGTACAAATCAGTCGCACACTCTCCGAAGTATATCCGATAAAAAAACCGATAAGCTAGCAATTTTCCGGCGATGTTCGAGACTTTGCAGTCTTTTTCGCACGAGGATGTCATTGCCTATGAGCCTTTTGGCACGTCTCTCGATCGATTCTAGAGCCTCCAGCTGATACTTAGCCGACCCATCCCAAAGATGCGAGCAGTAGGTACTCCCAATACAGGAGCGAATCTGTGCTTGGTATAACGTGAGCAACTGTTCAGACTTGGAAGTACCTTCGCACCTTTGAGAGGACACCTAGTTTTTGGCCGCTAATTTAGCCTTAGATTCGATATACGAGCCAAAGTTGAGTAGATGACAAAGTAACGCCCAACGAGATGGTCGGATACCGGCACGGATACACCGCGAAAAGTAGGAGTCTGTTGGAAAGGACTCCTTTGTTTATCTTTTCGCTTGAAATGAGACAGCAATAGAAGCCTTAGACGATTTAGTTAGGCGGTAGAGGCGCAGTAAATACATAACAGTAGGTTATCTAAGGCCGCCCGCCGAGTTCTTAGCCTACTCTTGCGTTGATCTCCAGGGTTGTCACTTTTAAGTGGCCGGCGAGAGTTGACGAATGCGAGCGGTCATGTAACGTAGGCACGTGCTCACAGTCGCGCTGGACAGCCCGTACTGCCGCCACCTTATTCCCCCATATGTTATGCTAGCGTGTGGTGAAATCGCGTGCCGACACGGCGCGCGGCGCGCACGCACACATTCAATCCGAGAGCGGCACGTTTGTATGAAGATATTTTACTGTATGTTTGACTGTGGTAGAGAGGACATTAATTGTTTTTCTCTATATCTGTGGCGTGTCATCACTGTCTAATGGAGAATGACTTTCAATCTTCCTTTAGGGATAAATTTCACAATATAACGCAATCGTAACCTCTCAACTACAGACTAGTAATCTATCTAATTGAAAGACACATCAGGGAAATATGATTCATCACATCTGGCGACTCTCAATCTTGCATTCATGATAAATTTGACAATATTGCGCGCAGTATGCATACATAACTCTGGCCGTCTGACCTCTGGACTGGCCTCGTGGCTTAGTGGGTAGTAACTCTGCCTGCGAAGCAGAGGGTCGTGAGTTCGATTCCCACCCAGTGCAAATGTTTGTGAGATGAATTTATATATTTGTACTGTGTCTGGGTGTTTCTATGCATAATAAGTATGTATTTACAACTTATATAAGTATTATATCAGCTGTCTGGAGGCTGAATTGCAAGCTTTGCTTAGTTTGGGGTCAGATGGTGTTGTGTGTGAATTCTCCACCAATATTTATTTATTTATAAGCAGCCCAAAAGATGTTCCCACTGCTGGGACTCTGGAGCCTTCTCTCGCAAGGACAGTTAGTTATAGCCACCACGCTGGCCCAGTGCGGGTTGGATGACGCATGACCACGAAACATCCTAAACGTCGATTTCCTCATTTGAAATTTTCTTTCACCGTTTTTTAACCCCCGACCAAAAAAGGGGTGTTATAAGTTTGACGTCGATGTCTGTCTGTCTGTTTGTCTATCTGTCTGTCTGTCTGTCTGTCTGTCTGTGGCACCGTAGAGCTCAAACGAATGGGCCGATTTCGATGCGGTTTTAAAAGTTAATATCCGTGCGAGTGTTCTTAGCTATGTTTGGTTAATATCGATTCAAAATGGCCGCCTCCACAAAATGGCGGACAAAATATTTCTTCACAACCTACCTCAATATGGGTATCAAATGAAAGGGCTTGACTAGCAGAGTACTATACGCTATAACAAATTTCAAATCCAAGATGGCCGCCACCACAAAATGGCGAATTATATAATTTTTTTTCACTACTACCGCAATATGGATATCAAACGAAAGGGCTTGACTAGTAGAATTCTTTCCACTATGAGAAATTTCAAATCCAAGATGGCCGCTACCACAAAATGGCGAATTACATTTCTTTTTTTCACAACGCCCCTATTATGGGTATCAAATGAAAGGGCTTGACTAGTAGAATGTTGTACAGATAACAAATCTAAGGTAGTCGGGGTTAATCAAAATTTTTAATTTTGTTCTTGTAATATAGCGACATTCCTGGCATTCTAATTTCTTATTGCGTGGTAAGTACTCAATCCGTTGCCTCAACGTTGTAATGTCAACTCGTTTTAAAGGTCAATTAATAATCGTTTTTTTTTTCGATTTTACACGAAAAATAGTTGAAATAGTAATCACAAATTTGTTTAGAAAATATATCCAACTAATGTTATAAATGTTTCGAAGTATGTTGCTCAATCACGTCGAAACGGCTTAACGGATCGGGTTGAATTTTGAAACACAGATTAATTTTAGTCTGAAATAGCATATAGGTTAGTTATTACACTTCTTTTCCAGGAAAAAAAAAGGGAACTGCTGGTAAACCCGCAGGGTGCTAGTAAGTGGCCATCCATAAATTACGCCACACGTCAAGGGGGTGGAAGGGGGTCGATGAAGTGTGACATTGTGTGACAAGGGCCGGGGAGAAGCCTCAAATTTTGTGACGTCGCATTTAAAAAAAATGAAGTATTTCATAGACAAAGTATTACAACACTACATTTAAACGAAAATAGCAAAATATGTGACGTCACATTAGGTAGGGGGGAGGTCTCAAAAATGACAAGCCCTCCCCAAGGGGTATAAAAACATTAAATTCATGTGACGTGTTTACAAACGGCCCCTAACTAGTGTATTATAATAGTAGGTACATTGGTGTTCAGAGTTTGTTTGTAAGATTGATAAAAAGACAAGATGGAGCGTGCTCTGAACAAAACGATCGCTTGGCTTACGACTGTGTGTGATAAACTTTATTTAATGTATGATAAACATTATTAAAATTTGTTTTAGAAAACTTGCCTATATCTGCGAAAACTTAGATTCCTTGCCAACACATTGTCATTTGCAAATAATCACAATTCGAATCATTGGTATTTAAGGACTTCATCGTGGAAAATCCTCTGGTCAGAATAATATCTTTGATGAGGTAAAATTAAACAATATTACCTTGATTTTGCATATCTATATAGGTAAATACTAGCGGCCCATTGCGGCTTCGCTCAGATATTGTCATATAAAAACCGCTAATCGAAATAAAATGACAATGACATGAAAATTACAACAGGTGCTACATGGACAAGAAAAGCTGTTAGGGACTGGAGAACTGGGAATGGAGACAGTTGAGGAGGCCTTTCCCAATTCGTCCGGCACTCCACCTAGGGATAGGCCTTCGAGGAGGTGATGCACCGCTGATTTCCGCAAATGCGGGGGTACTAACGCCCCCGTGGCAAGTGGATCAGGTTCGTTGATGGGAGTACGAAAAGTGACCCTGCGACCCCGACCCCTGGCCATTTAGGAGAAATCTGTGTAGTTTTAGTCGGTGGTGGCACCATGTCTGTCGTCGTCATGGCGTGAAGCCCGACAAAACCTGTCCGGAGGAAGGTGCGTAATGCCATTTCCCCCACAAAAAAGGCCTTTGCCAATAGGGCCTTGTAGTGGTAGGACTCTTGGTTGTAGTGGTAGGACTCTTGGTTGTAGTGGTAGGATTCTTGGTTGTAGTGGTAAGACTCTTGGTTTGTAGTGGTAGGACTCTTGTCAGAGTCCGCCTGGGGAAGTACCACACCTTTGCCAGTTATTCTACCGCCAAGCAGTAATGTGCAAACTTTACTGTGTTCCGGTTTGAAGGGCAATGTTTCCAGATAAATTACAGGGTTTAGAGATATAAGATCTTAGATCTCTGGGTGACGAGCGCAGTGCAGTGCTAGGTAATGATTTGGACTCTTCATGTTCGAATAGCTGCGTGTCACTGTGCTGTTATGTGTCAGGCATGTTGCTTACCATCAGGCACATGTCCTGTTCGTCTCGTCAATCTTTATTTAAAAAAAAAAAGGGAAACAGACGGCTCGATGGCAATTTAAATTACTTAAAATAACATTGAGGAATTGTAAGTACTGAATATAAGATATTGTTATTAATTTAACTAAAAACTAACCCATCTCTTAGTTGAACCAAATTACACAGAAATGCAATTTTCGTGACTATCATTATGACAATGGATTTTGTGAAAAGTTCGCTAGGAACAAACATGACAATGGATTTTTATATTTTAACTAGCCCATTCCGGCTTCGCTCGGATAATAACCTAGATTACAACTACAGCGACACCTGCCGGGGTGATTTATGAATCTAAACCATCCAGGGCCCTACCCAAACGTATACAAAAAAAAAAAATATTCAAATCGGTCGACCCGTTTAGCAGGAGTTTACTTGCAACGAAAAATGGCATTGATTTTTACATATATAGATGTACCTATATAAATTAATCACCATTTCCCCTGATCATCGCATCGAATTCGAATTTAATGTTCATAGCTAAAGCACTTATTACAATTGGCTAAATTTAGTCACTACTGAATTCAGTAAAGAATAATAGCATTCAGTTCGCTAGCATACTAAATTCAGAAGCAAGCTGTGCTTGGATCTGAATTCAGTCGACTAACCTTGCTTCAAAATTCAGTTGCTAAATTTAACTAAGTGTAATAAATGAGCCTTCAATACAGGACGTCTGTCTGGTAAGCTAACATAGAATAAAAACCAAAAAACCAGTAATTTTGTGGCAAAGTTAAAGTGTATTTGTGTTTCGCTTACTGGTCATTGTGAATACGGCCCCAGACAAAACTCCACTTTCCCCATTGTCTACCGATAAAGTAATTGTCGTTTGTGTGAATCTAATAAATTAACTAGTTTTATGAGACTCTGTTAGCCAGTGGGAATGGTTAAATTACTGAGAGCATCAAAGTAATGAAAGTAAAAAGAGACATTAAAGATATGGGCCTGAAACTCTAAAAGGGTATAGAGACACACCCCTGTCACTGTCGAAGCTCCATACAATATACAAACGGCGTTTACCATTTACTACACAGATAGCACACATACGTCGCTTCTGTATATACGCGCTTGTATGCAACATGTAGGGCTGCAACGTCAATAATGTCATTATTACAACCTTCTTTCAAAATAAAAGTAGTGGCATTAAAAATAACTCGGCACACCCCTAACGAAACTCCATACAAACGGCGCTTAAATAAAAGTAGTGGCATTAAAAATTACTCGGCACACTCCTAACGAAACTCCATACAAACGGCGCCTGTAACTACCTACTACAGAGATAGGACACAGGCGTCGCTCCTGTATGCGCGCACTCATGTGCGACACGTAGGGTTGCAACGAGAACGGCGTCAAACTACTAAAATCTTTTATTCAAAAGCTTTTCTTCAGAAAAATCATTTGGAATTTCATGTCCAGTCCAAATAAAGTAATAATTGAAATGCTAAAATTATCTAATTACATAATCTTATGACGTGGTATAATCACCTTTGAAGTACTATATTCCCACCTCTTGGTCAAAACTTCAAAGTCCCATAACCGGGCATTACAGACGAGACGAACTTCTTAGCATTCCATAGAGAGAAATCCCAAGTAGATCCCGAGACTCGTGACACGGATGTAGGTTTAAGGGGCCCCTTTCCGATGTATATCAAATCTCACCTTCACTACTTGTGTTTCTCTCCCTGCCCAGGCAAATCTGATATGAACCTACTAGTGCAGCTTTAGATACTCATTCTGGTATAGAACTTACTGCACTTCTGGACGAACCAAGGTCTTTAAGCAGGTTATAGAAAGATTTTGCTGGTATAGAGAGACGATTTTCTTAGCATTCCATGGATTCACCGTGCGGGTGCCGGGTCCATCGTGTGGCAGAGAGAGAAAAACTCGAGTAGTTCCCGAGACTTGTCTCATTCCTACTTCTACAGCGTATAAATTAACTACATAGCCGAGGAAGGTTGTTATTTGTAATACTTATTTTGTTTCATCGCATGGTCTTTAGGTATATTACAAAAATATTTGATAAATGTATCAAGGATTTGCATAGGTAGAACATACTCAAATATTACTGAAATCGGAAAAATCATTTTTTTTGCCTGTCTGCTTTGTGTGGAACGCCCCTAACATTAATATAATTAATTCGTCAATTTTAATGATTAAAATACAAGTGTAGGCACTTGTTATTTTTAATGACTTTACATTTATATAACTACTACCTGCCTGTACCTACTGTACTCACTGTATTTTATTATTTTCCTGTTTTAGTTCAGATAAATATATAGGAGGAAAGGTAAATAAAAATTATGAGGTAATTATACAGGAATAGCAGAAAGTCTATTCAAAAAGTTTATTAATGAAGGGAAAGAGTAGAAACAGGAAATTTGGCAAGTGGAATAGCCAAAGAAAACATTTTAATATTATAAAAAAATCAAGGTTAATGATGTTTGTCCCAACCAATAGGGATGTTAGCACTAATCACAAATTAATGTTTAATGTTGATTTTATGATAGTTTGTATTAATAGAATATTGTAAAACACATTTTTATAATTTAATATTACGTAATAAATTTGATATAGATTTGGCTGGGCAGGGAGAGAAAGACGAGTAGTGAAGGTGAGTGTTGATGTACGTCAGAAAGGGGCCCCTTAAACCTACGCCCGAGTCACAAGTCTCGGGAACTACTCGGGTTTTCTCTCTCTGCCACACGATGGACCCGGCACCCGCACGGTGAATCCATGGGATGCTAAGAAAATCGTCTCTCTTTAAATGCTATATTTGTAATCTGTTGTCACGTGACTGGAAACACCAATATGAATTATTACGTCACTTGTCGCAAAACAAGCTAATCGAATCGAAATCGAAAACTGACTAAACTGTTTACTTTTCTGCATTTTTATTATAGTTTGAGATCTTAGCAACGACAATTTTGATTGTTTGTATTCAAGTAATTATAAAAAACACATAAAATGGACATACAGTCATGAATCGCAACCAATGTTTTGCGACTAGTGATGTCATGTCAGTCGTTAGTGTTTTAGTGGCAAAATTCAAAATTAGTCTAATACTGCATATTTACTCATCAAAAATACAAATATTTTGAAATAAAATGTTATTTATTTTGGTAAACATGCGTCATTTGCGAAAAGTTGTGAACAACCCTATTCAACCGATATTTACAAAATTCAGCATTCACATGTAAGAACATACCGATACTAGTAAATACAAGTAGGTACTCGATACTTTTCATTTTGATACCAAGTACGAAAGCATCGAATTAATCTTGCAATACTTACTCGGTATCGAAATAAAAGTACTTGGTATCGAATCAGACTTATTTTATACATACAAACATTTGTCGGTCAACTAAGTAGCCCTAGCGAGTCAGAAGATGATGCCTCCTTTACAGTACTGTACAACTATAATATGATTTTTGGATATCAAGAGGAATTAGCACACGGACACTAAAAGACAAAGAAATCTCATAAGGGCGATGAAATTTTCCTGAAAAGCAATCCATTTGCAGCATGAGAGGATATGAAATTTGTATTTCCTTGTCTGTACAGATATGCACAACAATATTTAATTATTGAAGTCACATCATCGGTTCTCAGCGAGTGCTTATTTTCTAAAGATGGTGCAATAATGTCGTAAAACAAGGAACAGATTGTATCCAAAATATCTAGAGCAGTTACTTTTTTTGAACAATCTTGATGCTAAAGAGTTTTTTGTTTAAAACATAATATTACTGATAAATTGTTTACTAAAAAATATTTTTTTTATCAATTTAATAAAAAAAACCTAATTACCATTTAATTTTTACTCTCACGAAATTGTTTTCTTCTAATTGTTGCTACCTTAGTTTAAAAATAAAAAATGTGCGCTTAAGACCGCACCATGAAATGAAAACTAAAATAAGAAATACTTATATTTAAAGACCACTAAATAATTTTAATTATTAAAAATAAAAACTATTTAGAAATTGTATCTAGAAGTTAATGTCAGTATAATAAGATATAAATATAATAAACGCAGGTACACAGGGACTAAATTATCTTTCTCGCTCTGACGCGCTTGTTCACTGTATTTTGTTTCTCGCTCTAGCATCCCGAGCTTACCCGAAAAGCTATTATCATACCCGAGCGTTACGATTCATTTCAATTCACAGCCCACGAAAATTCTGTCGTAGGAGCGCTCAAAGAAGTTTTCACTTCAAAAAAATGGAAATTATCGATAAAAGTAAGTATCGAAACTTTAAGAGTATTTATATGAGTAGTATCGTTTAATGATTTGAGTATATTGATATAAGTAGGTATCGATACTTTGATGGTATCGGAACATCCCTATTCACATGATGTAATCCGGCTTCAGCTATGATACATTTATAGCATATAGCACTTAGATATTACATCCATATCAAACGGTGAAAGATTTTTTGAAATGGGTCGAAAAAAAGATTTTTTCCCAAGATTAGAGTGTCCAAACAAACAAGCTCTTCAGCTTTATAATATCAATATAGAAGTATAGATTTGGTCCTACTTGAGAGATATGGTAGTTTTTATTTCGATTAAGAATCTTAATAATATACAATAACAATAAACTGAATGTTTATTGTTGTTATTGATCCTAAGTCTTGAACAGATGTCGCTTCAATATCCTGTATAGACTAGTTGTTAAGCCCAAATCCATGGGTTGTATTATAGGAAAAGAAATAACTTAGGAATGCAGTACAAAGTCTTCATACACAGCTAAGTTTATTGTTCTAAAGTTGGGACCCTGAAGCATTGGTAAGGGTTGTGTGATGTAAGGCCCCAGTTATAAAATTTTAAGTGTGGGAGTTAGTCTCCACTCTACCACCGCTGTTTGAGAAGGGGGCAGTGATACAATAGGGAATAGAGATGGATATTTTATTACTAATTTTATTTTATTTCATTTAAGTAGGTAACTTATCTTCTAACTAGAATTATCTCATATACAAATACTCAACAGCTTATCTTTACACGCTTGTCAATTGTAACAATTCTAAAACAAGCATTTGTGCAATGGTGCATTAGTCAATCCTAACGAAACGAAACCGTTCTTTTAATAGCGTAATCTTATTGCAATGATTACTGCAGTCGTAATACCCATAGCCGACAAATACGTAGGACATGGGTTAATTATTTGGGTCACTAAACCGATAGGTACTGTAGATAAAAGAACTGTCGGGCCTATTGTGACTTGTGACATAATAATTGTATGTACGTGTACGCTAGTAAATGAAGACAGAAAATTTTAGAGATGTAGTAGTGGAATACCAATCGTTACGCACACAAAAAACAAATCAGTATAGATCCCCGCTACGAGTTAGAATAGTTTGCTATTAGTGACATGGAATATACCTACGTAAGAAACACAAAAAATGTAGGATAGAAAACATAAAAAATCAATCGCAGAAACTAGATTCCAATGACAAGGTCATCAAGTTTCTCTTAATTCTAATGGCAGAATTGTAAAACTACACAATGTAAAGTTATAATTAATTGTAAAGGATTTAGGAACTATTACTTACAGTTTTTGCGAGGATAACTGCTATTAGAATATTCCGATTTTCTAAACCCGGTAGAAGGTATATGAACACGCGGTAACACAAGCGACGCGAGGCGCAGAAAAATGAAGTGAAATAGTGATGGGGTGATGGGTGATGGCTGATGTCGGACATGTAGGACAAGATACTAGATCGATTAAAATAAATAAATAAATAGAAAAAATAAACATAGAATTTTTGATAATATTTTTATTTGACTTGTTACATATCAATGAGTAGAACCTATACGTTACATATCATACATTCCATATCACAAATAGGTAATACGTTTAAACGTTACGTAACACAATTGTTGTACGTTTTATTATTTATATTTATCACGTTAGGTATTACTACTATAATAATAATAAAAAAAAGTTGGTGTGTGATATTGTGCTCCGTTATTAATTACTCGTTTTTCGCTTTCACACAGTCTTAAACATCGCAGCAAAATTACTAGCTTGTTAATTTTTATCGGATCCATTTCGTAGAGTGTATAACTGATCTGCATGATCTGATTCCACCTTGCCTTTTTTATCGGACTACTCGTAAACCACCAACCACCAACATGAATATTTATTGGTGAATGATGTTTGGTGAAGACAGAAACATCAACCAATCGCAAAATTATCGTCGTTGTTGGCGTCGTTCCATAGGAATCTGTGGTGGCTAGACTAATACAAAGAAGAAGGTAGAGCCGTAATTTTATTCCAACTAGAAAATAACATAGGTCATTGATCAAATATCTTGTTTAAATAATTAGTAATTGTACTGTACAACCTGTGTAGTGATCCTAAACGCAATCCGAATGGGCTCAAATTTGGAATGACAATCCTTGTCTCTGACATTTCTAAACGAATGACACAAATACCAAAACTTGAGATTTCGTGTCGAATCAATCCAACTGGGTTCGGAATAGCTATGCTGAATTCAAACGCAGAGAGAACTTGTCCAGGAAGGTCGATTCAAATCGAATTGTACACGATTTTTTCCAAGGGATCATCACTACTAAAGAACACTTTTGTCAAGAATTGACGTTGACATAATTTACTATTTCTTTTATTTTTTAATTTCTAATGACACTGAACGTAACACAAACTAAAAAGTTCATTTTGAAAAGAGTTGCCAGTGGCTGTGTCAGTAGTTGGTACGAATCAGTACCCCATCGATTAAACTTCGAAAGATCGTACCAGCAACAACACACAAGATGCTGGCGAAGTTGCGGTCACGCCGCTGACGCCGCATATGTACAGAAGCCAAAGATAAAATTAGTTGAATCAGTACCCTGATCCACATCGTCGACTGAGTGCTTGTTTATTTTATTTATGTCGCAGCCGGATCGTATGATCCCCGTATTATATTGCGGCTAGCCATTTTGAAAAAGCGGGCCATTTTATAATGCGGTGGTTCAACGATTAGCCGGATCGTCATTGCGATAAATTCTTTAAAACGGCGGCCAACGTTTAGCCGCATTGTACTACTCCTTAAATTGTAGGGTGACCATACAAGGTTTAAAATGAAAATTAATTGTATTAATCAGAAAAGGCTGACAGATTATCTCTTCCCACATTCCTTGCTTTTTTTTCAACATCTTACCTCTCAGATAAAACTTGACAACCCTTAACTTTATATTAGTACACCTAAGAAATGTGGTGCACTTAGACAATGGTCTATCATTGAGATTCGACTCCAAGTGGGGGAGCCAACTCCAGAAGCTCTGCGGTCAGCCCTGAGCTTCTGGCTGTCCTAGGTATATAACCTACCCGGTCCGATTTAGTCTTAACAGGATGGACGGTGGTAAACCACCCCAATAATGTTGTTTAGGATTCCGCCGAACACCAGAATCCACAGTCACCGTAGCAATTTAGCAACACACGTACTGTTTCAACGCCATAGTTGTTGTTATGTCAGGCAGTGCCATGAGTGTTAAGAATCGGAACAAAATTATCAAAGAGGCGCCTACTCTTTCACTTCATTACATTACGGCTAGCCGTTTTGAATGACGTATGGCATTGAATACATTCCGGCTGTTTTTAAATCAGCCGCATTCAATCTGGCTAATCGTTAAACCGCCGCTTTACAAATTGGCCCTGTTTTTCAAAACGGCTAGCCGTAATGTAATACGGCGAAGTATACGATCCGGCTGCGACATCTACATATGGTCAAATTTTACAGGGTTTTAAGGTTTTTTATTTGACATTTTCTAAATGTAAATTGTTTTTTTCATAAGCGAGTTCCATTTGAACTGATAGTTACTTATTTTCTTGTTAGATTTGATACGTACATTAATATATAAAATATACTTAATATTTTACATCTTTTTTGAGGATATAGGACAAAAATGCACCAAAATAATTATGACGGTTGACTTAGGACATTACCACACCAGAGATAGGACATATCATTTTTCTGTTTTTCATCGATGTCATATGAGTACAACAAGTACTTATTACGTATGTATCATAGTACATGTCTGTTAATAGGTATATCTCGTTCCAGGACAAGATAGAGTGACGATTTATGGAAGGCACCCTGCAGTGATTGGAGAACCTGAGGTTGGGCTAAAAAGGCGTAAAATGAGAGAGGTGTATGTCCAGCAGCGGATCGATACAGGCTGATGATAAATAAAAAAAAAGGTCAATCATAGGCTAAGGTAAAATGACATTCAAAAGCGTTAAAAACAACAACCTGTGGTAAATTAATGGCGAAATTAAGTATTCTAATAAATACTAATTACAGCTCAAATTGTGGCTGAATCGTCTCATATTCAATTTTACACAAATTCTGAACATTTTTTGGCAATATCTATTAAAGTACTAATAACACTAAAATGTAAGTACTATTTCAATAATTTTATGGTGTAACAAACTGATCCATCTAATTACGTCACCGCCAAAAAACAAAATGGCAGACGTGGTTCCGCAGCTGTGATTGGTCGAATTAATAGACACAGAACACTCAAACACGCAACATTTCTTACGAAATTGGACTTTGAACAAAACCTCGACATAGGATAATGGCTTGTTTTAGGAGGTATTACAATTTCATATCTAAACCGTTACATAAGTGAAATCTATTGACCTCTTATTGCTATTAAACTTATAAACAAGCTGTCTATGTAGCCCAAAGTGAAACAACCCAGGATCGTAATGAGCCGTTTTCCGATGAGACAAAAATAGTTCTAACGTACACACTAGATGGCGATAGTGTAGATTCCAAAAGATTTGTCTCTGCCAAAGACTCTCAAAAGAAAAATTACTATGAAGCCCCTCCCAATGTTCAGGGAAAAAGTGTCAATCTAAATTATTTGTGATAACTAAACATTTTGGGAGGTTTCCCAAACACATCACTTATTTTAGATAAATTATAATTTTATTCTCAGCTTAGCTGATGTGTTTGGTTTGTTTACCTTCTATAAACCCTAAATACTCGAAGAAAAAATGTTATACTAAAAAAAATTGGTTGCCTGTAAAGTCGGTATACGGGCGAAAGTTTTACGTGACAACGACTTTGAGTGGTAAAATAATTTTACGGAAGGGACGCGTGCCTTTCACTTTTTATGTCTGTCTCTCTCGCCCTTAGGCGGGCTAACCATGCCCGAGTGAAAGGGACGCGTGCCTCTCACTCGCTCTCGTTGTGAGCTCATAACGTGAGCGGAGCGTAACGCAGTTTCTTGAAGTGTCACCCGGCAAACCAATTTATAAGACGTTGTCACGTCAACAATTTTTGTTCTTTTTTTAGTGTTAAAATATTGGGAACAAAAATAGTCAAATAAATTGGTAATGCAATAAAAATCGTTACTAATCACATTCGATTTTCAATAAAAATCTTTAAAACTCTCGATGCAGAGACACAATAGTTTGTGCCAGTGTAGCAAAAGTAAAAAGAAGATTAAAACATATAAATGGCAACACTGATACAAAAATATTTATCTACGGCTGAAGGACTAGTATCCAATGTATCTGTTGCAGCCGGATCCTACATAATCCGCTGTATTACATTACGGCTAGCCGTTTTGAAAACCAGGGCCGTTTTGTAAAGCGACGATTAGCCAGATTGAAAGCGGCTGATTAAAAACAGGCGGAATGTATTCGACGCCATACGTCATTCAAAACGGCTAGCCGTAATGTAATAAAGCGAAAGATTAGCCGCCGCTTTGACAATTTTTAGTTCCGATTCTTAACACTCATGTGTTGCTAAATTGCTAAGGTGACTGTAGATTCTGGTGTTCGGCGGAATCCTACACAATATTATTGGGGTGGTTTACCACCGTCCACCTTGCTAAGACTAAATCGGACCGGGTAGGTTAGGAAGGACCCAGATCCGACTCGGAGCACCCCGACTCCACCTAGTCTTGTCGCTACTACCCCTAGAGTGTATATAAAAAATGCGGGAGCCAGAAGCTCAAGGGAGGTCCTGAGTGGAGCGAGCCATGCGAGGCCGAGCGCAACGAAGGGTAGAGGTGTCGAGCGAAGCGAGTCGGCGACCTCCGTAGTGGAGTGTAGGCCGAGTATGGAGAAGCGAAACTCAGGGCTGACCGCAGAGCTTCTGGCGGGAGCCCACCCGGAGTCAAATCTCAATGATAACCCTTGTCTAAGTGCACCATATTTCTTAGGTGTACCATCACCAATATCAAGTTAGGGGCTTCCAAGTTTTATCTGAGAGGTATGATGTTTAAAAAAAAGTGGAAGAAAAATGGCAAGAGATAATTTGTCAGCTTTTTATCATTACCTAATACTATTAATTTTCATTGTTTATTTTGTAAGTATGGTCACCCTACAATTTAAGCAGTAGTACAATGCGGCTAAACGTTGGCCGCCGTATTGAAGAACGTATCACAATGACAATGCGGCTAATCGTTGAACCGCCGCATTACAAAACGGCCCTGTATTTCAAAACGGCTAGCCGTAATGTAATATGGTGGGTTATACGATCCGGCTGCGACATATCCATGGCCAAGAATAAATAAATAAATAATAGTGTTGGGACATTAGTTACCAAAGGACGAGTATAAAGAACCGCTCCTTAAGTTTTAGTGAACTATGCGAATTAGCTCATCGACTATCTTGTTCCGTGACCGTTATTTTTCGGCGATCCACTATTGTTCAGTAATGCTACATGGTCAACTGACTGATTTAGTTCACTCCTACCCGAATTGTATGTTACGTATTCAACGATTTTATTAGACTTCGTATTTTGTAGTGAACATTTCTTTAGCATCGTTGTGATTTGAAAATCAATGAAGCGACAGTAAAAAGAAAGTTAGGCATTTCTAAAGTATCAGTTCTACCACGTATTATTTTCTAGATACAGAGTGTCTAGACATTTTGAAGAGATAAAAACAAAGAAATTATAGATGGCGCTTATGTTACGTCTAACATTACTTAATATTACTATCTCGAAAAATTCTAGGTAGGTACATGTCGGTTTCCTCACGAAGTTTTCCTTAAGAGTTAGCGGCATTATGCACATATTTTTGAAACGATAGGATCCCAATCGGCAGTTGCCATTCTCCCGTTGAGACCAGCCGGAACTTTTCTCAATTCACGTGAAATTTTAGTATTTTACATACATGACATGAAAGAGTTAAATATTGGAGCGCAGTTTGAATTAAAAATTTAAATATTGTTTTCTAAGATATTTGAAAAAGACCGAACGAACGAAAGAGCGAACTAGTTCGACACAGGTATGCGAGCTAGGTTCAGTCAGTCCAGTCCCAGTAGTCCCTCACTATGTGGCTCAGTGGCTTTTGACATTGACGTCGTAATCTAAAATCTACAAGCGCCTCCTATCGTCGTTTTTTCAAATCATTTTTTTTATCTCGTCGGAAAACGCCTCATTCTGTGTAATTTTAAACGCAATCTGAACAGCTCAAATTCGGAATGACAATTCTTGTTTCTGATAATAATAATATATACACATAAAAGACCGAGACATGAAATTCCGTGTCGGATCAATCCGACTAGATCGCACACAGCAGGAACCCGTTTCTTCAGTTTTAGATTTATGCCCTGCTGCAGGGCATGGATCTAAAAAAACGCACCCATTTAGAGTGCTAGGTCATTTTCACAGTGCGTTTGCTGTGCATTAACATTTTTCATATTATTTAAATTTTACGTTTATTTCATTTTTAATTGCATGATATGAACCGAATGGACGCTGATAGATATTTTTTGTATGTACCGCAACGATAATTATGTGAATCTACCTACCTATTATTAGAAAATGTATCATTGCAAGCAAGTTGGAGACTGGGGCATTTTCATATGTAACTAGTTGTACCCTGCCACGCTTCGCTGTGGCACATTGTGATGCAAAAATTAGATAAAAACAATCTTTGATGCGGATTATATATCAAATATCATTGTGAAATTTCAGTTAGAGAACTTTTTGAGTTGTTGGAGCGTACACAAACTAACATAACATTTTTAAATATAGAAGAGATTCTCAACTTTACCAAAGGCTGAAGCAATGTTTTGTTGAGAAAAAAAAATTGTTTGAGTTTTTTTTCAAAATGCACCAGTGGTGTAGTGGCTCCATGGGCTATATGAACCTAGACACGGACATGTTGCATTCCGAAAACACCTTATTACAAGAACAAAATTATAAATTTTGATTAACCCCCCGACTACCTTAGATTTGTTATCTGTACAACATTCTACTAGTCAAGCCCTTTCATTTGATACCTATTAAGGGAGTTGTGAAAAAAGAAATGTATTTCGCCAATTTGTGGAAGCGGCTATCTTGGATTTGAAATTTGTTATAGTGTAATGTATTCTACTAGTCAAGCCCTTTCGTTTGATACCCTTATTGAAGTAGCAATGAAAAAAATAATATAATTCGCCATTTTGTGGTGGCGGCCATCTTGGATTTGAATTTTGTTATAATGTATAGTATTCTACTAGTCAAGCCCTTTCATTTGATACCCATATTGAGGTAGGTTGTAAAGAAATATTTTGTCCGCCATTTTGTGGAGGCGGCCATCTTGAATCGATATTAACCAAATATAGCTAAGAACATCCGCACGGATATTAAATTTCAAATAAAAAAATACCGCATCGAAATCGGCCCATCCGTTTGAGCTCTACGGTGCCACAGACAGACACACACACAGACAGACAGACAGACAGACAGACAGACAGACAGACTGACAGACAGACAGACATCGACGTCAAACTTATAACACCCCTTTTTTTGGTCGGGGGTTAAAAATAACGTTAATTAGATTTTATTGTGGTTTGCTAGTGGCAACATTTCCATTTTCAAGAGATTTTTTGGTTTTTCTTTCATTTTTCATCTTTCTTTAGGGTGGGCGATTAGGAATGATCGGCAAAATCGATTTATTTTGTATTGTTGATCATCGATTGTGGAATTAGTAACTAATATGTTTTCATAATCGAATGATGTTACTAATTAGTACTACTAATTGTGTTTTATGACGCCTATGACAGCTGTTCCGTGATTTATGTTAGTAGTATGTAGTATGTATGTTAGTCGTACAAACATTGGTTTGTTTTGTTTTTATTACGGTGGAATGAAACGTGACGATTTTCATTATGGTGGAGTTAAGTAAGTTCACCAATTTTTGGATTGATAGATTGTTTTAGATTTTTTAAGTTTTAGTTAACTTTTTTCACTCTGTCTATTTAATAGACCCCGCGAAAGATCGCATCGTGTAGTCTTCTCCTCACCCCATGCATCATGCATTGGCTGTGCTGTGAGTGAATCAAGCCAACTTGTGACCACGTGTGCCTGCCTGACTACTAATTAGTAACTACTTATTGTCAAAATCGAGATATCTCGAGACATTCCCAAAATCGATTAATATCTTTATTATATCTCAGAATCGCCCACACGCCATCTCTAAACTGGATTTCATTTGATTGTTTTCGTTTTCGATAGGCATAGACGTGAAATTTTCGTTAAGTTAAAATTATTTATAATTTAAAGACTGTAAAATCAAGTTGAGGATGTCTGTGGATATTACTCAAATCGGTAACCAGAAAGTGAAAAGTATTACGAATGGACAGGTATGTTGGATATACTACAAAATGTTTTTCGTAGATCGTTGGAATACTTTTCCAAACTTTCTTTCCGGAATCGATTCCATAAACTTTGCGCAAAATTATTTAGAGCGCTGGTAAATATCAACCAATGAACAATAAATTGGGTGCAAAGATCATTGATCTTTTTATGGTTTGTTAAACCCATCTAAAAATTAATTGGTGAAGTGAAAATTTTACCGTATTATCCGACTTCCAAAGAGGTCGTCGCAATGTTGAATGTATTTTCCAGATTGCTCGATGACGCCTAAACCGGTATTTGTTTTATTCAAGTTGTATACTTATCATTGAAATTTCAATAAACTATCTAACTAACTATATATGTTGAACGGTTTTTGAAATATAAAGCAAAAAAATATGTTAAGTGAAATTTTATTTTAATCCTAAACTGCTTTGGCTCATTTGAACAGCATATTAGGACATTTGTTTAGTATGGGAGTTTAATTTTCAAAGTTGTGTTTACAGTAAAATTTAGTATTTCAGAGAGATTATTAATTTTGTACACTAATATAAAACTTCAAAGATATGCGTAAATGAATGATTATATTTTCTGTAAGGCTTTGAAATAGATTAGTTTAAGTAATATACACAAAAACTAATTCTATTTTATTTAATCTAAACAAGTAAATAAAACTGAAATGTCTGTTTGTAACATTAAAATAACTGCTTAACTAAAATAACATGCATAATATGAATGTATAGACCTACAGACGGTACATAAACCAAAAATAACACTAGGTATATTTAAAAAAATTCTGTCATTCTGTTTGTTCTGTGGCTAATCTTTGAAACGGCTGAACCAATTATGACAGGGTTTTCCATACTAGATAGCTGATGTTCTTATGCACAACTAAGGCTACTCTTACTAGAGTAAAATAACAGGGTTCAACAAAATAAACGAAATATCTTCGAATCGGAACCTCGTAGTGAAAGTGCAGGCCCCACTTGTTTATAATAAAAGCATGATTCTAACAAACTAAACAGGTGGTAGAAGATAGAATAAATATGAACGACTTTTTTTTTCTTAACAATAATAGGTTCGCTCTGTCAACACACAGAAAAGGAACAACAAAAACTTTGGGATAAAACAATGAAATGCAAACACACTAAAGCTATGTTCCCACTGATAGAAAGGAAAGTTACTAATAATCTCCTAAATCTATCAAGATCAGATCTTCATCTGATGATAGGTTTGATCAGGTCACTGTGAGTTAAACTACCATCTCGACACGACGTTTTTATGACAGCTCGAGATCGGTTTGGTTTGAGTAATTGTTGGACCCGAGACGGCTTCATCATGGTACTGGGGCCTAACAACGCACGGCACCGTATCACTAGCCACCAGGAATTAGACAAAATCGACGTCCTTATTTCATCCCCTGGTTCCTCAGCTTCTCCGATTCCACAACAGAAAGGTAAAAAACCGACTGCGGTTGCGCTGGTTGCTATCAAAAAACCCATAGTCACAAAAAAGAGGACGGCTTCGAAGCAGTAGTCTTGTGTTTTATTGTTATTTTACTGTAGGTATGTGTTATGTTTTGTTTTTTTTTTGTTTCACTTCTATTCTTGCAATTATTTTAACTTTATACCCGATAATTAACTTGTAAAAATGTAAATTCGCAGGGTTTCGCCTTGACTTTTAATGTTTTATTTTTGGTTAACTGTTAATTGTCAAACGTCAAACTGTCAAAGTCACATTAACATTGTAACCCGTAATGGCATATTTTATTTAATTTATTATATTAATTTAAAAAATTTTTTTTTTTCTTTGTGTTGTCATGTAAATGTAAACAGAGTATCTTTTCAACACAACCGGCAGGTGGTAATTTGGTTAAATACTTAACTTTAAATATTTATATAACTTGTATAATATCACATCTATATTTATATTTCAAAATATTATTTTATTGTAGTAATATTTAGTATATTTAGTTTATATTATGTTAAATATTTTTGGGAATAATGATAACAGCAATGACGAATTTCTTTCAGTCTCTATCACTGAGTCAAGCAGCAGTGAAGCAAGTTCCAATAGTACATTTCTTCCGCTATCTGATTTCTTAAAGAACAATTTTGCTGATGTTACACGTAATTTTAATGTAGTTCATATAAACGCGCAGAGCATTCCGTCTTCTTACCCTGAGATGCTGGCTTCTCTTGATCAGAGTAACATACACGCCATTTTAGTCTCCGAAACTTGGCTTCATCCAAGTCTTCCTACTACATCATATTCTCTACCTGGTTTTATTCTCATAAGGAATGATCGTACTAGTCGCGGTGGTGGTGTAGCGATTTACTTAAAATCCAATATACCTTTCTCTGTTCTGAGTCAGTCGCCGCAACCGCCTCCCGCGAATGGTGGCGAACATCTCTTTATTGAAGTTTCTCTCTCTAATATTAAAGTTCTTCTAGGAGTCTATTATGGTCCGTCCAGTAGCATCAATTATTTTTCTTCCTTCGAAAGTATTCTATTTAATCTTATTCCGTCCTATAATCACTCCATCATTATGGGTGATTTTAACACGTGTCTAGTCAAGAAGGATTATCGCAGTTTGGCCCTGGAATCTGTTGTAAAATCTTGTAACTTGCATATTCTTCCATTAAATACTACGCATCATTTTCCCAATTGTGTGCCATCTCTTCTTGACCTGGCGAAAGTCTCGTCCCCTAATAATGTTGTAAAACATGGTCAGTACTCTGCTGACAATTTCTCTTACCATGATTTAGTCTTCCTTTCGTATAAACTTCGACCCCCGAAAATTAAACCACAAATTCTTTTGCAGCGCAATTTTAGTGGCATGGATAGGGACGCTCTTACGCGGGATGCAGGGGATATTGATTGGAACACGGTTATAAACGCAGGCTTAGTGGATGATCAGGTAGCGATTTTTAATTATCTGATCACTCAGCTCTATGATGTGCATGCTCCAATACGAGCCGTTAAAATTAAACACCTTCCTGCACCTTGGCTTACTGATGAAATAAAAATCTTAATGCATAAAAAATCAGTAGCCAAGTCCAAATATAAACTCCGTCCTTCTGACGACAATCAAGCTAAATATGTCCAGGCCCGGAATCGCTGCAATAAGGCGTGTAGGAATGCAATGCGCCGCCATATTCATACTTCAGTAGATGATGAAAACCCGGCTAGAGTCTGGAAATTTCTTAGATCAATGGGAGTTGGTAAGTCACGTTCTAATTTTGCATCAAATAATATTGACTTTGACGCACTTAATCGACATTTTTCTTCTGCTTCTAATATGTCAGTTGCAGATATAAATTCAACGTTCAGTAATCTTTCTGCCTTGCCAACGCCCGATTTCGCATCCTTTCAATTTAATCGATTCACTGAGTGTGATGTTAAGAAGAGCTTTATGTCGATATCCTCCAATGCGGTTGGCAGTGATAGTATAAGTCGGAACATGCTTTTGCCCATCCTTGACATTATCCTTCCTATCCTTTGCTCCATTTTTAATAACTCTATAAACCGAGGATTTTTCCTTCAGTTTGGAAAGACGCTCATATCGTAACGTTGCCGAAAAATCTAACCCAAAATCTTTTTCCGAATTCCGTCCCATATCAATTCTTCAATTTCTTTCGAAAATTCTTGAGCGTCTTGTCCACAATCAGCTTAGTCAATTACTTAACAGGCATAATCTCCTCAATCCTCTTCAATCCGGTTTCCGTCCTGGGCATAGCACTGTGTCTGCTCTTGTTAAAGTCACTGATGACATTCGCTTGGGGATGGATGACGGTAAGCTTACTGTTCTAGCTCTGTTAGATTTCAGTAATGCTTTCAACGCCGTCAACTTCGACATCTTACTAGCACTACTACGCTCCATCAACATATCTCCACCAGTAATCGATTGGTTTCGTAGTTACCTACAAGGACGCCGGCAGCGGATTCGCCTGGAAGATACCTTTTCTTCCTGGTGTAATACAACAGCTGGTGTCCCACAAGGCGGTGTGCTATCTCCTCTACTGTTTGCTATCTTTATTAATTCCATCTCTAATTATCTAACTTCTTCTTACCACCTTTATGCAGACGATCTCCAAATTTACACACAAGCTCCACTTCATCAACTTGGCGAAGCGATTTCAAAGACTAATATCAATCTAGACTGTATTTGTAAATGGAGCAAATCTTTTGGTTTGAATGTCAATCCCGAAAAATCTCAAGTCATAGTGATAGGCAGCTCCTACTGGGTCTCGAGAATTGACTGGACGCTCATTCCTAACGTAACTTTTAATGGGGTTAGGATCCCATTTAGCGACTCAGTCAAAAATCTTGGAGTGACATTTGACCAAACCTTTTCTTGGGACAATCACATTCAAACAATCAGTAGTAAACTCTTTTCATCAGGAGGTTCTCTTAGACGCCTTCGCAACTTTTTACCTACTGCCACTAAAATTACGCTTGCACAGTCTCTGCTTCTACCTATCCTGGACTATGCTGATGTCTGTTTTCCCGATCTTAGAGAAGACCAGTTTAAAAAACTTGAGCGCCTCCAAAATTACTGTATTAGATTCATATTTGGTTTACGTAAATATGATCACGTTTCTCATTATCGCGCCAAGCTCAAGTGGTTACCCATTCGTCTGCGTCGTAATGCTCACATTCTTTTCCTTTTATTCAATATTTTATTTCATCCCTCCACTCCATGTTACCTCAAAGAGCGATTCACTTTATGGCGAGACTACCATGCTCGGTCGCTGAGGTCAAAAACTAATTTGACCCTGAATGCCCCAACTGCACGTTCTGAGATGTATTATGGAAAATCTTTTGCTTTTCAGGATGTACAATTATGGAATGAGTTGCCTGTTTCTATAAGAAAATCCCCATCGCTGGATTCTTTTAAAACTAACGTTAAAAACTTTTATTTGTCAAAGCTAGAGTCACAGTAATTTAATTGTAATATCTATCTTATCCGTCAAATTTACATTTGTGTAGACAAATGTTGTTGTCATACATCATGTTATTTTCATGTCTATCATTGCTTATATTGTTATCTTGGTTTATTTTATGAAGGTATACCAATTTATTTGTCGTATTCATATTCTTATTATATATTAGTATATTTTACGAGTATCGTAAGTATTAGTATGTATCTGTATCCATACTAATATTATAAATGCGAAAGTAACTCTGTCTGTCTGTCTGTCTGTCTGTCTGTCTGTCTGTCTGTCTGTCCGTCTTTACCGCCTAAACCAACCAACAGATTTTGATGAAATTTGATACATAGATAGAATAGATCCCGAGAAAGGACATAGGCTACTTTTTGTTCCGAAAAAAGGGTTGAAAGGGTTAAAATAAGGGATGAAAGTTTACATGGAAAACTTCGTCATTGTTGAAGAACTATGAAACTTTACGTCTAATATTTAACACGAAACCATAAAATGTATGTTTTAGCAGTTTTGTAGTTTCGAACTGTAGTACCTACGGGGGTGGAATTGGGGGTGAAAGTCTGGAAGTTCAATATTATTGAAGATAGAACCATGAAACTTTGTATCTAGACACTTGAAATGGAGTCGATAAACGTTTGTTCCAGCAATTTTATAATTTCTAACTATACGGGGATACTTATTTAACCGCTTGATATACTGGCCGCTTTTCGCGTTTTACAAATTTGGCGGGAAAACGGGTGTCAGGTTACATAAGTGCGGTGTTTATGTTTCGGCATATGAAGTGCCGCCTTACTTTTACCCGTTTGAGCCATTTACTCTCAAGAGCGTTTCAAGACGCTTCTAGCGGTATCATTTATTTATAATGAATGTACTTAAATAAATTCAAGATGGCCGCCGCTACAAAATGGCGGATAATTTATGTTTTATTAATCCCATCAATATGGGTATCAAATGAAAGGGCTCAACAAGCAGAATACAATATACTATAAAAAATTGAAATCCAAGATGGCGGCCGCTACAAAATGGCGGATAACGTAAGTTTTATCAATCCCATCAACATGGGTATCAAATGAAAGGGCTCAACAAGCAGAATACAATATACTATAAAAAATTGAAATCCATGATGGCGGCCGCTACAAAATGGCGGATAACGTAGGTTTTATCAATTCCATCAATATGGGTATCAAATGAAAGTGCTCAACCAGTAGAATACAATGTACTATATAAAATTAAAATCCAAGATGGCGGCCTCTACACAATGACGGATAACTTAGGTTTTATCAATACCATCAACAAGGGTATCAAATAAAAGGGCTTGACAAGAAGAATACAGTGCACTATACAACCTCAATATTTAAGATGGGCGCAGCCACTAAATGGCGTATCAGACAGAATTTTTGATAGTCGACGAGATTTCCATGGTGTCTTATCAAATGTTATGCATGATGGACGCTCGATTAAGGCAAATTCAGAACTGCGAAAATGAGTTTTTTGGAGGAGTAAACGTATTACTTTTCGGTAATCTTTTACAACTGCCTCCTATAAAATGATCAGGAACACCTGTTTTCAATTCTAATATGAAATTATATATATGAAAGTAACTCTGTCCGTTACCGTCTAACGCTTAAGCCACTTAAAGAGTTTGTTACAATTTGGTGCACAGATAGACTAGACTTAGGAAAGGACAACGGCGACTTTTATCACAGAAAAGAGTTGAAAAAAGTGGAATGAGGAGTAAAGTGTGCATGGAAAGATCTTTGCACTCTTTGTATGCTATTTTTAACCGACTTCTAAAAGGAGGTTATCAATCCAGTTGTATTTCAATTGTGAATCAATTTAGATGGTTATTTTTTGTTGGTAGATTATAGTTCAGAGGTGGTCATATAAATTTTATCGAAATCAGTGCGGCGGTTTTTGAAATATGAACAATAAACTAAAATTTGCGTTCATGTAATCAGACGATATATCTACTAATATCTACTAATAGACTCTAATAAAATTTGGTGGACCGTCCCAATATGATTTTAAATTAAAGTCTGTTTTGATTAATTTTTGAGAACATAGTTTTTTTTAATTTGTCGTGTAAATTGTACATTTATTAATAAATATAAAACTTTGACTTAGACCGATTTTGATTAGGAAACGTGAATTTGTATGGTAGTAGACATACGAGTAGGTACTGCCTCAATTACTTTAATAAATATGTGGCGCGGACGAAGTCGCGGGTAAAAGCTAGTTCGTATATATTTTTATTTTTAGTGTATGTAACTGTAATTGCTGAAATATTTTTAGATACACACACACCCCGCATTTTAATATATTCTTGCTAACTATTTCCATCCTAAGGTTGCCTGGAAGAGATCGCTTTTAGCGATAAGGCCGCCGATTGTAACACTAGTATTTATTGTTCTTCTCTCCTGTATAAGTGTTTTTTTGTTTTGTTTTTGGTGTGTACAATAAAGAGTATCTATCTATCTATCTATCTATCTATCTTCACTAATTAGGATCTACTGACAGCCCCCTATGCAAGGGCTGTTTGCGGGAGAATGATACTGTGGAGCACATGCTCTTACCAGGCGCAGTCCCAGCCTCGAATTTTGGAGGGGGTCACCAGTAGAAATACAATAAATCGAGTACAAAAATACTTTACAAGTAGCGCCCTACTATTTTATCTGCGTAGTTCCTGTTCCAGTTGTTTTTTTGCAAAGTCCAAATTTGCAGAGAAACAACAACTGATGAAATGGGAGTGAACTAGTAAGCCAGCAGCCCAAAGCCGTGCTCCGCTGTTTTAAGGAGCTTGGCTGGTTTGGGTTGACTGGCCGGGGGAAATGCACGATACACCCCTAGCGGGACGTCAGTGCAGGTCAATCACTCCTATTATGGCTGAGAATTAGATTAGGTTCGCACTAGACTATCATCTCGCCTGATGTTAAGTGACAGTGTGAGCTATGGAGCGTGCTTACCTAGAAGAAACCGATTCACTCTCAAAATGAAGACACTATTGGGGAAATCCCACTCAGGCCACCCATTGCACAAGCTAGATGTTTTTATCACAAATGTGAAGTCAAATCTCTTCATTTGTGTTTTTGGAATGTCAAACTTGAAATGAAGTCACCTTGAAACTTTAATTAATTGTTCCCCCTGGCATTTAACTTACTGTGGATTTGAGCTATGAGTATTTGCAAAAGTAAGATTATATTTTTAGGAAATCAGTATACCCAAGACACAGGCCACCCTAGTGTAGGATGTAACGTAGTGTAAGGTAGGTTGTAATAATAATAACCATTCACATACATAACAATATTAAATTTAATGTTTGTGCTTAAATTCTTAATATTCTGTTTCTTTTGTTTTTGTTATTCTGTTAGTTTTTTTTTAATGCGCAGAGCTTTTATTAACAAAACTAAATTATAATGAGTACTACACTATACTATACAGGGTTATTGGTAAACAGCCTGCGTCTTTTGATATTAAGTACCTTAAATATGTTAACTTAAGTTCTACAGTTTATGAATATTCGTATAAATTTTTTACCATACTAAATGTTAAAAAATTGTGTTCAGGGTTTTTTTGGGCAATTAATTTCATTACGATTTCTCCAGGCAGTCGAGTTGAAGAGTTTGTGGCAGGATCAGAATGTCGCCATCGTGTTCTTCCGTCGTTGGGGGTGCATGCTGTGCCGTCTCTGGGCTAAGGAGGTAATACCATCACAAAACTTATATAATTATAGTAGTAGTGTAGGATTCACCAACTTACTTTTTAGTTTGTTTCATATCTTGTACAGATAGTTCAACTCAGTTGTGCGCGCGGCCCTATGTGTGCGTTGGCTTGCAAATATACAACTTTCATTCGTGTGGCGGTCGTCGTCCGACTGCCGCGTCACTGCCATACGAATAAAAGTTGTATATTTACAGGCCCACGCACACATAGGGCCGCGCGCACAACTGAGTTGAACTATCTGTACCTACCCTACATTTATAAAATAAAAATCTATAAAATGAAATTTGCTTACCTGCACAACGTATTTGTACTACCTGACTTTTATGAAATTTAGAGTGGCTGAATTTAGGTATTTTGTGTGGTTGCCTGAAAGACATCACTTTTAGTGATAAGTCGCCAATTGCCACTTAATTTTTATTTTATTTTATGATCCTTTTTTTTTAATTAAGTAGTAATAAAGAGTAAATTTTTCTATCTAATTAAAATCAATTGTTTTTGAGGAAATTAAATGATATTCCTATGTTTTCAGTTATCAGAAATAGCTCCAGTGCTTCAGAAGAACAACATAAAGCTGATAGGTGTTGGAGTGGAAGAAGTGGGATCCGAGGAGTTTGTCAAGAAGAAATTTTTCGATGGAGGTAAGTAATTTTCTTCTCCCCTTTCTTCTATCGGACTGCTCGCAGCTCGAAAAAGCGACATCGTTTCATGGTTGATGTTCCAAAAACACGAACGTAGAGATTTGACTGTACTCTTGTGGTAGAATCGTCTAGGCTGTGGAATGCATTACCTGAGTGGGGTTTCCCGATGGTTACGATCATTGGGTGTTCAAATCCAGAGTGAATCGGTGTCTTCTAGGTTTACAAGCGTCGTTGTAGACCGCATCGTCTACAACGACGGGTATGGGGGTAAATCTACAAAAAGTAAAAAAATACATCACAGCAAAACCTGTTGATCTTCGGTGTATTCGGCATCGTCGCTTACCATCAGGCGAGATGGAGGTCAAGTGTAAACCTATAAAAGTAAAAAAAAAAGTGGTCAAGTGCGAGTCGGGCTCGCCCATGAAGGCATCAGCAAGTAACATGATACAAAAATTACTGTACTTCGTTGTTACTTTAATCAGTGTGAGACGATCTTCTTAGCATTCCATGGATTCACCGTGCGGGTGCCGGGTCCATCGTGTGGCAGAGAGAGAAAACCCGAGTAGACCCCGAGACTTGTGACTCGGGCGTAGGTTTAAGGGGCTCCTTTGTGACGTACATCGACACTCACCTTCACTACTCGTTTTTCTCTCCCTGCCCAGCCAAATCTGATATGAGCCTACTTTTTTTTTTTTTTTTAACTTTAATAGGTTTACACTTGACCGCCATCTCGCCTGATGTTAAGCGACGATGCGGTCTACGATGGAGCGTGTTTACCTAGAAGAAACCGATTCACTCTCGATTTGAAGACACCAAGATTATAACTATCGGGAAAAACCCACTCAGGCAACTCATTCCACAGCCTAGACGTTCTTATCACAAACGTAGAGTCAAACCTCTTTGTCCGTGTCTTTGGAATATCCACCATGAAACGGTGCCGCTTCTTCGAGTTACGAGAAGTACGATAGTAAAAGGGCAAGGTGGTATAAGATCATGCAGATCAGTTGCACACTCTCCGAAGTGTATCCGATAAAAAACCGATAAGCTAGCAATTTTGCGGCGATGTTCAAGACTTTGAAGTCTTTTTCGCACTAGAATGTCTTTGCCTATGAGCCTTTTGGCACGCCTCTCGATCGATTCCAGAGCCTCAAGCTGATACTTAGTTGATCCATCCCAAAGGTGCGAACAGTACTCCATACAAGAGCGAATCTGTGCTTTGTATAACAAAAGCAATTGTTCAGATTTGAAGTACTTTCGCACCTTTGAGAGGACACCTAGTTTTTTTGCAGCTAATTTTGCCTTGGACTCGATGTACGAGCCAAAGTTGAGCGTAGAAGTCAAGGTAACGCCCAAAAGCTCAAGATGATCAGTAACCGGTACGGATACACCTCGAAAAGTAGGAGTATGTTGAAATGGACTCCTTTTTGCGGAGAACAGACACGCCTGCGTCTTTCCCTCGTTAAACTTGGCCAGATTGGTTTCGCCCCATTCAGAGACTTCCTCAAGGGCCAAGTTCAAACGCTCAATCATACTCTCTCTCAGTACCTTAGTTTGCTGTCCACTGGCTCTCGCGCTAGATATGTAACTCTCTACAACGGTGCTATCATCTGCGTACCCAAAGATACCGGGCTTTAACAGATCGTTGATATGTAGCAGAAAACGCGTCGCAGAGAGTACCGACCCTTGAGGGACTCCGGCATTGATAGCCATTCGATCCGACGAGCAGCCATCAATGACAACTCGTATGGATCGATCCCTCAAGAAGTCCGATATCCACGCAATAAACCCTGAAGACAATCCATAACTAGGTAGCTTGCTAATAAGGCCATCATGCCAAACCCTGTCGAAAGCTGCCGACTAGTGCAGCTTTAGATACTCGTTCTAGTATAGAACTTATTGCACTTCTGGATAAGCTAAGGTCAATTGTGACTATGAATACTATATGAAGAGTCAATTTATGACGTATTAAAATAAAACTACTTACTAGATATCATTCAAACCAATTCTCGTTGATAGTTTACATGGTAACGTACATCACACATAATTTTATTTTTGTCATTCTCTTATTTTAGAAGTTACAGGGACAGGGGGACACACTTTTTACCACTTTGGAAGAGTCCCTCGCGCAAACTATTCAGTTTAGAAAAAAAAAATGTTAGAAACCTCAATATCATTTTTGATGACCTACCCATAGATACCCACACGTATGGTATTGATAAAAATAAAATTTTGAGTTTCAGTTCTATGTACCTACACCCTTAAAAACCACTACCCCTTTGTTTTTTTTCCTATTTTTTGTATCAAATTCTTAATGCGATTCACAGATTACATCTACTTACCAAGTTTCAATAGTATAGCTCTTATAGTTTCGGAGAAAAGTGGCTGTGACATACGGACGGACAGACAGACATGACGAATCTACAAGGGCCCCGTATTTTGCCATTTGGCTACAGAACCCTAATAATAAAAACGGTGAAGGAAAATTTCGTGAGGAAACCGACTTGTATCTAGAATCTTTCGAGGTCATGTGACATACACCAACCCACACAGAGCTAGAGTGGTGGATTATGACCTTGATTCTCTCCTTACGAGAGAAAGCCCCGAGTCCCAGCAGTGGGAATATTTAGTGTGTGTTTTATGAGCATGATCCATTACAGATTTAGACCGTTTCGTTGCTTTGTATGTAAGTTGGCAATTATACTTAAATGAACATATCTATAGTCAATATCTATCTGCAAATTGTAAAAATCTTATGTGATTTATTTCCAATGTGATTTACAAATCATGATAATGTTTATCTACAGATTAGCTGTAAACTATTTAACTCAAAATGTATATCGTAAAAAATATTTGTGTCTAGTTGCGATTTTTATTGTTCTATTTCAATGCACGTGCAATACATATGTACATATAAACTTCAAACTTGATATGCATATTAATTTAACGAGAAACTAAGAACAGCAAAGTACCCAAACTGCGTCCTTGTGGAACACCTGTAACACAAGTAGCTACTTTACCGGTAACACCAGTTATTTCTTGGTAGGTATTCAAAAACAAACATAGAAATAAACGTTGAGACGATATGCAATATACATTCAATGCTAAAGCCAAAACAGGTTTTGTTATATCTACTAACATTTTTCCAATGCGATTTACATATCAAACGCTTGTGATAATAATTTTATCTACTGATAGGATGTAGACTATTGAACCGTGAGTCTCAAAAATCTATATTTTGCCAACTGATTGTGGCGTGTTAGTATTTAATGGCCTTGAAAATGTCGGGTTACACAGAAAAAGTCTAGAACAAGTAGCCTACTTATATTCCGATTGCTCGGACTCCAGGTCTAGGCCTTCTCTCACAAGGAAAGAGTCAAGGCTGTAATCCACCACGCTGGCCATATTCGGGTTGGCATTGGCAGATGACTCATAATCCTCAAGGTATGTTTTGCTTGGAACGCCCAGTGCGTTCCTTATGATGTTTTGTATCATCATTAAAGCCAGTGATGATATCAATCTCACATAAATGATCGACATCATCACTGGCACTCACATCTTACATTGGAAAAATACTCAAAAGTATACGAACCAACTATCTTTTTGCTATTAGGCCACCAAGGTTCTAGAAAGAGTAGAAAATAGCCAGATAGAAAAGAACGGGAACGATACAAACTTTGCTGTGTTCCAGTACGAACGGCAATGTTTCTAGAGTAATTAAGGGCCATAAATACATGCAATAATAAACGACCGCAGTGTAGTTTTAGGCAATGACTTTTCATATTCACATAGCTTCGTAGCCAAAGAGTTAACATATACTACGTATAAAGTTAGAACAAACGCTTTACACCGAAAGTACGGGTCTGCTCGCTCTTGTCTTGTCACTTTTGTGAAATTGTGATACTTTTATCGCGGAATATCACTCGTGTCGCCATACATAACATAACACCTCGTAACATACACCTCATTTGCTTACGATTGGTACAAAGGAACCCTGCGGAAAAGCCGGTACTATTTACTTATTCTTTATCTAAGTTCGTAGGACTGTAATGTTATGGGGGAGAAGTGTTTCTTACCATTAGACGAATGCCTTGTTCGTCGTATCACTCCATTACGCAAAAAAGATAGCCTTTCCAGTCTTAATTTCTTCCTAAATTCTATGTATCTTGTTGATGGTGTGAGCAATCAAGAATTTTCATTAAATCATTCATTCTTATCAAGTAACGGGACCCTTTCTGCGGAAACTAGAATTCTATCATTTGATTGTGAGTGAGCGTGATAATAATTGCCCTTGAGAATGTACCTGCCTGTTAATAGGTCGAGAAACATCTATTAGCGGTGAAATAGCAATACGATTAATTGTGTTTATGTCTAGTTTGTGGGGAATAGAAACTACATAGGTACATGAGGTACCACTGGTTGCTATTACTTATCGTACCTTATCGGTTAAAAGGAATAATTGTCAAACACTCTTGAACCAAGTTTATATTATGGATCATAATATCAAAATATGGATCCAAAAAAACTATATGGCATATTTCACAAACACAAAAAATAAAAAAAAAATCTGGTTGCCTGTAAAGTCGGTTTTACGGGCGAAGATTTTACGTGACAACGTCTTTTTCTCGGTAGAATATTTATTGATATGAATATAATTAAATTGCACAATAGGAACAAGGAATTTAATGAAAATAAGAATTGCACAAATTTTAACTATAGAAATATATTTTGTTTACTAAAACATTGTACATGTAAACTTAAACTTAACTAATTCCTATTTGAGTGATTTTGTTGAGGATAGGACGATGATAGGAGAAATATGAAATGAAAGGAAGTGTTTCTGCTGTAATGTGTCTTGCGAAAGTCAAGTCGATAGTTGTTCCTTTTAACGTAGTTGACTTAGAAACGTTTGATACGCAATCAAGATTATACGTATTTTTCATGAAATTAAGAAATTAATCAATCAATCATAGTTTACGATAATGAAATATCAGTGTACAATTATTTACCTTTATTGTTGTAGTTGTTGTAAATGACGAATCTAAGCACTCCACATTTTCACTACAGACACAGCTGACGATACTTTAACCACACGTGTGAACTTGTATTATGACGCTTTCTTGTTTTTCCAACGCCAAGAACGTTCGAGAAAGACAAAGACAGAGACACAAGCATGCGCCGATTCAATGCGCCTAATTCTCTAGTGCTGCGCGCGCGGCAGACCGATCATAGTTGAGTGGGAGAGAGACGCAAGGCATTCGGCGGGCCTCTCTCTCGTTCGGTGACTCATCGTAACGTTACCGAGCGTTACACTTTTTCATAAGTGACTCCCAGCCGCAACCTAATTTAAGACGTTGTCACGTCAAAATACAGGACAAGTCGTAAGTCGGCTCACTACCACCCATACACTGTGGATATTCCCAAAATCCATACTAAACAGTTTGAATCCACTTTTCTCGTACGTACAGCTTTGGAGTGGAATAAGTTGCCGGCCTCCTTGTTCTCTGAGAGATACAATCTAGAACTTTTCAAGGTCAGAGTGAATAGGTACCTTCTAGGTCAACGTGCGTCATCTTCGACCACACGTCGCTTACCATCAGGCGAGTTGGTGGTCAAACGCGGACTTACACGCGAAAAAAAAAAATCTGCAGTCATAGGAACTGCCTATAAAAGTGAAAACTTATTATTTAGAATTTGTTAGCTTATTTATTTAATTGGATGACGGGACATTCACGTATATACGGTCGGTCAATCCGACTCGAGTTTCGGCCGCGTCCGGCGGCCTTTTTCAAGGAGAGTGCACGCGCGCGACGGCTGTCCGTTTGGCACTCCTTATAGCTTACTTTGGAAACGACGCGGGTGAAACCGGAGGTCGTGAGCATGCTGACCAATGGTCAAATCAAAGAATGGGTGTTTTGTGGTAGACCTAAGTCTGGATGTGTGTTTAAAGAAATGCGTGATAGCAGAAGAGTTTTCAAATCTAAGTTAAAATGGTGTCAAAACCATCAAAACCAGATAAGGTTGGACGCTCTTGCGGCAAAACATGCGCAAGGAGATTTCAAAGGTTTTTGGCAGGCAACTTGTAAAGAGGGTGCACAATCTGGTCTTCCGGTGAGCGTTGACGATGTGAAGGATCCTGTTGAGATAGCCAACGTCTTTAGGGAGCAATTTTCAGTGGTGTCGCCTTTGGGGCCGGGTGGGGGGGTGCTCGGTGCTGACCTACACGGTCAACCATTGGGAACAACCTTTCTGGCGAAAAATGTGACTATGGCCATAAAGCTTATATCGAAAGGGAAATCTCCGGGTCATGATGGGCTTAGTATTGAACATCTCCAACACGCTGGACCACATATCCACAGAGTACTGGCTATGTTTTACTCGTTGTGCGTTAGCCATTCGTATTTACCTGCTGACTTGATGAAAACTGTGGTAGTGCCTGTTGTCAAAAATAAGACCGGTGATCTGGCGGATAAAAACAACTACAGGCCCATATCACTGGCTACGGTTATTGCAAAGGTGTTTGACGGTTTGCTTAATGCACAATTAAATAAATATGTGACGCTACATGATAACCAGTTCGGGTTTCGTCCACGATTATCCACAGATAGTGCAATACTGTGCCTTAAGCATACAGTCAAGTACTACACGAGGCGTAGGACACCAGTGTTTGCTTGTTTTCTGGATCTGTCACGTGCTTTCGACACGGTAAGCTATGATATACTGTGGGAAAAGCTAAAAAACATAAACTTGCCACAGGAACTAGTCAATATGTTTCAATATTGGTATATGCACCAATCTAACAGCGTCAGGTGGGCGGGGACAATGTCTGATCCTTATAGGCTTGAGTGTGGTGTAAGACAGGGCGGGTTAACATCACCAACCCTGTTTAATTTGTATATAAATGGTTTGATCGTGGCGCTTAGTGGCCAACATGTCGGCTGCCATATTGACGGTGTTTGTGTAAACAACTTAAGTTACGCTGACGACATGGTCCTACTGAGTGCCTCTATTTGTGGACTAAGAAAATTAATACACACTTATGAGGAGTATGCCTGTGGTCATGGATTACAATACAATGTAAAAAAGAGCAAATTTATGGTCTTTGAGGCAGGTGAAAAGTGCCCTTTAAATATTAACGTACCACCTGTTTTACTGAGCCGTGTTCCCCTTGACAGGGTCGAACAGTTCAAATATTTAGGGCACGTGTTAACAGCCGACCTCAAAGACAATGAAGACATTGAGAGAGAACGGAGGTCTCTGTCTATCCGAGCGAACATGATCGCCCGCAGGTTTGCTCGATGTTCAGTTGAGGTCAAGGTAACCCTTTTAGGGCCTTTTGTACATCCCTCTACACGAGCAGCCTGTGGGTAGACTACACGAAGAGGAGGTACAGTGACCTCCGTGTACTCTATAACAATGCATTCAGAGTGCTGTTGGGGTTGCCTCGGTTCTGTAGCGCTTCAGGCATGTTTGCGGATGCACGCGTGCCTTGTTTCCACGCGACCATGCGGGCGCGCGCAGCCTCTCTGGTGCGCAGAGTTCGGGGCAGCTCCAACACCATCCTGAGCATGATTGCGGAGCGGTTAGATTGTGTTTTTCTCCGGCACTGTTGTGATAGACATTTGTCAGTACTGAAGCCGGAGAGAGAGTTATAACCATTGTTTTCATATAGGTAGTTTGACATTCTATTTTTAGTTCTATATAACAATTACGATTTAACTGACATTAATAACAATTATTTTTCATGAAAATTATAAAGAATTTGTGTGTAATTATTCTGCCATTTTAATTTATATTTTTATGTGGCGACTGAGACTCTGATTTTATTTATTTTGACATTTTAATTTTAATTTTGTGTGACAATTGAATACTATTATTTATTGGATTTTTTATGGACTTAATTTGTTAATTTTATATTTATGGGTATAATGGCCTGAAATAAATGAATTTTAATTTTAATTTAATTTTTTTTTTAATGGGAAATGCTGATGCATTTCTAGATGGCCAATGACTATGGTCCCGAGTTTACCCGAAGTTTTCTTATCACTCCCTAGGGTGAAGCTAGAATTCAATTCACAGCCCACGAAAAATCTGTCTTGTGTCGGGCCAAAACAAAAAAGAGTGTGTGCACGACCGGTCGTTATAATTTTATCTAAACTATAAAGATATAATATTTCTATATATATAAAACTCAAAGGTGACTGACTGTTTTCTTATCACTCCCTAGGTGAAGCTAGAATTCAATTCACAGCCCACGAAAAATCGAAACTCTGTCTTGTGTCATACCTCATGGTATGGCCAAAACAATTCCTAAGACATAATTGCATGAAATTTCATATAAATTAAGTTTGGGGAATATCAAAAATTAAAATTCAACCGAGTGTGTGCACGACCGGTCGTTATAATTTTATCTAAACTATAAAGATATAATATTTATATTTATATAATCAGTCAGAACGGCACATCGCCAATTACACTAACGAGATTTAAACAAATTCAATTTGTAACAGAACATTTTAAATAAAAATTAAATTGGAACAGTTTATGTCATGCTAATTACAAGTAGATGAATAGTGAAAACGAAAATTAATTAAACAAAATTATAAATACAAAAAAGATGTCCTAAATTAAATGCCAATTTCAAAAACAAAATCAATAGCGATACATACAATACAATACTCTTTAAATGAATGAACAAAACCAGAAATTAGAATTTAATATTACAGGAAGGTAAGAGTCCAAACTAGTCATTTGTTCTCATTATATTCTTTCACAGAACAATAAACATTCTGACATCAGTTCCCTCCAGTCATCGTTAAATACATCGCATTTTGATTTCGCATCTAGCATTGCATTGAGCGCACCAAGAGATCGCGGCACCGGTGACGTAGCATTCGCTACCGTTCTGCACTTTTATTTATTACTTTTATTTCTTAGAAATAACGGACAGGTACTTAACTTAATAGTACATCATTTTCCATTCCGTGTAACTGCATTAAAATTGTCTATTACCTACTAGAAATAATTACAGAACTCACGATACCTTTTAAACGATTACGTCGCATGGAAAATTGTAGGTCCTAATAATCCAATGCAACCGTACTTTATGCTCATAATGCTTTTATTATTAACGTTCCCGTTATTTATCTGCAATGAAAAGTAGCCTATGTATCAGCTATCTGGCTTCCATAGTACAACCTTTGCTTAGTTTGGAGTCAGATGGTGTTGTGTGTGAAATGCCCACCAATATTTATTTATTTATTCTAGACTGTAATTTATCTGTGTTCCAAATTTCAACCCGATCCGTTCAGGCTTTGCGACGTGATTGAGCTACAAACATCCAAATTTCGAACTGGCACATTTACAATATCAATAGGCTGAAAGGGCTTGATTAGTAGGGCACTACAATAATCAAATTTTATATCTAAGATTACCTGCACCACAAAATGTCGGAAAGTTTATATTTTTTTATGTAATATATAGTATGAAGTTACTATGTCGAGGATGACAGCCGCGTGCATCTGACCCTTGATCCAACGGCTTAGAGAAGACAAGTTGATATGTAAGACGAGGCTTTTAGCTTTATTAACCACTGTTGAAACTATAAATGTCGAATAAAATTTCTACTAGTACAAATAATAACTATTGTTGTTTTTAAAGGTAAAATAATGAATATTATTTTTTTATTTTGATATTTGATTTATTAATTGACGGAAAAACTAAGTTTTTTGAGCCACTAAGTTTTTCTAAGTGTTTTGGCGGTAGAATGTGCGATGCACAAACATTACATTTTCCGGTTTGAAGGGAAATATTTTCATAGAAGTTACAGGGTAAAAAGATAAAATCATCTCCATATTTATATCTCCGGATGACGAGCGCAGTACAATGACGAAAAATGTTCTAACCCTTGTACAATTGCTAGCCTATCGAAGCGTCGATAAACTAACAATTGCCAGAAAAGTCAGTGCAAGTGCCTAACAACGAATTGTAATAATACCAATGTAATGTAATACCAATTATTCTATTTTAATTTTTAACCCTCGACCAAAAAAAGGGGTGTTATAAGTTTGACGTCGATGTCTGTCTGTCTGTCTGTGTGTGTGTCTGTCTGTGGAACCGTAGAGCTCAAACGGATGGGCCGATTTCGATGCGAATTTTTTTATTTGAAAGTTAATATCCGTGCGGGGTGTTCTTAGCTATGTTTGGTAAATATCGACACAAAATGGCGGACAAAATATTTCTTTACAACCTACCTCAATATGGGTGTCAAATGAAAGGGCTTGACTAGTAGAATACTATACACTATAAAAAAATCTAATCCAAGATGGCCGTCACCACAAAATGGCGAATTATATAATTTTTTTCATTATTACTTCAATATGGGTATCAAACGAAAGGGCTTGACTAGTAGAATACATTGCGCTATGACTAATTTCAAATCCAATATGGGCGCTTCCACAAAATGGCGAAATACATTTCTTTTTTCACAACTCCCTTGATATGGGTATCAAATGAAAGGGCTGGACTAGTAGAATGTTGTACAGATAACAAATCTGAGGTAGTCGGGGGTTAGTCAAAATTTTAAATTTTGTTCTGGTGTTCTAGGGTCTGTTGACATAACATTTATTATTTGATATTCTGTTTTAACTTTTTTTTGTAAACACTAAAACATGGACTTTCCAGATTTGTATTGCGTGGAAAACATCAGCACTTACCATCAGCTCGGGTTCAAGCGTTTCAACGTGGTCACGATCATTACTTCACTCTTCTGGAAGCAGTCGCGAGAGGCCATCTTCAAAGGAAGAGGAATGGGTGAGTATACCACATACATATACAGCCCACTAAATGTTCCCACTGCTGAGACTCGGGCCCTTTTCTCGCAATCTTTGTGTCTTCAAATCGAGAGTGAATCGGTTTCTTCTAGGTAAGCACGCTCCATCGTAGACCGCATCGTCGCTTAACATAAGGCGAGATGGCGGTCAAGTGTAAACCTATAAAAGTTTAAAAAAAAAGAGAGTCTAGGCCATAATCCGCCAAGCTGGCCCAATGCGGGTTGGTGAATGACGCATCGAAAGAGTCTAGGTACGTGTCGGTTTCCTCACGATGTTTTCCTTCGCCGTTTTTAGTTAGCGGCATTACGCACATGACTTCGAAAAGACAGTAGTGCGCGTGGTTTTGAACACGGGGTCTCCGGATCGGCAGTCGCCGTTCTCCTGTCCCAGCCGTAACTTTCACATAGAGTGCCGTGAAAATTGCGGTCCCAATCTTCAATTTTAGGGGTCACCAATATTAGTACAAATTGTCAAGTAAAAAGGACTTTACTAGTACAGCTCTGCGATTTTACCCGTGTAGTTGCGGTTTTAGTTGTTTCCCGGGGTATAAAATAATAGCCTATGTACTATTTGATAGTTTGTAAACTTTAACCTATTACGATTAACGTACGATTTTGAGGTCACGACCCTGTGATGTTATGCCAGTACTTTAAATGTAAGTAATAGAGATGTTAACAATTTTTCGGAATTGCTTTTATTCTGAAGATTGACGCTTGTTTACCATAAAAAAAATATTTGATTCAAAAGCATTAGAGTAAATTTACAATAATAGGGTCATTTTGAATTTTCCCGTTAAAACACTAACGGCTGACATGACGTCACTAGTCGCAAAACATTGCGAGTCGATTCATGGCTTTATGTCCAGTTTATGTGTTGTTTTATTTTTATTGCAATACAAACAATCAAAATTGACGTCGCTAAGATCCCAAACTATAATAAAAATGCAGAAAAGTTAACAATCTAGTCAATCTTCGACGGTTTGTTTTGCGACTAGTGACGTAATACGCCATATTGGCGTTTGCAGTCACGTGAAAACAGATTAAAAAATATCATTTAAAATCATTTATAATAAATTTACTAAGTAATATTAAATTATTAAAATGAGATTTTCGATATTCTATGAATACAAACTATCCTACAATTACCACTAAACATTAATTTGTGATTAGTGTTAACATCCCTATTGTTATATAACCTTATAGAAAAAAAATATCGTTTTTTTGTATTGACATGTTTAGCCGAAAAAAGTCTAACTGAACAACTTAGTATGAATGATTGTTAATCTTTCAAGGAAAAACAACTACTACTGAAGAGCACTAGATATAATTTGGTACATAGATAGGTTGGTTTGGAATAACACATAGGCTGCTTTTTTATCTCAAAAAATAACGGTAACGGGAATTACGCGGGTAAAACTGCAGGGCGATGCTAGTTATACATAAAACACATTATTTAGTTGTGTATAGCACATCCTTTTCAGATTTTGATAGTGTGTGTATAGAGTCATGTTAACCAATCACAGGCATAGAAAACGATACAGTGGGCGATGGATTACAAAATGGCGGACTGTTTGTGATAAAAAATGGCGGGAAACAAACGTTGAAATTCAAACAACACGCACCGGCTGACAGATTGCCTAATAATGAAATACTGAAGGTTAAATTTGAATTTAAAACAGATGTAATAATGTAGTACAGATATATAGAGCTTGGTACTGTATTGTCATGTTTTTAATTGTTTAGAGATTAGTTTTATTGTATCAAATTTTTTGAGACACTCACAACAATACATAAGATACAAAAGGTATTAAAATAGATCACATTAATGTAGGTTTTGTTCAGTACAATGAACCAAAACGCGAATAAAATATTTATTTAAAATAATGTTATTTGATACAATCTAGGTACAAAACATCACCAAAATAAATACTGAAATATAAATTGAATGCATAAAATAATAACATATACTGCAAATAAATCTTTAATAGATATAATAGTAAAGAATTTAGTGGTAAAGGTATAATATCGTCCATACATCTAAAAAGTCAGTTCAGGTTAGTAGGATCCTACACCTTCCGCTCATGGCCTAGTTTGGTAGACAGTGGAGGCCATCTGCTATAAGCTCCTTGAAAAATAAAGCAAAGTAGCATCATCATACCCTCACTATTTACTTCTCATTATTTTTTTGGATGTTGGAGCATTAACCAAAAACAAAAATATAACACATTGTTAAATTTAAACTTACCTACAAAATTTTAAAAAAGTGGCTTTAATTTGATCTTAGTAATTCAGTATTAGGTAATATCAACTGCTTATTTGGTTCTCAATCGGCATAATTAGATCTGGGTTTGTAAACTTAGTAATATCAGAATTTAATGTTCTATGGTAAACCTACTTTCCTTTTCTCTTTCCATCAGGCAAGTTGTTGTCAAACATTGGCCCGTTTCTACCACTAAAACGCCACTAAAACGTTTTATGGTCTACATTCAAAATAACATACAAACACACACATGATTATTAAATTATTAATAAAAACAATTAGCTACCTAATACATTTCTGTATTTTTCACAAAACTTGCAATGTATGTATGTATGTTGTTAGTGTCCATAGTTGATGTAGTTTTTTGTCTGTAAAATGTAGATTTAGGTGGAGATTTGAAAGGCGATTGGGTACAGACCGGCGGCGCCATCTTGGTGGAAAAAGGCGGGAATCTGCTCCGCCATTTTGTTCAGACGGGGCCAGGCGACCATCTGCATAACGCCGACATTTTGAAGGTAAATTGACATTTGTGGAAATATTTTATTGTAATTTAGAATGCTATTGTTGACGTTATTATTAATTTTATCCCTGACGTATGTAGATAATACGAGTATGTTTAATTTAAAGTTTGACAAATAAAATGTTCTTTTTAGTTAGGTATATCTATTAAAACTTTGAACTAGATTAAATATACTCGTTTATTTCATCGTACATATTTACGTAATTATAGTTCTTAGAAACTTAAGGTCCGTTGACGTTATGTGGAACCATTTATGTAATTCCGGAACAATATATTTCAGTAAAAATACTCTTAATTTAAAAACTCGTACTTACGTTACTCGTAAGTTACAAAACATTATTGAAAAGAAGTTCGCTAAGAATTTAAAAAGAATAAATAAATAGTAGGTAATTAATTTATTTTTGATAATTAAGAATGCTTATGCTCATTATGAGGGCGATTCTCCTTTACGGTGGATACCTAGAAGCAAAGAGTTTACATATACTACGTATAGAGTTAGAACAAACGCTTTACACCGAAAGCACGGGTCTGATCGCTCTTGTCTTGGCGCGCTCGTGGAAGTGTCATACTTTAGTCGCGGCACATCACTATGTCGCCATAGCTAACATACACCTCATCTGCTTACGATTGGTACAAAGGAACCATGCGGAAAAACAGGATCTATTTACTTATTCTTTATTTAAGCCTAGAAGAGATTATTCAGCAATAAGGTTGCCACTTGTCAAACGCAAATAAAAATTTACTGTAGGTACCCTATTTGGAGAACTTAGTTTAAAACTAAGACCAGACTAGTCATCATCTCTTTTATTACAATCGATGATAACCTGTAGATATGCTTTTGAAATGAAAACTTATCTTGGCGCACCACAGACAGATTTTTCGTGGGCTGTGAATTGACCTCAAGCTTAATGCTCGGGAATGAAAGAAATTTTCGAGTAAACTCGGGACTTTAACCATTGGGCATCTAGAAATGCGTCAGCATGTCATGGCCACGCCCTCCGGTTTCACTCGCGTAGTTTCCAAAGTGAGCTATCAAATTCTGAGTTATAAGTTTTCACTTCTATCACACAGTTCCTATGACTGCCAATTTTTTTAGCTTAGTGTGACGAGACTAGCTGGAAAAGTGCCTGATGGTAAGCAACATTTCTACCCATAACACCACAAAATGCTATTGGAACATGAACAGCCCAAATCATGCACTGCACTCTTTACCTAGAAATACGAGTATAAAATGTTCTCCCCCTGGAAACATTTAAATATGGTTCTCATATAAATGCTCATTCATCTATTTCAGCACTTCAATCTGGAGCATGAATACAATCCAGAAACGATGGCAAATAAGAACCGAGAAGAGGCGACATGCACTGTACGTATCAGCCGTATTTTGTCAGTCATTTTGTAGTTGCAAAATTTGGTGTTAGTGATTCATAAAAGGAGTAGATACATATGTCGCAGGGAAATGAAGATATCAGGGATGACACGAAATCCCTAGTGATATTGCGAAATCACGCTTTTATTTATTTATTTATTTATTCAATGAGCACACAAAACAGAATGTAATAAATATAAACTATAACATAAGAGTATACTGTACAGAACTGTATTACATTCCAAACTATGTGGGCCTAGAAACAACAATTATTTAAATTCAGTGCTTTGATAATAATAACATTACATTAGTGATAATACATAAAGAAACTTAGGCCAACATATCTGAACTTAAAACTAAAAACTAACATGCGATAAAACAGTAGATAAATAAGATATAAACATAGAATATTATAACACAACAGATAAGTATATTAACAGTGTGAAACAATTAATGTATAAACAAATAATATAAAAAAAAAACTCATAATAGTATTTACAGTAAGCACAACAGGGTTATTCTTTTAGATTAAAGTGTAAAATTTCTTTGATTTTCCTCTGAAAGTGGAATAACTTTAAGTGGAAAATATCAATGTCCCTATCGGAGACAAGGACTTTGTTTTAAAGCGCCACCTGTTCGAAATAGGATGATATCTGGGTCAAAAATGTACCATTCTAATAGACTGACAGACAGATTGTGGAAAAATACCTATAATAATGGGGTAAAAAAACTTTTAAAAATTGCGTTGCTTAATACTTGAATGCTCCCTGGACCAAATTAAACATAAATACTAACCTTTGTGTGTATCGTGTAACTTGTGACTTGGTGAAGAGTGCTCAGGGAAAGTTTAACTTTACTGTTGAGCCTACGAAGTAGTTAGATTGAAGCAAGTGTACCTAATGTACATAACTTGTCCCTTTCCAGACAGAAGCGAAGCCGTAGTGCGTCCGAAGTCAACTGGAAGGTTCTAGCCCCAATACACACTATATGGACGGAACGGCGATGTAAAATATCTAGGGTATAGTATACAATATGTTTATAACCCGCTACGCTCCGCGGTTTCACCCGCAGATTATATATTGAATGTAGTTTTCTTTCTAAAGTAACGTAATCTAAGTTACTTTTTATACTGTCAGCTATTTGCCAGTGAAAGTCCCGTTAAAATCGGTCTAGCCGTTTCAGAAACCAATCCGGAACAAATAGACAGAAAAAAATATATGATTATGATTTTTGTGTATGTACCTATGCGTTTAGTGCAAACCTGTTAATTTGAAATTAAAAGTAAATACTTCAGTTTTATTTATAATTTTGTATAGAAACTTATACTTAGATAGAACTTGTAGAAAAGATTATTAAACACCCCCCGTCTTCTTAGTTGAAAATGGGGTGTCTTAAATCTTACTTCTGTGTATAAACTCAAATCATGCAAAGTTTAATTGGGATAGGATCAGTAGTTTCGGCGTGATACACGGCCTAGAAACAGACAGACAAACATTCAAGCATGATAAAATACAGTTATGGCTTCTGTATCGATTATAAAGTGATTACGAAAAACAAATAATTTACAAACTCAAAGGCCACACTCAATTTTACTTACCAAGGCGAAGGTTATGAGTACAATTCTCGCTCCTATGTTTGTCTACACATACTATGTTTCCTACTAACATTATAAATGCCAAAGTTTGTCTGTTTGTTGCTCAAACACGTTGCAACGGCTGAACGGATCAAAATTTGGAACGTGGTTTGATAATAACTCTGGAAGAGGACATAGCGATACCTTAATACGCAAAACCAATAACTTCGTTATAGCAAATTTCACAAGGGCCACTAAATCACCTCTAAAATCTATTGTGTAACTGGTTTAATTTAATTTACTTAAGTGCTGTTTTAGTTAATAAGAAACACAATTTCTAAAAGGATACCCGTTTTTTGTTTTGTCCCTACAATTATTTATTTTTATTAAGCTTTTTGTTGACCCTGTGAAATTTGCTAGAACGGAGTTATTCGTTTTGCTACTTAGGACATCGATAGGCTTCTTTTTATCCCATTAAAATAACGGGAACTGCACTGCGCGGGCATAACCACGGGGCGTAGTTAGTCAATAATAAACACATTAACTTGATAATACCACAATTGAATGTCGACTTGCCTGTCGGTCGAAGAAGAAACACCTAGAAGGCTACCAGAAAGAGATAGCATGATTACAGACAGTTCAATGTCGAGATAAAAATATACGTATTACTATCACTCGGTAAAATGTTTTGTCTCTCTTATACTCGGTAAACATGATATAAGCAAAAAACTAACAGTATATATTACAAACATTTCAAAAACAATTCTGGTTAAGGCATATTTTAATGGATATATACTAACAGACTGGTTAAAAGTTATGATTAAATATATGATATATTGCAACATTAGGATTGTAGTGGCTTAATTCATAATCTTATTTTTTGGTAAATTGAGTAAAATTTTATTGAATAAAAGAACAATTTTTTACGTTTAAAATACTTAAAGTCAAACACTTTGTGTAACAATCTTTGTTATTTTGTATAGTACTTTAATCTCACGAAGCGACTCGAGCTTTACCTGTAGTAACGATGTTTCCAAACACGCTAAGAATGTGTGAGTGACTGGGGACGCTTTCAATACCGGCCGAGACGCGGGCGTAGGCATTTGTTTTCACGCACACATACTTAGCGTGTTTTTACACTTGGTCACCTCATGTAAGACGCGTCGCTACCTGATACAAAACTACTATATATTTTTCTTTTTAGTATTAAAAAAAGTCAGATATTTATAAATTTGAGAAAAATACCTATTTTTAGACTATTTGATGTGTGTATAAAAATAATTCCGTTATTTTGTTTAATTAAGCCATTTCAATACTATAAATGTGCGATATGTATTGGTTAAGAGATGTATAAATTTTATGATTAGATTAATTTGATTAACTTAGGGTCGATGTAACCGTTTTTAAAAACGTTTTATAAAAAGATGTATTTATGTGAATGTAGGTTTACGCAGAGAGCCTGTACTAAGTTAATGAGTCGTAGTATTAGAACAATTTGATTAAATAATCCGTAAAAAGACAGAATCCGTAATGAGGATATTCGCAAAAGAACGAAAGTGGCCGACATAGCTCAAAGAGTAAGCAAGCTGAAGTGGCAATGGGCAGGCCACATCGCTCGCAGAACTGACAACCGATGGGGAAGAAAGGTTCTCGAGTGGCGACCACGAACCGGAAGACGCAGTGTCGGACTGCCTCCCACTAGATGGACAGATGACCTCACAAAGGTCGCTGGAAACCGCTGGTTGCAGGTTGCGCAGGACATTTCGTTGTGGAAATCTAGGGAGGAGGCCTATGTTCAGCAGTGGACGTCTTGCGGCTGACGATGATTAAATAATTGAACAATTAAATTGTTTGTGTGACAAATACAAATGTTTATTCTGTGTCTAGGTGTTTCTATGTAAAATAAGTATGTATTTACAACTAGCTAAGTATTATACCAGCAGCTATCTCATCCTTTAGTTTTTTTAGTCAAGATTTGCTTAGTTTCGGGTCGGGTGGTGTTGTGTGTGAAATGTACACCAATATTTATTTATCTTTATTAGTGGTACGGTTTTCTGCAGGAGACGTCTACACCTTTGCCCCTCCCTAAAATACTTCGTTTTATTTAGGGTGGGCAAAAGTGTAGGGGGTCTCATCTCATGCCCACCCTAGACGTCACGCTACGCACAAATTAGTACAAGCTTTCTGAATAACCCTCTACAGTTTTTAAATGTCTTCGAGAGAGGAGGAGACTGTAAGTTCGACTGATTGTATATTAAAGAAGAAACAAAATGGTAACACCTAACATTCCAAAATAAATATGATAGTACATTTTTTGAAATTGCAATACCAAATTTTTCTTCAATTGTTGAGAATCGTTTTTTTTAATTGTTTCGTTTTATTTTACTTTGTACTTGTTTGTTTGGACTGTGACTTTTTTTTTCTAGAATTTGATTTATCTACAAGTTTTTCTAGTTAATTCGTTTAAAATATGTGTCGTTATGTAGAATGTTGAATTTGAAACTTCATTAACAATATTCAAGATATCAAAGAATTATTTTTTGTAATGATAAACACTTGAGTTTATCTGAGTCCTCGCCTGCGCGGCACAGGGGCGCGGGGGTATGACGACAAAGGGGACTGAGACAGGTGCGGGCGGCGATAGTGACCTCCTGTTGGAACGAAGTTCCATTCAATTTTGGTAGACATTTGCTAGACATACATTAACATAAATATATTATAATAAAACATCATGTCGAAACAAAATTGAAAATATAAACGATAAATATCACATTTTGGACTTGCAGTAGCCCAATCAATAAATACTCCATAATTTTGGTAAAAGCAAAAACTTATTTGTAAAACTAAATTTTTACATTTTTGTTTATTTTATTTTAAGTTATTTTTGTACCTCTTATGTTTTTTAAACCCATCAACTTCTAAAAACATTTTTATAGTTAGTACTTAAAAAAATGGCTTCCATGTATTGTATTTGCAAAAGGTTGTGTAGTCTTGTTATCTATGTATTTACTTAAAAATGTTATATAGCTTTGTAAATTTAAAGGGTGTCTTTTAAAAGGAGGCCAATAAATACTTTGGTACTAATTAAAAAAAGGTGCTTTATAAATTGTCAACAAATTTTCCATAAATAAATATTAAACGAATATTATAATAAACGTTTTTATTTAAGTTAATTGTTTTATTTTTCTTTGATTCCGCATTCACTTTCCGTACTTATAGAGCTACTACTATAGAACTATGACAGTCTATATTATTATAGGGACGATCCACAAATTACGGTGACCACCTCCAGATCGATGAAGTGTGATAATGTGTGACAAGGGCCGAAGAAGGGTCCCAAATTTTGTGACGTCTTTGAGAAAATATTTTATATTTGAGTACTACAATACTGTCCCGTATAAAGTCCCTAGAGCAGAGAAGATATAAGGGAGCGCAAATACCCAACACCCTACCAAACACCCTCTTCTTAGTTCACACTTAAGAGGAGAAGGAGACCCTGACAAGCCAGGGTTATGGGTCAGGCACCGGGTCACGCATCCTTACCATCCATGTAGCTCAGGGACTAATATACGAGTCGGTAATAGTAATCAAAACCAAGGCAAACATGAAGCTGCACGAGAGCGTGCCCCATGCGGTGGCAATCTCACGGCACACGGGGACCTTCACATACTACGCTGACGACAAAGACGACGCCATCGGTCGGTTCGTGCGGCGAGCGTGGGCTGCATCACCGAAGACCATCCGAGATTTCAACCTACAGATGACCATCAGGGACAGAAATGCGGCCGTTGTGGAGGCTCTGGGCCGAGAGGAGGCAATTTAGGTAAATGGCAAAAGGCAAATAGGCAAACACTCGATGTCGAGTCGATTACTAGCGGAATCCCAACCGGTAGTGATCGGCTCTACAGACGAACACTAGAATTAGATTTCAAATGTACCCAACTCCCCCCTATTTTCCTCTTCTCCTTATCCAAGAAATGTGTAAAAAAAAAGATAATTGTAATGACAAAGATCACGGACCCCGGAGTCTGGGAGTGGCTAATTTAAATAACAATAAAAAAAAAGTATTGCAATACTCAATTTAAATTGCAAAATTTGTGACGTCACACTAGGTATCTCCCAGCTTGTCTTACAAAAGAAATTATGAATTAAATTAAGGATGGCTCCATATATAAAAATAAATGTTTGTCTGTCCATTCTATAAAGATCATAGTTTACGATTCTAATAATCGTAAACTATGATCTGTAACAAAGTTGTTGTGCATGACCCATAGAAGGTATCTGAGTTGGTACGACCAATTTTAGACAGGTGGCGTAGCAAGGTACTTACAGCTAGTTTTTGACGGGAAAACTGCTTTTGGTGTACCACAAAGATATTTTGTGGGCTATGAAAATGATACCCTCTAGCACTTGGCTCCCATGAATCTAATACCATGGGATTAATGGACAATGTTTTCGCCTCTTTAATTAATCAAAAGTTATCAGATTCTGAGTTCTCCCGATCGGCAGTCGCCGTTCTCCCAACTAGACCCAGGCGCGGTCCCAGCCTCGAATTTCGGAGGGGGTCACCAGTAAGCAGCCTCAGGTTTTGGCGGGGGTCACAAGTAGAAATACAATAAATCGAGCAAAAATACTACTTACTAGTAGCGCCCCAAGATTTTACCCGCGTAGTTTCCGTGCTAGTTTTTATGGGTTCGAGTCGGCAACATGGAAATGTAACATCGCAACGGGTAAAAATCACACCCAGAGATTTAACGTGATATATCACGTGTAAAATACACCTAATGGACGTTTACCGAAGGTCTATTTTACACCTATCTACCGTTAACGTTTATTAACGCGATAATTAATGGTACATGTACGTACATACATTGACAACGAATAGTGATAGGTAAAACGTCCGACATTCACCGCCTCTACAACCGACTAGAATGAAAAGAGGCCACAACATAACGGGAAACCGTTAGTGTGGCCCCAGTATAAGAACCGGTATATCATCAAGAAAAGCTACAAAATCACTGCCTAAAGCGTCTACCGCCTTAAAGTTATTAAAAAAAATACAGTTTCACGCGCTCCCGGATGTTAAATACAAAGCGACAATAAATACAAAGAATACATATATGTGACAATAAATAGGTACAAAAATACAAAGCGAATGAATACTTAACATGTTTTGAATACTTAACAGTGTGAAACTAGATCCCACACTATGGTGACCTGTTTTGTGGGATCCAGGCTAATTTTATGCAAGTAAAAAAATAAACTGAAACGACTCTAAAAAAATAGATATTATTATTTTATTTACAAACAATTAAGTAAATTTTCTCCAAAAAACAAATTTTCAGATACTCGAATTCTAGAATTTTATAATTTTGGTTAAGTTTATCATCACGTCATACAGATATAATAGATATATTAAATGTATAATATAAACACTTATGCTTTACATACCATTGCAATTTTTCCAACATACAACCGAATTGAGAACCTCCTCCTTTTATGTCAATTAAAACTATTATATGCCTTAAATTAAGAAACTTGCACATTTCATAGATTTTTTTTTAATCAAGAGTTTTGTGATGGAGGAGTCAATACCTAAGTGTTAATGTTGAGATGAGTAATGTGTGTGTATGTATAGTACAATAACGCCGCGACATTATTTATGCGCGCACTCGGCGTTCGTAAGCACGTCAACTCGGGCAAGCGGCCGGCGCCCCTGTGATTTTAGTGCACCCGGGTGGACCCGAACGAGTAGGTTAATATCTCGCGCCGTATAGCGAGTGGTGAGGGTGTGCTAAAACACCTTATATCTCTGGGTGACAAGCGTGCTTGGTGATGATTTGGACTTGTCATGTTCAAATAGCTGCGTGTCTTTGTGCTGTTATGTGGCCGGCATGTTACTTAATATCAGGCACATGTCCTGTTCGTCTTGTCAATCTAAACTAAAAAAAAAATGTGTTAGAGAAATTTGTTAAAATTGGCAAGGTTAATTTGCAAAGAAAATGGGTTATTGTAATTCATAATAAATAAAGTTTATCTACAGTAGATTTGTTCAAAACTTCCTTTGATGATGCAAATCAACAATTACTGGCCTGGGAAGTCTTCTAGAACATTGATTCCGCGATATTGATAATGAATTAGTGATGCCCAAACATGATTACGAACTCGAATAAATAACATTTGATTGGTTATGCTTATTCGAGTCCAATAGGTTTGTCAACGTCAAACAAAAGACCAAAATGAAGGTATTTTTATACTCAGAGTATTAAAAAACGTCAAAAATAAAATATTCCATTTCTTTATTAGTGGCTAATAGTTACATTAAACCTCTGCAATTGACAAATAAACACATCTCGTCACGAAATAAAAGTGAAAAAATATATATACCTATTTGGATTAAAAAAAAATACATTTAGGTACAATGCGGTATTCTTAACGCCGTCGGCGTCGTCTACTAGGTGTTCATCATCATCATCATCAGCCGCAATACGTCCACTGCAGAACATAGGCCTCCCGGACCCTAGATTTCCACAACGAACGGTCCTGCGCAACCTGCAACCAGCGGTTTCCAGCGACCTTTGTGAGGTCATCTGTCCATCTAGTGGGAGGCCGTCCAACACTGCGTCTTCCGGTTCGTGGTCGCCATTCGAGAACCTTTCTTCCCCATCGGTTGTCAATTCTGCGAGCGATGTGGCCTGCCCATTGCCATTTCTACTAGGTGTTACAACAAGTTAATGCTGATTTAATAACCATTCTTGCAAACTCTGAAGTAAGGAACGTTTTTAAATAAAGTCACTATAACTTTGAGTAGGTTATCTGATGCTAACCAATCTACCCACAAAGACACAAAGTGGTCTCCAATTGTGAAGCAGAAATTATAAAATCTAAGGATTTTAAAATTTCTGTGTTTTTTTTTTTAAATTCCAAGCATTATTAGAATGTGCTCAAATGTAGGACAAAGATTTTATCTTCAAACTTTCACATAGTATTAGTAGAGTTGGATGAGACTAAAACAGGGTCATGTGGCGTCCATGAAAAGAGGACTATCCTCAGCAGTGGTTAGTAACCAGTATCAACCACAGCTGAGGATACAGGCTGAATAGTGATGAAAAAGTACCTACTACGTATGTGCATATTGAAGAAGACAAACCACTTAGTATCGAATATCGACCTAGCAGTGGTGCAATAAAAATCGAATAAACTGTTCAAATCGAACATAAAACATCGAATAATCATTTGGCCATAACTTTTTTTCACTACACAGCTAACCTTTGCCATGGCATTCGGGCTATCTGTCTATTTTATCGTGTTTTGATGATTTGTTTACAAATACTTTGTGTGGAATTATAGTTTGGTTTGATCACTTCAGTTTTATTGATGTAACGACTTCGAGAGCAGTTTACTTAAAGTTCTTATGATTGTTTTAGTAGCTAGGTAGGTATTTAATACTTCGATGTGAGTAATTTTTTCTAAATGCCTTGTTCTCTATATTAATAATCTGAGTTTATAATATTTGTTTAATTTTTTTGTGTTCATATAATGAATAAATATTAACCAACATGTAAGCAAGTCCAACACCTGGTGGTAAGCTACTTACTCGTTTTTCTGTAACATCATAGTAGGAGATCCCGCTATACAACGACCGTCACCGAGCTGATTATTGGATTGAAAGAAGTGAAGGAACTGTTTTATATGTAATTTAATATGTCAAGAAATATATTGCAAATGGGTTGCCTAAAAAATGACAGTCCAGAGTATGATTAATTAACAATTAAAAATATATTTTTTAAATATTTCACTGATATTGATTGAATTTTAGAAAAAACTATATAACATAACTTATTATTTTGGCTTTACTCAGTGTTCATGAAATATCATTACGAAATTCAACCCCTAAGGGTGTAAAAACCGGGATGGAAGTTTGTATGAAACATTATATTCCTTAAATGTATTCGCATAAAATTTCGCACAAATTGAGCATGATCAAAATAATGAATTATGTATTACAGTATTTTTCAAAACTCAACCTCCAAAGGGGTGAAATAAGGGATGAAAGTTTGTTTGAAACTTTTTATTGTTTGAAAATATTTACATGAGATTTCGTAAGCACTGAGTAAAGCCAAAATAATAAGTTATGTTATATAGTTTTTTCTAAAATTTAATCTATTTAAGTGAAATATTTAAAAAAATAATTTTTAATTGTTAATTATCATATTCTGGACTGAAATTTTTTAGGCAACCTATTTGCAATATATTTTTTGACATTAAATTACATATAAACACTTTTTTATTTTGGCTTTACTCAGTGTTCATGAAATATCATTACGAAATTCAACCCCTAAGGGTGTAAAAAACGGGATGGAAGTTTGTATGAAACATTATATTCCTTAAATGTATTCGCATAAAATTTCGCACAAATTGAGCATGATCAAAATAATGAATTATGTATTACAGTATTTTTCAAAACTCAACCTCCAAAGGGGTGAAATAAGGGATGAAAGTTTGTTTGAAACTTTTTATTGTTTGAAAATATTTACATGAGATTTCGTAAGCACTGAGTAAAGCCAAAATAATAAGTTATGTTATATAGTTTTTTCTAAAATTTAATCTATTTAAGTGAAATATTTTAAAAAATAATTTTTAATTGTTAATTATCATATTCTGGACTGAAATTTTTTAGGCAACCTATTTGCAATATATTTTTTGACATTAAATTACATATAAAACACTTTTTATCCAATAAACAGCTCGGTGAAGGTGAAGGTCGTTGTATAGCGGGATCTTAGACTATCATGATGATATTTTGATTAATAACGGCTTAAAATACTTGATACTGTACTATGCTTGCTATTCTAATGTCAGTGCTAAATTTTACGGAGCTCAAACGTCACCGTTCAAATCATAAAAGTGTATGTACAGTTTTTACGATTCCTAAATCTCATACTAAATGCATATTGATGTTATTTTAATTCGTTGAGCGAAAAAACTTGCAGTCGAAACTAGCCCTTTTAATGAGTAAAAAACATCCTTATTTAAACAAAATTGTATAGTATAGTACCTATTTGTTAAGTTCACTTTAAGTACATTTATTTGTTTATTTTCAGAATGTCGACACATTATTTCGTGTTGCTCCTGACCATATTTTTGCGCCTAGTTTCGTCATCAAACGATTGCCATGCTTGTCTCGAAGGCGTTTGCTATTCGAAAACAGCGATTCTAGATGGTTATCGGTTCTCAGGACAACTAGCCGTTGATAGAACTGAAAATATCGTCTACTTTCATTATGAAGACAGTCAGTCAAAGGACCACACCGCAGCCTTCTACTTAGATGACATTCGATTTAAAATTATTCCGAATATTGAATTTTCATTCGCCCGAACTGTCGATCAATCGAACCGAAACGCTTACATCGGAGGAGCTAAAGGAATATATAAATACAACCCTATTTCTAATACTACAACACAATACGGACTTTTCGATAAAACAATTTGGCATATGCAGTACAAAAATAAACTTTACTACACAGTGTTACAAACGAAAGGACTGTACACATTCGAGAATAAAAAAATCGATAAGTATTTCCGCAATTTCGAATTATACAATCGATGATTTTGTAATCGATACTCGGGACGATATCTATTTTCTGAGCGAATCTAACGTGTATCGTTTTAAAAAAGGCGCGAAACAAGCAACTGTCATAGCTGATGACATTTATTCTCTGTCCATAGACAAATTTGGCACAACACACTTTGTACATAGCAGCAAAAGAGGTTTATATAAATTGGATTCGACAGGAGGTTTCTATGAAGTTGGAGTTTTTGGAAATGGCTTACCAATGAAGTCTGTATTTGATAACAATAATAATATAATATATCACGAGAATAATAGCAATAAGTTATATTACTTAATGCCAAATTACGGGCGTTGTATGGTATCAAGGAGGTCCCTTAGGAAGTCCAATAATATAGAACAAGACAAAAATGAAGCAACACAAGTTGTCATTCAGCGTATTAGCTGACTAATGAAAAGGCATCGTTAATAGAGTAAGCACATATTATATTTATTTATTCTTAGAAATAAAATCTTGGAAAAACCGTTTCATTTTCGTGACTTTTCTTTTATCATACCACATTAGGTATTTTATCGTTTTGAATTGAATTGGCTTATAGGTACTAAGATCGGAATAAAACATGCATGTTTTATATTTCTAGAAAAGATTTCGCTAAATAAGTACCTACTCGGTTTTTTTCATATTTTTTGTCGTCGATTATCTAGCCTACATCTTTATGAACGAAAACGAAAAAAAAATATTACTATTTATTTTGAGTTTTCAAAGACCAAGATTTTTAATACAGCTGCTTCAATTCTAAGATCAATTCCTAATATCGCACATTAGCATAAATGGTATTACAGAAATCATCTAATACTTATTTCTGGTTGACGAACGCAGTGGAGTGGTAGGTAATGGTTTGGCTCATGTTCCAATAGTTATGTGACATTGCTGTTACGGGAAGACGTATTGCTTACCATCAGGTGTCTGTATTATCATACCCGAGCGTAACGCTAGATTTCAATTCACAGCCCACGAAAATTCTGTCTAGGCGAGAAAAAGAAATTTTCACTTTTAAAAAAAAAAAAAAAAAAAGTATTTTGTACCCTACATTACCATGTAAACTATCAACGAAAATTGGTTTGAATGATATCTAGTAAGTAGTTTTATTTTAACCCATTCAATTTCAAGTGACTTTTGTTATGAAACCAGTTTCCTAAACCCAATATTTAATATAGCTAACATACAAACTTTACGCGCGACGCATAAAAAATACGACACTGTGACGTCACGCTTCAGTAGGTAGTGTTTTTGTATGAAGCGTTTTTGGGAGAGGCCAAAATTGTGATTTTAAAATCGTGATATCACGGGAAGTATTTAAGAAACCAATTTCTTTCTAGATCAGAGACTAGATGCTACAGATTCTTTCACCTATGTTTCAATGATTGAGTAGCTTTTTAATGGCACATTAAATCAAAAATGAATCGTAATGCCGTTTGTGATCATTCCCCACAGCCTTGACGCTCTTATCACAAAAGTGGAGTCAAACCCAAAGAGTTTACAAATACCGATATCTAAGGTCAAAACTCTTCGTTCTTGGTACGTTCGTTCGTTTTTGGAACAACAGCCATGAAACGATGTAATTTTTTTGAGCTACGAGCATTCCGATAGAAAAAGTGGTCAAGTGCGAGTCGGACTATGAAGGTTTCCGTAGCAGCAAGTAACATATTATAAAAGTTCTTGTCGTTCGTTGTTACTTTAATCAGTGTTTTATCGATAGTGAATTTATGACGTATTAAAATAAAACTACTTAATAGATCTCATTCAACCCAATTTTCGTTGATAGTTTACATGGTAATGGACATCATACACTTTTTTTATTTTTGTCATTCTCTTATTTTAGAAGTTACAGTTGGAGAAGTAAGACCGAGGACCGGGCTGAGTGGCGTATCATAGGGGAGGCATATGTCCAGCAGTGAACGAATACAGGCTGATGATGATGAGAAGTTACAGGGGGGGGGGACACATTTTACTACTTTGGAAGAGTCTCTCGAGCAAACTATTCAGTTTAAAAGAAATGTTAAGAGCCTCAATATCATTTTTGAAGACCTATCCATAGATAACCCACACGTATGGTTTTGATGAAATTTTTTCTGAGTTTCAGTTCTATGTATGGGACACCCCTAAAATTTATTGTTTTTTAAAAAATATGCGGTTCACAGAATACATTTACTCACTAAGTTTCAAAAGTGGCTGTGACATACGGACGGACAGACAGACAGACAGACATGACGAATCTATAAGGGTCCGGTATTTTGCCATTTGTCTACGGAACCCTAACTATGGTATTAGATCATGCAGATCACTATGCTGTTATGTAGCAGGGATGTTGCCTACCATCAGTCACATGTCCTGCTCGTCACTCTATGCTATAAAAATGTATTTAAATAAGTAACGATAATAATAAGGTTTAGACCTTATTATTTAGATTTCAGTCTCTAACCACACTAGCTTTCGATTATAGAAGGTATATACATACATACATATACGTAGGTACATCTATCTGCGTCGCCACTGTTTATATTTAGCAAGCCGTGCCAAATCTACGCACAATCTGAGACCTAGGTCCTTAATTTATAGACCTGGTTGAGGCTACAGTCAACTTTGGTTCATTTGTAATTCATGCACTACTGCGGTCAAGTACGAACCGTGAGGCGTGCTTTGGTTGTTCAATACAAGAACTTGGTGTTTAAATTACGAAGAAATACGAGGTGAAAACATTTGGCGGTAACAGGGCGTTAAGATGTTGAGTTTTTAAAGTTAAAACGTTTTTTTTTTAACTATAATAGGTTCGCACTTGACCACCGTCTCGCCTGATGTTAAGCGATGATGAGATCTACGATGGAGCGTGCTTACCTAGAAAAAACCGATTCACTCTCGATTTGAAGACACCAAGATTGTAACCATCAGGGAAAACCCATTCAGGCAACGCATTCCAATAGACGTTCTTATCACAAACGTGGAGTCAAATCTCTTCGTTCGCGTTTTTGGAACATCAACCATGAAACGTAAGTATTTTTATATATTTATAGTTTATAGTATAGAGTGACAAGACGAGGCGGACATTTGACTGATGTGCATGATGGTAAGCAACATGACTGCCCAAAACATCACAGTGACACACAGCTATTGGAACACGAAGAGACCAAATTATTAGCATCGCACTCTAAACCGGAGATATAAGGTGTTTTATCTCTTAGCTCAGTGAATTCGCTGAAACATTGTCCTTCAAATCGGACCACAGTATTGTTTGTACACCACTGTTTGGTGGCAGAATAATTGGCTAATGTGTGGTACTTCCACACACGGACTCTGCAAACAGGGCTCTTTGCAGAGTCAAAAAAGGTATAGGCAAAAAATAATGGTAGCGCTACCATTATTTTTTTAAAATAAAGATTGACGAGACGATCAGGACATGTGCCTGATGGTAAGCAACATGCCTGACACATAACAGCACAGTGACACGCAGCTATTGGAACATGAAGAGTCCAAATCATAGCACTGCACTGCGCTCGTCACCCAGAGATCTAAGATCTTATATCTCTAAGCCCTGTAATTTATCTGGAAACATTGCCCTTCAAACCGGAACACAGTAATGTTTGCACATTACTGCTTGGCGGTAGAATAACTGGCAAAGGTGTGGAACTTCCCCAGGCGGTCTCTGCCAAGAGTCCGACCATTACAAAACCATTATTACTATGATGTTGAATTAATTAAAGTTAAAACTGTATATACTTCTCATTCAGATTTTTTCGTAGGCTGGAAGTTAACCTGACCCGTCATGCTTTGAGGTGAACGGCTCGATCAAGTGAACTCGGGACCGCTTAGTGTACCCGAGCGAGAAAGATAGGTACCGACTGTCAGCTGCTCTTCACTGCTGTATCGCTGTGTTTACTACATTTTTTTTCTTAAATTAGCCACTCCACAGACTACGGGGTTCATGTGACCTTTGTCATTTGGGTTCTTTTTTTAAACATATATCTTGGATTAATAGAAGAAAAAGAAAATAGAGGGGAGTAGGGAACATAATAGATAGTTAACCATCGATATAAACCATTGGATGTGCCCTGAGCACCTTGAAATTGGTAATAAACTGCGTCTGTGTGTATCTAGTGTGTTGTGGTGGTGTGTGGAACACATCACCAATTTACGAGTAAGTACCTACTTGACTCCTAGAATCGCTAGCGGCGAGGTATGCTGTGCTTCCAATTAACTATTTTGGTTGTTGGCAACAAATAGTGATAAGTAAAATTCGATCGATTCTGGATTCGATCCCCACCCAGTGCAAATGTTTGTGTGATGAATTCAAATATTTGTACTGTGCCTGAGTGTTTTATATGTATAATAAGTATGTATTTAAAATATATAAGTATTATATCAGCTATCTTGCTTCCATAGTACAAGCTTTGCTTAGTTTCATTAGTTAGTTAGGGTCAGATGGTGTTGTGTGTGAAATGTCTACCTATATTTAATTTAGAAAATTACTTCAACACTTCGTTAATTATCATTATTAGAACTTTGGAAGAGCACTAGTCATTGCAACACAGGGTATCCTACAGCAATGACTAGTGTCAGAATGTAGAAATATGTCCAGAATGTACTCGATTTTGTTGAATTAACTTTCAGATGTACACCGATAATTAAATATATTGCCCATGTATTATGAAATATATGCATCGAGAAAATCATTTCATGTCGTAAAATTGTCTAATGTAATTATTATTTTTGTTACAAAATAAATTTATTATTATTATTATTTATTTAAAAAAAATGTCCAGCGTTCACCGCTTCTTACAACCGACTAGAATGGAAGGAGTGAGCTCACTTTTCCCTACGATTACAAACAAGATTCCATGCGCCCTGAAGTTTGAAAGGGCAATCTTTGGATTGGCGCTAGTCCGATTTCAACTATGGAGCCGATCATTATCGGTTGAGATTCCGCTAGAAATCGCCTCGACATCATTTGCTACTATTTTGTTTCACATCACACATCAACAGCCCATTAAATGTTCCCACTGCTGGGAATCGGGCCTTCTCTCGTAAGCAGAGAGTTAAGGCCATAAGTTTGTTTACCACATTCCATTTAAATGTTATAATTGTCATTATTATTTGTCCATAAGCTCCGGAAAGAGTACTTACCACTACTAACTACAGAGATTTCTTCTCCTTTTGGATGTTGGTTAAAAAATGTAAACACTTCCCTCATGTTGTAAAATAAGCGAGCAATTGAGCATGGAAGCTGAGTAAGATACCGTCCTAGGATGAAATAACGAGCGTTAGATGTAGAGTGTACGCAGCGTAATCCTTTGTCAGCGTAGCCATTTTTTTAAAACATTATGTCCTACAGCTAAATAATATTTAGGTACTATTAAGTTAGGTAGTCTCTCTCTATAATTTATTTTCTCCAAAAAAACAGAAACCGACTTCAATTTAAAATTAAATTCAGGCTATCGACCAAATTTTATAAGAATCTACGTCGACAAAATACATGAAAGCAAATTTTCGATAAAATTTATCCTCCTCTGAACTATGATATACCCAAAGAGTTTCCATATACTACGAATAGAGTTAGATTTTCCGCACGGTTCCTTTGTGTCAATCGTAAGCAGATGACATGCATACTTTTTATGGCAAATGTGCAGCAACAAAAGTATGACACTTCCACAAGAGCGACAAGGAAAGAAAGATGCTACCCGTACTTTCGGTATAAAGCGTTTGTGCCAACTCTATACATCATAGTATATGTAAACTATTTGGATATACCAAACAAAAAAATAAGCATCGAAAATCTCAATATGAGTTGAAATCGCGAAACTTAAGAAACTATATTCACTGAAATTTTAAATCCTACTCGTAGGACAAAACAGGCCACGTTACGCATCTGTACGATAATCTCGTTTGATTTCTTCATGGGTAATATATCTGAGCCTCCCCCACTCCCCATGCTATAAAACTTATAAGAAATAACACAGCATAGAGGCGCCATGCGCAAGGTGCTATGAATTCCGGGTAAGATTAAAGATGCCACGATGTAGCGTAATAGCTGCAGTGACAATATACAGCGTTCTTATCTTAATTTTCATATAAATTCGGCTGTAGCGCTGGGGAAGTGTAAATTCTGGGGTTACTGAGTGAGAGAGAATATAGAAAGCGAATGGGGGCGTAAAAATAAAAAAAGTAAATGCGTTTTTCGCGCCATTGACGTAGAAGAACGACGCATCGGCAATATTACTAAAAATATAAATGTAAAAGATTGGATGTTTGTTGCTCAATCATTTCGCAACACCTGAACGGATTGCGTTAAAATTATGAACGAAGATAGATTATAGCCTGGAATAACACATAGGCTACTTTTAATCCCGGTAAAGTAACGGGAACGGTACGGGTAATGGCCATGGGGCGCTGCTAGTAAGTCTAATAAAACCAGCCCTAAAGAGCTTGCTTTGCTTTTATACTAAAATGATCCAAAATATGACTATCAAAACAGGAAAAGACAACGATAGCCTTGTTCGAAAATTACTTCAGAATCTGGAACATTGCCGCAAAGTTGATAAATAATCGGTTTTTATCGGATACACTTCGGGGAGTGTGCAACTGATCTGCATTAACAACATTGCTTTTTTTGAATCGGAGTGCTCGTAACATTGGTACTTGAATAACAGCAAAAAAAAGTCTTTATCCGTTAAGAAAATAGAAACAAATTTGTATTGAATATCCTATTTAAATGAATGACTTCCAATTACTTTTTTCTTTTGTACTATAACCACTGTTCATGGCCGTAGAAAGCCACACACAACACCACCACCACACTCGTATTTTACCGACAATTTGGGAGCTACTTTACAAAAGCTGGCTAGTTCCAATAATTTGTCACTGAAACTGTGAGTGGTGTAGACTTTATCGTAAACTTGAGTAAATTTCAGACCCCTTATTCTCTAACGCCAAATCTTATTACTTAATCATAGCATGACAATACATAAATGGAAAAAATATTTTTATTATTATCTAAGTATTTGGAAAAAATATTTAAATCTCTTTGAAGAGACTTGGCTCTAAAAGTCTAAGCTTTGGAACGCGTTGCCTGAATAGGTTTTTCCTAATGGTTACAATCTTAGCGTTCTCAAATCAATAGTGAATCGGTTTCTTCTATGTAAGCACGCTCCATCGTGGAACGCATCATCGCAAAATATCGAGCGCGATGGCGGTCAAGTGTAAATCTATAAAAGATAACAAAACAAAAAAAAAATATTGCCCTATAGTGAAATTATTATTTTAAAATGAATGTATCACGATGACTTTAAAATTTATACCTAGTAAGTAGTGATACAATTCCTTGCAAATCCTGCCTGAGAAAGTAATACTTATACATTTACTAGTTATTCTACCGAGAATCAGTGATATACAAACATCAGTGTGCTCTGATTTGAAGGGCAATGTTTCCAGAGAAATTACAGACATAGAAATAAATAATCTTACATCTCTGGGCTGAGGTTTAGTTAAAACCCTGTTTGAATTCAATACGAAAAAAAATCTAGGTGACGAGTGCCGTGCGGTGCTAGATAATGATTTGGACTCTTTATGTTCCAATAGCTGCGAGATACTGTTATTGCAAATGTCCTGCTCACCCTGTAACTTGATACAATAAAAGTTTTATCAGAATTGTTCTTCGTTTTGAGTTATGTGATTACGGAATAAGGGTCCAGGAAGGGTGAGGCTATTAAGGAGTTAAAAGGTGGTAAAACTTTTATGAATAGGAAGTCAAAAGCTGTGTAAGGGCTGTAGCAGACAAGTAGCTTTTACCGATATTTCGCTACAGCACCGATCTAAGTGACATTTCTTTAGTTCCTGTAACCTTCATGTCAAGTAACAGGTTTATTGGTCTCTGTAACCTTTGCGACAAGGAACAGGGTTTTGGTCACTTTCGTGACAAGCAATAGGTTTTTTGGATTGTAATGTTTGGTGTTGATGGTGAAAGAATAAAACATGTTATTATTAGCTCAGTTTATTCAATGAATCTTATAACTAAACGTATTCTTAAGCTAACTTATGCTAGCTCAGCACTACGTAATTTAGGGCGCGCGTGTAACCTAGATTTAGAATATAGCACTGTCAGGATTGTTGCGACAGTTTTACGCGAACACCTCAGGATCATACAACTTTTGTGGCAAGCAATAGGTTGGTTTCTGTAACCACAACCTTCGTGACTTCAAACAGCTCTTTTTGTTTCCTGTAACCTTCGTGACATGCCACTGTTTTTATTTTTGAAGTGAAAACTTATTTAGGCGTGCCACAGATTTTTTCACGGTCTATGAATTAAATTCTAGCATCACGGTCGAGAATGATAAGAAATCTTCGAGTAAGCACGGGGCCATGATCATAGGCGTATGGCATGACCACGTCCTCCTGTTTTACTCGTTATTTTCACTTCTATTGGCAGTTCCAATGACAGCCAATTTTTTGAGGTTTAAGAACATTTATTAATCTCAATTGAATTACAATAAATTCTCTTACTGAGATTACAAGCTTAACATATAACATGCATAATATTTAATTCTGCTGCAGCAGCGCACAGCAAACAGCGAGTTCCATTCCAGTACAAAACATCTGTCGTTGTATCGCATTTTAAGTTTTTTTTTTTGACTACTACTATAACTCTTTTTCTGCAATCCCTCATGAAGGCCACATAGCATAGATAAGTATTTATAACTGTATTTAATTGACTTTTCAAATTTTTATTATTTATGGCTTGACTTTAAAATAGATATTCAATTCAATTCAATTCAATTCATTTATTCATACCATAAATTCATAAGAACACTTGGTAACGTCATTTACAAAAAGGCAAAGAATCTGTGTACATAATATGATAAAATAACAACGTCAAAAAAGAATAAAGCAGCTGTAAAGGGGCCTAGTCAATTACATGCAGCTGTAAAAAGGCTTTGTCGAAGGCAATATAACAAATAATCAATACACACAGTATACAGATACTACATTAGTACAAACAATGTAACATCAAAAGTCTCTTATCTTATCTCATCTTAAAAATCTATTATTTTACCTTATTACAAGATTCTAATTTCAACACATTTCTCTTCCATACGTTACTATCTTTAACAAAGTCGTCTATATTATAATATGCCTTGCTCAATAGGTAGCTTTTTATTTCATTTTTAAACTTGGTTTCTTTGAGGCCTTCCACTTGTACAGGGATTGCATTATAGAAGCGAATACCATTACATTTGAAAGAGTTATTTGTTTTCTGAAGTCTGCACTTAGGAAATACAATTTTGTGTTTATGGTGCGCTTTTGGATTCAGATCAGTTAATTTCTGCAGACGACTTCGATTTTTTCTTACATACATTATACATTCATAAATATACAATGAAGGGACTGTTAATATGTTAATAGTTTTGAACATCTCCCGTACTGATTCTCTAGGTGATAAATTATATAGACCACGGATTGCTCTTTTTTTGCAATATGAAAACAGAGTTTCTGTCCGCAGCCGAACCCCATAATAAGATCCCGTAGGACATAATACTGTGAAAGTAGCCAAAATAAACAAGCCTAGCTGTTGCAACGTCTGATATTTTTTTTAATTTGACGAACTGCGTGGGCAGCTGAACTGAGTCGATCAGCTAGTCTCTCTATGTGAGGACCCCATTGAAGCTTTGAATCTACTGAAATACCCAGAAAACAAGTAGATTGTACAGGTTCGATAAGTTCATCCTTCAGTCTTATATCAAGTTTACCGCACATTACATTGCATATTTAATTGCCTACAAAAGTATTTTCTAAACATATTGTTTATTTTATAACTGATCACGTAGATTTTTTAGATCCTGTAACCTTCGAATCATGTAACAGGTTTTTTGGTTCCTGTAACCTTCGCGATATCTAATAAGCCTTTCGATTTCTGTAACCTTGGAGACATTTAATAGGTTTGTTAGTTAATATAACCTTTATGATAAGTATAACATATTTTTTACTTAGTTCATGTAACTTGAGTAAATATTTTGAAATAGCAGCGTCTCACGCTTTCACCCGCATAGTTCCCGATTCCGTTACTTTCCTGGAATAAAAAATAGGCTATGTGTTACTCCAAACCATTATCTATCTATGTACCAAAATTTCAACCGATTCCCTTCAGTAGATTTTGCGTGTAAGAGTAACAAACACACATAAATCAATCCAGGGCCGGATTTATCAGGGCAGGATAATAATCTTGTAATCGATAACCCAGGTTAAGTCTCTATTGTCCCACACACAAACACCCTCCCCCCACACACACACCCTCACATACACACACACACACACATTCATGCACACACTCATAAACACATGCCACATAATATCACACACACTATTATGTTCTTTTAGTTTTTACTTTTATAGATTTAATACCTACACTGCTGTCCATTCAATGTGTTTAAGCTTACAAAATTGTACATAAATATGTTATAACTATGTACCAACTGTAAGGGTGGAGCATACTACTCATCTTAAGTTTGCAGGGCTTTGCCCTTTTATTAGGGAGTCAGTTTACTCTATTATTAACCTGTGTCAATGTTTTATTTTATATTCTTTTCACGTAAGTTAAGTGTACCTCTTTTATGAATAAACTTTTATTATTTATTTTATTAGTATTATTATGGAGGCCATCCGTTTGTGGAGGCCCTGGGGCATATGTCCCGGTTGCCCTCCCCTAAATTCGGCCCTGCATCCATCGATACATTCTAACAAACGTTCGCGTTTATAATATTAATATCTACAGACAGCAGATTAATATTCTTGCCCTTTCTTCTATCGGACTTCTCGTTCCACAAAAGAGCGACATCGTTTCATGGTTGATGTTCCAAAAACACGAACGAAGCGATTTGACTCCACGTTTGTGATAAGAACGTCTAGGTTGTGGAATGCGTTGCCTGAGTGAGTTTTCCCCGATGGTTACATTCTTGGTGTCTTCAAATCGAGAGTGAATCGGTTTCCTCTAGGTAAACACGCTCTATCGTAGATCGCATCATCGCTTAACATCAGGCGAGATGGAGGTCAAGTGCGAACCTATTATAGTTAAAAAAAAAGTAAATAAATAGCAGAAGATAAAAGTAGCAGTGGTGTGCTATGGCCCTTACATTGAGGTCATAACTTTGTAACATTGTAAACCTTTCATACTGTCCTATTGAATAAAGTTAAAGTTAATTTATTTACTCAGTGGCGTAGCGTGGGTTTTTGCCGCCCGGGGCCGACCGAAAATTCGCCGCCCCCTACTTTAATTATATATGTATACATAATTTAAAGTTCAAGTATTATTATATTCAATACCTAACTAATATAGCTACATCGTCCATCTTTTTGCAACTCAAGATAATACGGTTATATTTTTTTATAATTTGGTTTAAAAATGTGTTATTCTTTTTAGGGTTCCGTAAAACGTAAAAACGGAACCCTTATAGATTCATCATGTCAGTCTGTCTGTCTGTCCGTCCGTCCGTATGTCAGAAACACATTTTGCCGAAACTATGATAACTACACTGTTGAAACTTGGTAAGTAGATGTATTCTATAAACCCCATTAAGATTTTTATAAAAATGTTTTAAAAACAATTAATTTTGGGGATACTTAGAACTGAAACTAAAAAGTTGTTGAAGTGAAAACTGCTTTTGGCACGCCTTCACAGATTTTTCGTGGTCTGTGAATTGAATTTTAGCGTCACGCTCGGGTATGATAAGAGATTTTCAAACTCGGGACACTAGAGCGAGAAACAAAATACAGTGAACAAGCGTCAAAGCGAGAAAGATAATATAGTCTCTGTCTTTATTATATTTATGTCTTTTTATCGCGAAATTAGTTTCTTACCACATTAATTGAACTTGTCACGAAATATTAAATTTGCTATGCACATCCATTGGAAAAAAGTTTTTGTTGTAATATACTCGTATTACTGTTTTATCACAGCACTTACACTACGTAAACACACAAAATCATATCTATTTTCATCACAACACTTAGACATACACTATAACACAACATTTATATGCATTTTTAGCGCAACACTTATAAAATAAATAAATAGCACATACTAAAAACTTTGCTAGTCAAAAGTTATTTCCGACCCGCGTAATTTTTTTTTAAATTTATTCTTCACCTTCTTGTAAATAAACTATGTAGCAATTTAAGTTAAATGTAAATTACTCATTAGCCTAGACTTAATACATTAGGCTTGTAATAAGTATAAGAATCCAAGGAAACTTGGTGAATAAATTTAGAAAAAAATAATCTTGGCCATAAATTCCACAGAGTAAGTAAAATACAGTAGTCATACAGCCGCATGTTATTGTCATGTTGCTATGCTTACTAGGTATATTCTAATTTTCAATTTCTAAATAATTTTTATTTTTAGTTATTACAATTATTTAGTAGTCTTTAAATAAATAGTTAAGAATTTTTTATTTTAGTTTTCACTTCTGTTAATCAGTTAATATTTTATAACAATGGTAATGCCGACAAATAATTAGGTTTACGAAGTGATTTTAAACTATTTAGAATTGATCCTAACCATGAAGCATCTTTAATACACAGTGAATTTAATTGACACTGCACCCGTGCGATGCTGGATCGAGTCGCTAGACTCGCTCCGGCTTCGCAATAAAGACAAAATCATCAATTTCAATTGCTATTTTCTTTTTACAAGCGTTATACTATAAGTCCGTATTCAAATAATTTAAATACATACTACATTGTATTATAAAAATAATCATCAAAATAGGTTCATTAACGACGAAGTTATCCGCGAACAAAAAAAAAAAAAATGTTACGATCGAATTGAGAAACCTCCTTTTTTGAAGTCAGTTTAAAATGATTAGTTTCTGATTTATTCCTTTGTATTTGATCCTATCTGGATGCCAAACTTGAACTTTTTAGGTCGTCTGGAACTGAGTGAAATCTTTTTGGTCTATACTTCAGTCAATGCTAATAATGACGATTTTAGGACGAAAATATCTAAATAACAGTTTTAAGTATGTTATGAAATTTGGAGCACGTATTTCTATCCCGCAAGTCTCAATGTATGGACTGTTTGACAAGTTAATGTGAAATAGTTTTTACATTATGAGGAGGACAAAAGTACCTCAAAATTGTTCGTATACCTAACAATACACATGGTGCGCTTGCCAGTTTATTTACTTGAACTTAGCTTGCCACATTATCATGTGTCTAGATAAAATAATGGAGTTGATTGCATTCAAAATTTATTTTCTTCGTTTTAGAGCATATTAATAAAAGATAGTTTTCAAAAATATTTTGTTAGTTTTTAATCAAGTCCGGATGTGATTTTGGATTTTTCCTTCTTCTAGACAGGTTGCAAACGAGTGCTATCGATCCCCATCGCACCGATCTCTACAAAACTCTGTAACTCCAAGAGAGTGCTTGGGACTTCATCTTTAGACTCTGGATCACGTAACACAAAAGTGCTTGTCAAGACTATTCAAACGAGTCCAAACTCGACTATTTTATCTTGTTTAGTAAAGGATTAGTTCATATGGCCACCTTCCCACGCCATCTCGAGACCCTGACTGTCATATAAATAAATAAATAAATAAATAAATATTGGTGGACAATTCACACACAACACCATCTGACCCCAAACTAAGCATAGCTTGTACTATAACACAAGAGTGCTTGTCAAGGCTATTCAAACGAGTCTAAATTCGGTGAATTTATCTTGTTTAGTTTAGGAGTTCCTATAGCCACCTCCTGACTTTATTTTGAAATCAGCGTCATAGTACCATATTATTGCATTGTTACCGAAGTTACGTAAGTAAACCAAATTTCAACCTAATCTAACGACGGGAAGTGGTTCTAATTTAACTCGCAAGATTTGTCCCATACATATTTGTCACTGACTTACTAACAAGGTAAGTTAAATGAAAGCTTATAAAATACACAACAAGAGATAATAGTACCATGGCAACCTAAGAAAATTAAGTAATGAAATCCGAGAAACTCTCTACCTACTTAACTAACTCACTTTTTAATTATTTATCTGTTCGATAAGAAGTGTTATATCTAAGTTTTTTTTTCAACCATGCAATGTATTATTTTCGTTATGCTCCTAATCTGCCGCCCCCTTTCGTGTGCCGCCCGGGGCCATGGGCCCCCCCTGCCCCCACGCTACGCCACTGTATTTACTAGAGGGTATAAAACACTGACGCCGTGATGACTTAGTTGGGAAATCGTCTAATTTCACAATTAATAATAATAAATAATAAACTTTTATTGCGGCAAAAAATTACACAACTTGTCTTACATGCTATTACAAACTAAACAAGCAATAAGGATGGCAACACTAATCACCAATTAATGTTTTCTAATTCTAAATGTGGTATTCTAATCTAAATTAATTAATTTGTTCCATTGTGCTTACAATTACAAACATAAATTTGAGTAAAAACTATTTGCTTAAAAGTAATTGCTGGGTAAGTTCGAATCCCACCCTCAATTCTGAGTATTTATTCCAGTGTAAAAGATGTACTACTTAGTTTGTAGTCTACACTGGCTGTAACAGTGAAGGAAAATCGTCAGGAGACTGTCTTGTAACACTCATTGTCCCGTAACACTCATTGTCCCGTTAAGTTAAGCTAAATTAATGTAGCATTTCAAAAATTCGATTACTATTTTTGTTAAAATCGAATTCTTTCTGGTGATAAGGTATAACTGTTTAAATAACCGTGAAAACAGTTTTCGGTGCCAAGTTTTCAAGCAAGCTCCGAATATCTATTCATCAGTTTGAATAATCACAGAGTTGTTTCTGTAATAATATGAATATGAAATATTTCTAGTCAAATATTGATTTAACTTGATTGATAGTATCGCAACAGGAAACTATACAATAATGGTACCGTCACTATAGAAAATGTATAACTTAAGATACTTAAAATACAATGAGCCTTTCCGGGTTGAGGTTAATGTTGAAAAAAAAATTATGGCATAGAGTGACAAGACAAGGACGACAGCCTGCCAACATGCCTACCCATAACAGCACAGTAACACGCAGCTATTGGAACATGAAGAGTCCAAATTATTATTTAACTAGCCTGAACTTGAAAATTAAATTATATTTTTTTAGGATAGAAATCCATTGGCACTATTCACCCGGAGATATTTGGTATTTTATCTCGTAGCCCAGTAATTTCTCTGGAAAAATTGCCCTTAAAACCGGACCACATTAATGTTTACGCACTGGTGCTTGGCTGCAGAATAACTGGCAAAGGTGTGTTACTTCCCCAGGCGGGCTCTGCAAAAAGCACTACTACTGCGCTATTGCGCTATTGATTTTTCTCTTATCTAGAGCTTTTAAAAATATAATTAAGTGGATTGCTAGCTTATCGGTTTTTTATCATATACACTTCGGAGAGTGTTCGACTGATTTGTACGATCTAATACCACCTTGCCCTTTTTTTCTATCGGAATGCTCGTAGCTCTAAAAAGCGACATCGTTTCATGGTTGATGTTCCAAAGACACGAACGAAGAGATTTGACTCTCCTTTTGTGATAAGAACGTCAAGGCTGTGGAATGCGTTGCCTGAGAGGGTTTTTCCCGATAGTTACAATCTTTGTGTCTTCAAATCGAGAGTGAATCGGTTTCTTCTAGGTAAACACGCTCCATCGTAGACCGCATCATCGTTTAACATCAGGCGAGATAGCGGTCAAGTGTAAACCTATAAAAGTTAAAAAAAAAAACACTCGTGTGGGAAAATCTGGTGGGTTCGCGTCAACGACATGCTATAATGATCGGGACATGGGCGTTAGTCAATTTTTGGATTGCTCTTTGCTATTCAAATAAATATGTTTGAGGCAATATGCCTATTTGATATCTTGTAGTTTAAAATTGAAATAAATAAAAAGAAATCCAGACGATTTAACCGGAGTTTTAATGGTTTCCCAGAAATATTTAACCTCCGACTACATCGGATCTCAGATTATCTGTATAACGTTCTACTAGTTAAGCCCTTTCATTTGATACCCATATTGAGGTAGGTTTTGAAAAATATTTTGTCCGCCATTTTGTGGAGGCGGCCATATTGAATCGATAACCAAACATAGCTAAGAACATCCGCACGGGTATTAACCTTCAAATAAAAAAAACCGCATCGAAATCGACCCATCCGTTTGAGCTCTACGGTGCCACAGACAGACACACAGACAGACAGACATCGACGTCAAACTTATAACACCCCTTTTTGGTCGGGAGTTAAAAATATATACTTGAGGTAATTTGGAATTTAAATTGCGTATCATTTATGACTTAAACATGTTTCATTCCCAAAAAATAAGATAATTTTGATGGGGCTGTCTTCCTGACAGATGATCTAAATTAAGGAAATCATTTTGCCTCGCTACTCACTAGCCAACTCTGCAGGTGTAGAGGTAAAATAAGATAGTAATGTGGCAATTTTCAGCTTGTCTTAAAATCCTAAGTTGTGACGTTTCTTACCCTTTTTTTTAAAACTTTTATAGGTTTACACTTGACCGCCATCTCGCCTGATGTTAAGCGACGATGCAGTCTACGATGGAGCGTGTTTACCTAGAAGAAACCGATTCACTCTCGATTTGAAGACACCAAGATTATAACTATAGGGAAAAACCCACTCAGGCAACTCATTCCACAGCCTAGATGTTCTTATTACAAACGTAGAGTCAAACCTCTTCGTCCGTGTCTTTGGAATATCCACCGTGAAACGGTGCCGCTTCTTTGAGTTACGAGAAGTACGATAGAAAAAAGAGCAAGGAGGTAATAGATCATGCAGATCAGTTGCACACTCCCCGAAGTGAATCCGATAAAAAATCGATAAGCTAGCAATCTTGCGGCGATGTTCAAGACTTTGAAGTCTTTTTCGCGCTAGAATGTCTTTGCCTATGAGCCTTTGAACCCAAAATTTGATGCATGATCATGAATGATGAAGCTTTCGGAAAAAAATGTTTTGGCGCGAAATACTTATAACTGTCCTATCTTCATAAAGGTTGATGCTTTTAGACGTAAACGTCAAAGTTAAAACGTTAGGTCAAGACATTAAAACTAACATACGTTTTTAACGGTTAGTTAAAACATTTCAAATTTGAACCCGCTCACTACGTCTAGTACTACTTACATTAAAATAACTATTCCTGTTAAAATAAAGCTATTGTTTGACCGCCTTCCTGAAATTAACTATGCAATGCCTTAATTCTGTATTGCCAACGGGAAAATTAATCTTATTTTGGATTAAACGAAATTATTGTTGGGCGCTTGTTCATTTATTCTCCAGGGTCGTATTGTTCCGTAATTTTATTATATACTGTATTGTGACCTGTCCCGTGTTTGTCTGTTTTTTTGTCACTTAGTTTTAGGTCACCTAGACACCTATATTGTGTCATATGTTTTTTTTAAATAAAAATAGTCAAATCAGTCCTTATCATAAACAATCACAATATTACATCAGATATCTGCCAGCTACTTTTTTTTTAACTAGAATAGGTTCGCATTTGACCACCATCTCGCCTGATGTTAAGCGATGATGCGATCTACGATAGAGCGTGCTTACCGATTCAACCGATTCACTCTCGATTTGAAGACACCAAGATTGTAACCATCGGGGAAAACCCACTCAGGCAACGCATTCCACAACCTAGACGTTATTTTATTGTCAAATTATTTTAAGAGTACCTATTTTTTTTAAAATTACGAGTCATTTTTTTGTGTAGAGTTACGAGACGAGCAGGACATGTGCCTGATGGTAAGCGATATGCCTGCTCATCACAGCACAGTGCAACTATTGGAACATGAAAAGTCCCAATCGTCATCCAGAGATACATATAAGATGTTACATCTTTATGCTCTGTATTTTCGATGGAAACATTGCATTTCAAACCGGAACACTAATGTTTGCATATTACTGCTTGGCGGTAGAATAACTGACAAAGGTGTGGTACTTCCCCAGGCGGACTCTGCAAAGAATCCACTACAAAGTAATCAAGAAAATCTGTCAGGGGTAAATCACAGGGGTATTGCCATTTTAACTATTTCATTCTTTCTTAGCAGTCTTTTGTAGTGGTAGGACTCTTGGCAGAGTCCGCCTGGGGAAGTACCACACCTTTGTCAGTTATTCTACCGCCAAACAGTAATGTGCAAACATTACTGTGTTCCGGTTTGAAGGGCAATGTTTCCAGAGAAATTAAAAGGCTTAGAGATATAAGATCTTAGATATCTGGGTGACGAGCGCAGTGCAGTGCTAGGTAATGATTCGGACTCTTCATGTTCCAATAGCTGCGTGTCACTGTGGTGTTATGTGTCAGGCATGTTGCTTACCATCAGGCACATGTTCTGATAGTCTCGTCACTCTTTATTTAAAAAAAAATTCACCTAGTTTGAAACACGCAATGGCTGCGATCCAAACATCGTAGAATTTGGCGTCAGTCCTGCATCATAAAACTATCTTACGACACAAAAACTACGCGCCAAAAGCTGTCTTATTAGGTTTGTAGGTATTTAAATTACGAATGGTCTAGTCGGGAGAAAGGGGACTGTCGATCCGTAGCCTCCGGGTTCAAATCCCATGCGCGCCACTGTCTTGTCAAAGTCGTGTGCATAATAATAGTGATAGGTAAAAAGTAAAAACGTCCGACGTTCACCGCTTCCTGCAACCGACTATAACGGAAAGAGTGAGCTCACTCTTCTTAACGATGACATGATTCCGTGCGCCTAATGTTTGGGAGGGCACATCCATGGGTTTTATCGATGTGCATAATGCTGACAACTTTGAACGGTGAAGGAAAACATCTTGAGGAAACCGCCACATGTGGCCAGAATCTTTCGAGGTCATGTATCATCCACCAAACCGCATTGGGCAAGAGTGGTGGATGATGGCCTTGACCAGCTTATTGCGAGAGAATATATTTGGATGATTAAAATTATGTGAGTCTTCGTAATCAACATACGAGCTACAGCTATGCAGGTGATGTACCTATTGTTTCACATGAATTCTGTTTAATACGTGGTTTATAATACCTACTAAAATTCTAAGTTATACCAAATATTTCGAGAGGTGGGAGCAAATTTTGGGTATGAATTCGAGGCAAGCTGAAAACTTGTGACATAAGTACTTAGTTCTCCTAATATGCTTACCCCAAAACTAAGGTTTTCATTCATACTGGTATCTTTTCATTTAACTTTTTTTTTTAACTTTTATAGGGTTACACTTGACCGCCATCTCGCCAGATGTTAAGCGACGATGCGGTCTACGATGGAGCGTGTTTCCCTAGAACAAACCGATTCTCTTCGTTATTCACTAGCCAGGGGGTCTAACGAAAATTGTCTTACCTTTGATGTCGACGTCTCTTTTTTTTTCGCTTGAATAGATAGAGACAGCAATAAGCTAAAGCCGATTTAGTTAGGCGGTAGAGGGGCAGGTCTCCAAATTCGCCTCTAATAGTAGAGCTACATATTATGTCATAAGTTTTCAGTTTGCTCCAAGTACCTACCAAGAATTTGCTGCCTCTAGGAACTAGTAATATAAGTTGTCACTTCAAAAACAAAATGTGACAAATGCATAAGACTTGCGACGCCAAAACCCATTTAAATACGAAGGTAGTTTCAGTTTCGTTTTACGAAATTGTCATTGGCTATTGCTATAAGTATATATCGAAATCGCCTACTATCGAAACAGTTTGTTAGTCTTGAATAATTGACATTATATTTTAACGCTAGTTTTACTAAATTTAGTGCAATGGCGCGTTTTCAAGACGCAAAAAGATCTGTCAAAGACAGTTCCCAATTTCACAATAAGTGGCGCCAATGTTTTATTTTGTTCGCGAAATTTCACATAAACAAACAGTGGTGCCACACTTGGCAAAATTTAGAACTATTTTCGACAAGTAAATTTGCATTTGGAAAACTCCCCATTAAAACACCACCAAGTAATGGCCGCCACATACGATTCGACGAATCCTTCCCGCCAAAATTCCGAAAAAATATATTGACAGTCATTCCGATAGAAAAGAAAACATGTTGAATTTTAGTATGTTGCAAAATACGTCAACTATGTGGCTACAAAAGAGCAGTGTGGCAAATGTAGAAGAAGTGCGGCGCCAAAACCCATTTAAATACGTAGGTATAGTTTCGTTTCACGAAATTGTTATTGGCTATTGCTATTGTTATATTTATCGAAATGGCCTACTATCTAAACAGTTTATTTGTCTTGAATCATTGCCATTATATTTAATGTGTTTATATATGAGTGCATTTGAGAGTGGAAGCGATGGGGAGACGGGATAACCTGATATATTTTACCCCGAAAAACTGCCATTTTCGGGTAGATAATATCGTAAGTTACGGAGCAGTATCTTGGCGGGAAATATATTTATAAGTATCTTTATCACACTAGGTATTTGGACTCTTTTGTAAAGAGTAATAGTGGTAGTAGTTTCTGCATGAAAGTCGTTGGATTTTGAAGTGAAAACTTCTTTTGGCGCGCCACAGACAAATTTTTCGTGGGCTTTGAATTGAATTCTAGCGTCACGCTCGGGAATGATAAGAAATCTTCGGTAAGCTCGGGACCATGACCATCAGCTATCTAGAAATTTCCTATTGGCCCCAATGCTGACGCCTGTCTAGATAGCCATGGTTATGGGGACGCCCTTCGGTTTCACCCGCGTAGTTTCCAAAGTAAGCTATAAAATTCAAAGTTATAACTTTTCACGGCTATCGGCAGTTCCTATGACTGCCAATTTTTTTGAACTTTTATAGGTTTACATTTGACAGCCATATCGCCTGATGTTGAGCGATGATGCGGTCTACGATAGATTGTGCTTACCTAGAAGAAACCGATTCACCGAGAGTGAATCGGTTTTGAAGCATCAAGATTTGATAAGCTTACAAATTATCACGGTAAAATGAATACAAAGTGCCTTAAAAAGTGCACTAAACTTCTCTAAAAAGGTCAGTATGTGTACAATGTATTAATAAACCTCAAAAAATCAAACTACAAAAAAAGTCATAAAGTTAGAAATTATAACAGTAAGATGATTACCTACATTTGCTTTAAAAAGTGCACTTAATTATTCAATGAACAAAACTAAAAACAAAGTAGTAATTGGCGAACTTTTCGGTTAGCGATCTCTTCCAGGCAACCATACCATCGCAGAAGAGAGAAAATGGGAACACAGCAAATAAAAATAAGAAGTTAAACGATTTTAGTTCAAGAGTTGTTAATTATATCGCATGGACATACACCAGTCCCTGTTATATCGGTAGAATTATTACAAAATACTTAGAAAGTACACTAACTTTCTTCAAAACTGTAAATATGTACTATATATAGTATATTGTACACCGTATACTATATAGTATACACTAGTATACTATATATATTTACTATACTAGCTGTACCCTGCCACGCTTCGCTGTGGCACATTGTGATGCAAAAATTAGATAAAAACAATCCTTGATGCGGATTATATACCATTGTAAAATTTCAGCTCGATCGGTGCAGAACTTTTTGAGTTTTTGAAGCGTACAGACACCAATATAACATTTTTATGTATAGAGATATAGTAGAAACAATGATTAATTAAATATTTGTTATCTTACGTACGGTACGACAATAGCCTAAAAATCAAACCATTTAACTACACTTACAAATTATAACGATAAAATAAATACAAAGTGCCTTAAAAAGTGCGCTAAACTTCTTCAAAAAAGGTCAGTACCCAAGCAACTTCGTTATTATCTGCAAAACGCCTCCAGATAGAACTGGCCGCCAAAATCGCGCGAAATAGCGCCACTATGACGTCAGAATGGCGCTGATACGGCGCTATGGCGCTAAAGTGGCACAATCGGTGTTTTCAAAGACGACGGAGATCTCAAACGCCAAGGAGCGCACTAATTTTATCAAAAATTGAATCTAACCGAACTGTCTTTCGTAGAGATGGGAAATGGACCTTGAAAATGCTATCGATATTCTTGAATGTAAACAAAAGTAAAGGATAAGTTTAATGGGACTCAGTGCTTAATCTAAATGCAAATTATAAGTTAGTAGCGACCCATTCTGGATTCATTAATATATTGTAATATATATACCTTTATTAATTGAAACAGAAACAACCACATCTCTCAAGCAGGACTAATTAATTTTTTTTTGTTTACTCATAACCACAAAAACTGTTACAGGTATTCATAAATTCGCTCTTTACACCTGTACAAGGTTTTTCCAGGACAAATAGTTCTCAACACATTACAAGGTGAACATTAAAAAAAGGACATTACGTCGACAAAATACCTAAAATTATCACAATTGTACATTTTAACAGATATCAGCACACGCGCACCTAAGACAGTCGTATGGGTTTTAGTTCTATGTTAATAATTTGTGAGCTCAAAGTAAACTTGATGGGGATTGAGGACAGACAAAACCGACATATATTAGAGATAAAACATTTTATATCTCTGAGTACCTATCGAGCGTATATTGTCCACTAATGGATATATCTCTAAAGGTATATTGGCCCACCAATGCCCTGCGCTACCCAAGTAATAGTTACCCAAGTAATTTGGATTCTTCTTGTTTAAACAACATAATGACACTGTGCATAGACCAGGTTTGTTGTTTACTATCAGGTGAATATCTTGCTCATCCTATCACTTAATATTGTAAAAAACCGCGTAAGAGTAACTGACACAAAAAAAAACTCGGAATGCTCGTAGCTCGAAAAAGCGACATCGTTTCATGGTTGATGTTCCAAAGACACGAACGAAGAGATCTCTACTTTTGTGATAAGAACGTCTAGGCTGTGGAATATGTTGCCTGAGTGGGTTTTCCCCGATGGTTACAATCTTTGTGTCTTCAAATCGAGAGTGAATCGGTTTCTTCTAGGTAAACACGCTCCATCGTAGACCGCATCGTCGCTTAACATCAGGCGAGATGGCGGTCAAGTGTAAACCTATAAAAGTAAAAAAAAAACTTCTGTGTCAGGTAATCTTTAGGATCTTGTTTTTGCTCGCGAGAAGACCTCCAATTTCCAGCTGAGGAAACCTTAATGGGCTGAATGAATATGCTGGTTTTGATCTGTACAAGAAAATATTGCTCATATGGATTTTCAATAAAAAATCCGTACGTTTCGTAATGGGATCTTAATAGGGCCTAAGAATGGAACCATGTGTTTTCTTCTGCAGAAACCCTGCGCCACCAACTGTCATAGACACTTTTATTTACGAAAAAAGTTTTATTATAGCACATTATATTACTATATTTCTTATAATTTGTTTTGCGTAATAGTATCGTATAATTAAATATTAGTAATAGTATTAAGGAAAATGTCACCTCGCCTCGCCTAACTTTGTTTTAGGCGATTTTCCTTTAAGTTGGTCGCCTGGAAGAGATTGCTCTCAGCAATAAGGCCGCCATTTGTGGCGCTAGTTCATAATTGTATGTTACTGTATTTTCCTGTTTTGTGTCACAATAAAGAGTTATTTATCTATCTATTTATTATCTGTGTGTGCCATAAGTCTGTAATAAAATTTACCATATCATCCCGAGTCTGACGGAAGATTTTGTGAATAAATGATCTTTCTCTGAAGTTAATTATTGTTATACGAGTACTTATTTATTGACATGTTAATGTTATTTGTATTCAATTGAATTTTTAAGTAGTTTGCCTAAAAATTTACAAAGATAATAAAAAATAACTGTTATGTAGAGTGAGGCACCTCCTAATCCCCCGAGGGGTTCAGAGGTTTCTGCAATCTGTAGAGTGGGAATATAACCTAAGCCACCCTTTTTTGGTTTGGGAGGGGCCCGTGCAGTTTGGACTGTGGGTATAGATTAATATGGATGGATCTTTTTTTTTATACAAGAAGTGACGAGACGAGCGAGATATGTGCCTGATGATGTGAACAACATGCCTGCCACATAATACCACAGTGACACGCAGATATTGGAACATGAAGAGTCCAACTCATTAGCGCGCGCGCGCGCGCGCATCACCCAGAGATCTAAGATGTTACATCTCTAAGCCCTGCAATTTCTCTGAAAACATAGCCCTTCAAACCGGAACACAGAAATGTTTTCACATTATTGTTTGGCGGTAGAATAACTGGCAAAGGTGTGGCACTTCCCCAGGCGGACTCTGCTAGGAGTCCTGCCACTACATCTTATTATTGGGATGACGACTGCGTTAAAATATACCATTAAAATTAAAATACAAAATATAAATAAAAAATATAAAATTAAAATACCATTCTCATTAGTCCGTCAGATAGATTATAGAAAAATATGGTACACGTATTTTTTTTTTCGTTAGATAGTTAAAAATCGAGAAATATATAGATTTGATAATCTTCCGGTGTGGGGGCTTGTGTCATGTCTACATAGGGTTGCGATCTATAAAGTTTGGGAACCAGGACAAGACTCGGGAAAACCCCTGAATTTTCCTGAGTTTAGAGCCCAAAACCCGGACATGTCAACAGATTTTTTACACATAACTTTCTTACCACGTCTTACAATAGAAGAAGATTTTTCAACCAGATATACGAGTATCAAAACCGAACTATGATACTGCGAAGTCCGGCCCGGACGCTCCCCGGACGCCCTCTGAACTAGGACAAATCCGGGAAAACCCGGACGGATGGACACCTTACGTCTACATAAAAATCGTATTAGATGTGACGTCACTAAAAACATGTAAGCCCCCATTTCTTTTACATTTTTTGTTTGTTTAACAAAAGAAAAAATACTTATTATCTCCCACCGATTTACATTTTTGAGGCTGCTTTATATGTCAGAAATAATTTAGGCAATTACAATACACTGAAAGGTGAACGGCATAAACATATTTTATGTGTACCTAAACGCACTAAAGCGTCGTTTTGTAAAAGCGTACTTGTAATCGGTGTTGATATTTATAACAAAATACCTCAATCTATTAAGGAGGCTGAAAATATTAATGTTTTTAAATCGAAACTAAAGAATTTTTTAATTGACAAAGCATATTACATATTAGGATACTATCATTGAATATTTGAATGACAAAATGGACAATTAAATTGACATGAATATTGACATCGTAAAGAAATTAATGAAGTTGTTATTGTATAATTGGCGTTTTATAATTGAGACTATTTGTATTTATGTGTAATGTTGCACGCCCTATAGGTGCGTACGCCCTATGGGTATATATAGTGATACCTTTCTTAAATTTATTATTTTAAATCTGTAACCAATACCTATATTCCAGCAATAAAGATAATTTGAATTTGATTTTAAGCTATTGCATAGCTTTTATCGCGAGCCTGGGGACCGAATTTTAGTGATCGTGCATCTCTTTCTTATGTTCACAAGAAAGAGGGATGGAAGACCGTAACGCCGTCCTCCCACTTGGTCATTCGACTTTGAATCTTATTTGTATTAGTTTTACAGACTAAATGCTCTTAGCAGTTTTGCCAACTTAACGGATTTCCGTGATATTTTTTATGGTAAACAAATGTCACTTATGTTGCTTATGTTGATAAAAATGCATGCAACATGCAATAGCTTTACCGCGGCAGTCCCCGAGTGCCACACTTCTTTTTTTTATAATCTAACCGACGGTCTTATTCGTTTTTTATGTCACCATGTCTATGCCTACTTAAGACTGGGGTATATCGTGCATTTTTGAATATATCGATATCGATAATTCGATCCCTAGCTCGTCCGAAGTTTGCGTGTAACTCGTGTGAGGTTCGACATGTTTTCCGAAGTGAATATACGACCGATGATATCAGCGGTCAGGACACACTAATGTTACCAGTCTCGACCTATTCAAGAAAATGATACACTCCGCGAGGCATAAGCTGAGCTTTGCATTTGTGTGAGTGTACATGGATAGTGTAGGTGTGACAACCGGCCTTAGGCGCGGCGCCATTCTGTCTCGCCGCGCTCCTGCCTGATTGGTGATCACTCACACTAATGCAAAGCTCAGCCTATACCTCGCGGACAAAATTTCAAGCTCCTGCCTGATTGGTGATCACTCACACTAATGCAAAGCTCAGCTTAAACCTCGCGGAGTGTACCTTTTTGAAAATTATCCATTTTTATCATATTTTATCGAGTTGTAAAAGTTCAGAGTGTAAATCAATTTAATTATTTTCACGATTTTATATTGTGATATCTACTTATATACCGTTCACAGTACACTCATATAAATTTAATTAAAGTGTACACATGTTTGTAATTGTGTGCTGGCCTGGTGGCTTAGTTCTTAGTACGTCTGCGAAGCCGTGGGTCGTGGGTTCGGTCCCCACCCAGTGCAAATGGTTGTGTGATGAATTCAAATATTTGTACTGTGCCTGGGTGTTTTCTATGTGTAATAAGTATGTATTTAAAATATATAAGTATTATATCAGCTATCTGGCTTCCATGGTACAAGCTTTGCTTAGTTTGGGGTCAGATGGTGTTGTGTGTGAAATGTCCACCAATATTTATTTATTTATTAATTCCTAAGAAACAGCCATACATAAGAAAGTAGTTAATAAAGAAATTGTATGAATGAAAACTTGTTTTGCACTAAAAAGGGTAAATGAAACTATTTTTAAACAAAAATTTTACCGACTTCAACACCACAAATAGGCACTCAAAAGCGAAAAATAAATTGATAGAGCTATTTATTATAACCGCTACTCACTCATCTATTTGAAGTCGGTGCCAGTCATGTCTAACAGGTAGTAGATAGATACTACTTACCTATGGCTACTTAGTACCTCGTACATAGTATATATCTACTAGCTTTTTGACTAGACTGGCACCGAACTCAAATAGATGAGTGAGTAGCGGTTATAATAATTACCTATATCAATTTAGTTTTCGCTTTTGAGTGCCTATTTGTGGTGTTGAAGTCGGTAAAATTTTTGTTTATTATATTTTATTATTGTTCTATGTATATATAAAAAAGTTATGTTGGTTCTAAAATTATATATTCCTACTAGCGTCCCGTTCCAGCTTCGCTGGGATATTGTCATATGAAGACTATTAGGTACTCGAAATAATAACTATCTTTCAAGTTGGATCAAACCGCACACGGTGTGCAAATATGATTAAAATCGGTTGAGTAGTTTAGGAGTCCATCTCGGACAAACATCGTGACAGGAGATTTATATATATTGAGATTTATATAATTTGAGAGATTTACAATTTACATGTCAATTAAAAAAAAATATGTCAAAAACCTAAATACTACAAACACAAGTTTGGAGTCATCAATTTAGTCTCCGCACTCGTCAAATCGCCGACCAAAAGTGCCCATCAGACTGGCGGCATTTTGTTCTTGTATACTATCTGATGGAACTTTGTTTCTGTCTGATGCCTCACGCCTTTTTTAAATTTTATGTTTGAATTGTCCACCAATATCACTACATAGTATAAAACAAAGTCGCTTTCTCTGTCCCTATATCCCTACGTATGCTTCGATCTTTAAAAGTACCAAACAGATTTTGATGCAGCTTTTGAAATAGATAGCGTGATTCAAGAGAAAGGTTTATATGTATAATATGTGCATACAACAGTAGAGAAACTGTAATAATTTAAAGGTTTCTCATGTGGTGTCATAAATTACTTTATTTGTTTTATTGTACCCTACATGTTTAATTAATTAAGTTGGTATTGTAAGAAACTTAAGTTTTTGTGCTAATAAACATTTTCATTTTCAAATAAATACATTGTTTGCGCTTACTTTGCAAACGCTGGCGACATTGTCAAAATAATGTACTGCAGTATTGTACCGCTTAAAAAGGCCTACAAAAAAGTCAACAATGTCTGTCTCTATACAATCTAAATATAATAATAATCTATATTCTATTTCTTAGGCGTAACCCAAAATAACCGTTTTTATTCGTATTTTTATAGTAGCAGCATTGCACCCGTGCGAAGCCAGGGCGGGTCGCTAGTTTACTATATGTTACGCCTGTATTAACAATATTATTTGACCACATCAACTGATATATCGCACACGTCATTGCAAGCCCTTCGAATTTGTCTCTTTCGTCAACAAATTTACATCCAAGCTACTAAAAACATTCATGAACCTTTTCCCAAGGGAATAAAGCGAATTTTACGAAAAGTTTTGCTTTTCTGCACGCAGGATAATGTAATAGGGTTGTCGATACGTTTTTTGATAGTTCATTACGTTTAGATATCATGGGCATTTGGCTATTGGTGAACATTATTCCGTATATTGTTATGTACACACATTTGTTTCATATGTACTTCTATAAATTCAAATAAAATTGAAGAGTGTTTGTAAATGTACTTTAACAGGTTATCACAAAGAATATAAACGGTAGTTAGGTACACAAAAATATTTTTTTAGCTCTTCTTTGAAACAGCTGTACCTACTGCAGTTAGCTGATTTATAACGAGTAACTTAGTACACTCTTATTAAAAATACTTATTAAAAAAAAAATAGAATACTCTTGTTAGGTATAGAAAAATAGTAGATATAATAGATTTAATAATAAATATAACTCCCGCGGCACCATTGGTAAACTATATTGGGAGCTTAAAACAATGTACATGGCTAAACCTATGTTTGTTCGTATGGCACTTTGCTAAATTTTAAATGTCAAAGTTTTGTATGTTTGTTGCTCAATCACGTCGAAATAGATCGGATTGAAATTTTGACTACGGTTAGATTACAGTCTGGAGTAATACAGATACTATTTTTATCGCAAGAATATAAGGGCGAAGGTGACGCGGGTGAAATCGCGCGGCACTGCGAGTTTAGTATATCTGTTGTTGTATCATAAAAGAAAAAAACGTTAAGTACATGACTCATAGGGAAAGAACTCGATAAAATTGATCACCTGACACCCCTACACGTCCTTAAGGTCGACAAATCGCGTCTCGCATGATAATGCCCCATCACTATTGTCTATAAAAGCGATGCGTATGCGCACACGATAATCGAAACGCGACGAAAATGAAGGTGATTACACGTTCTGTAAATGTGCTACTTTTTATTGCATTTAAATTAGTGTTAAAAAGAAACTTTATTAAGTAATCATTATAAAATTTCGTGATGTAATTTAAATTTAATTGTGTTGTTGTTAATTATATTTATGTGATGTGTGTTTTAGTGTGGGTTAGGGTTGGTGAAAACGGTTGATTGATGCGAGACACCTACACTGCAACGGGCTGCAATTTATAATTAAATTACCGGTCCGCCCGGCTTCGCCCGTGGTAGATATGTAGTACTCAAGATTCACGTAATAATCCATTGTGAAGGAATATTTGCAATCAGTTCAGTAGCTCCTGAGATTGGCGCGTTGAAACAAACAAACTCCTCAGCTTTATAATATTGGTATAAGCGAGCAGCAAATGCTGGTGTGTCTATCTGAAACTTTCGCGTTTAAAATATTCGTAATAAATAGGAGGTCAATCTGTCTATAATGTCTCGTCACACTTAAAACAAACGTAAACTAAGGATTGGTAGAACGCATAAGTCTTACCAGTCATTCACATTATCCCATGGTACGAGCACCTCGCGGGTTTACCCGTGTAGTTCCTGTTATTTTTCCGAGATAAAAAGGAGCGAATGAGTTGATTTTATTTTGACGTCTAGGTTATGGAATGAGTTGATTTTCCCCGATAGTCTTGGTGTCTTCAAATCGAGAGTGAATCGGTTTCTTCTAGGTAAACACGCTCCATCGTAGACCGCATCGTCGCTTAACATCAGGCGAGATGGCGGCCAAGTGTAAACCTATAAAAGTAAAAAAAAATCTAACTGTGTACCGAGACAGTCTGATTGTTCAATCCGATTGAGCAACGAACATCTAAATATTGACATTTACAATATTATAAATAATAATCGCATATAAATAAATAAATGAATATTGGTGGACAATTCACACAACACCATCTGACCCCAAACTTATTATTAATTTAACTTATTAACGAATTGGTTCATTTTTCGTTTGATATAAGTACCTGTCATGGTTTAGGGGTGGTTCCGTATACAATTTGAATCCCGTATTGGTAAGGCGGTTCCAAAAAAATGAACAAAAACTAAAATTTACTTTCGATTATCTTAATACTCGAAATTTGGTCCAGCGCCTGAATTAAATTAGAATTTTTATTTAATCTGATTTTAATTGGGGACAATGAGCCATATATGGCTTTGTCAGTCCCATATTTAACGCACAAATTACGTAACAGCAACGAGTAATTAGATACTAATACACGGGCTGACCTATAAAGCCTTCTAGCAACGTCCGACATGCTTTGGATCAGACCTATATCTAGGCTGTTTAATTTGTACGTGCCCCCTAACTTATCTCTCATAGATGCACTATTGTCACATTACATTAAGAAGGTCGGATTTTCCATGTACGGAGAAATTAAATTGTTTAAAATCCGAAATAAGAAAATCCGAAAGAGTTTTTGTGCAGTAAAAAAAGATTTTTTACTGCACAAAAACTCTATTTTTGAAGGACATGCAAAAATAAGGTCTTTTGAAGAGAGTTTACTAAATAATATCGCTTGCAACTTTATCTAAACAATATATTTTTTGAGGTTAAGTTGTCGTGAAATGGTGAAGGATGGCTGATCAGATTGCACTTTATAACTAGACGCCGAACTTTATACAACAAACTTACTAACTTGCCAACTTTTGTAATATCAATATTTCAGACGAAGATACAGTTTGCATCAAATTTATGTGGTTGTTTTTAAATAAATTTTTAAAACTCGATTTTTTACTACTAATTAGTAAACGATAGATATTATTTCGTGAAATACGAGTAGAGTATGGCGGTTTCTTCACAATGTTTTCTTTCACCGTAAAGTTTAAGAACATGTGATATTTATGGAGAAGAAGGTAGTATTATGGTAGAAGGTAGTATTACTTTGTTTTTGAGATCTCATGTAAGAAATACGACACTTATTACAGATCAAGTTAGTACGTTGCCGTGTCCTTTACTTATTCTATACTTTGTAGTAGTAGGACTCATTGTCTAGTAGGACTCTAAGTCCGCCAGGGGATGTACCTTTTCCATTTATGCTACTGCGAAGCAGTAATTGAAAAGCAACGTTTCCAGTTGGCAAGTGAAATTACAGGGAATAGAAATAAAACGACGAGCGCAATCCAGTGTTAGGTTATGATTTGGACTCTTCATGTTCCAATAGCTGCGTCTCAATGTGATGTTATGGGCTGGCATGTTACTTACCATCACGCACATGTCTTGCACGTCTCGTCACTCTTACATTAAAAAAAAGGTTATGCGATGACCAGATCCATCTTAAGACATTAAAATGTAAAAAACCCCTATTTTAATCGACTTGAGCGTCGTTGTTTACTTTTAACCCGATCTTATCTTTCTTGATCTTTCATACTTTTCGAACTTTTTTTTTTAATAAGAAATGACGAGACGAGCAGGACATTTGCCTGATGGTAAGCAATATCTTACATACTTTTTATCCCGAAAAAATAACGTGGACGATGGGAACGTATTTTATAATGTATTTACCTATCTATATGCTTTTGTGGGTGAGCGACCAATATCGATCTCGGTACCTACACTTATTTATGCAGCTGACTGTACACAGATGAAGTTCAAGAGATGTACCGAAGTTGAAAGTGTATAATTATATTACACAGACAGGTGCATAGTGCAGTTCATTATTCACTATTTAAATGGCTAAATTAAACTTAGGGTTTAATCTCTGAAACTTACACAATGAATTCAAGCACAAGTTAACTATGAAGTTTTAACTACTCATCTATTAAAACTACACTAGTTGATGCCCCGTGACTTTGTACGCTTTTGTTATTATGTGAGCGTAGTGTAAACATTTTATTTTCTCACTGCTGACACAGGGACCTTCTCTGACATGAAGTTAGTCTAGGACACAATCCGTCGTCAGCTAAGTAAGTGTAGATAAAGATGTTTAAAAAAAAAATTGGTTGCCTGTAAAGTCGGTATACGGGCGAAAGTTTTAGGTGACAACGACTTTGAGTGGTAAAATAATTTTACGGAAGGGACGCGTGCCTTTCACTTTTTATGTCTGTCTCTCTCGCTCTTAGGCGGGCTAACCATGCCCGAGTGGAAGGGACGCGTGCCTCTCACTCGCTCTCGTTGTGAGCGCATAACGTGAGCGGAACGTAACGCAGTTTCTTGAAGTGTCACCCGGCAAACCAATTTATAAGACGTTGTCACGTCAAAATGATTACAAGTACCTACTTATTACTTACTGCCCTCGTGGCTTAGTGGGTCCTCTGCCTGCGAAGCCGAGGGTCGTGGTTTCGATTCCCACCCAGTGCAAATATTTTTATGATGAATTCAAATATTTGTACTGTGTCTTGGTGTTTCTATGTATAGTAAGTATGTATTTACAACTATATAAGTCTTATATCAGCTGTCTGGCCGCCATAATACAAGCTTGGCTTAATTTGGGGTCAGATGGTGTTGTGTGTGAATTGTCCACCAATATATAAAGGGAAATACTAGGAATTCTAGAAATGCAAATGTTTGAATGTTTATTGCTCGGTCACGTTAGGACGGCTAAACGTATCGGGTTGAAATTCGGAATCAGATTATAATCTGGAATAACAAATAGGCTGACAATAATAAATTTAAACAATAGTAATGATACATTTTTTTCTCGTGAAAATAACTGGAACGGTAACTGCATAGGTACCAGGCCACTGTTAGTATCTTGTAACTATAATATTACATAAATGTATGTGTCGTGTATTACCTAATTGAAATAAATAAATATTGATTTTACATAACATAAAAACCCCAATTGCAATTGGCAAAGAGCAAATCCATTATGCGTGTAAGGTTCCTACCGCAGCTAAAAAAAGAGCTGATTTTTAAACTGCTGAACCAATTTTGATGAAAAATCGCGACTAATTTAACTTCTACCTAACAAACAAATTTAGAACACAAAATAATAATTAGTTCAACATTGGGGGATCTATTGCGTTACGTCCAAAAACCATACAATCGAATTAGGAAAATCTTAAGAATTAAGAAAACGATTAAAAACCATGCATATGTACTTGTGTTTACGTTTGTATGAACAAGTGTGTTGTGAATCTATGCGCGTGTGTGATATCCTTAAAAACGTTTTATTCTGAGCTCGCCGTTTTCGTCCGTTTTATTTCCTTCGAAATGATTATTGATATCAATGCCGAAAGTTAGAACAGAGGTTAGTCATTGTAAGAAGACATCTTCACAAGCGGTGGTACACTCGTAACACGGTTGCTTAAACAACCTAATGTATGAACACATTCGAGCACACAAGAATGATTCACAAGAAGTAAATCAGGACTATGATCCAAAAACCTGACCAAATTGTTCACCGATATTTGTATAAAAAAATGTGGTTTAATTTCTTACGATATAATCCTCCAACGTTAAAACCAGTCGTGATGCTACTAAACTTTTACCTTACTCGTGGCAAAATACTCGTACTTAGAGGTAAAAATAAACAGTTACAATCTCAAGCTTTTAATTTCGGAAGTTAAATTTCTATGGGTATATCGTATACAGATGTTTTCGTAGCCCTTAAATGAAGGTGCTCGTCACGCTCGGAAGTGAAAGGCTCGATTGGCTAAACTCGGGACCGCCGAGCGTATAAACTGACTGTGACTGTCCCAATTTAAACCCGGTACGTTCAGATGTTCCCATATGATTGAACATCAAATATCGAAACTTTCACATACATGTAGAGTATAGAAGTACATATACCTAATACTAATAGGATGTTATGAACAAATGATTCTGTTGTCTAATGATTACCGATTAGTAGACTGCGACTAATACACCTTTTGCGTAGTTTCGAATAAAAAAATCGCTGCTACAAACCTCCCCTACGAAAGTGCACAAGTCAGCACACCTGTGTCTCATCAATCCCCTGATTTCCCAAGAGTGTCTCTTTCTGTATTTAGTGAATGTTTTGCTATCTGTAAAATTATTCTCCAAAAAGTGGGTTCCGTTCGTAGAATTCTAAATACGCAGCAAATACAAATAGAGACAATTTGTTTGTATCTATTAGGGTCAATAAACAAATTTTTATAGTATAGAGTGATGGCACAAGCAGGACATGTGCCTGATGGTGTGATGGTAAGTAACACTCTTGCTCATAACAAGATCGTGTCACGCAGCTATTGGAACATGAAGAGTCGAAATCATTATCTAGCGCTTGGTCACCCATTTAAATAAGATGACTTATCTCTATGCCCTGTTATATATCTCGAAACATTACGGCTTGGCACACTATTCACTATCGGCTTATCCAGAAGTGCAGTAAGTTCTATACTAGAACGAGTATCTAAAGCTGCACTAGTAGGCTCATATCAGATTTGGCTGGGCAGGGAGAGAAAAAACGAGTAGTGAAGGTGAGTGTTGATGTACGTCAGAAAGGAAAGCCCTTAAACCTACGCCCTCTACAAGTCTCGGGATCTACTCGGGTTTTCTCTCTCTGCCACACGATGGACCCGGCGGCACCCGCACGGTGAATCCATGGAATGCTAAGAAGATCGTCTCGTTTGGCTTATTTTTCGAAGAATTAGTATTTCAAAATATTGGACTATTGGTACTTCATACAATTCGGAAATTTAATAAGTTTTAGCACAGTCTATTTCTTTATACTGTAGTTATAGTGTGGTTAAGTTACGGCTGGTCTAGTCAGGAGAACGGCGACTGGGTATTCGAAGCCCCTGGGTAGAATCCCACACGCACCATTGTATTATCGAAGTCATGTCAATGCTGATAACTCAAAAACATTGAAGGAAAAATATTGAGGAAACCGGCATGTACCTAAAGTCTTTCATCACAACCACGCATTATCCAGCAAACCGCACTGGTTCAGCGTGGTGGATTATGAACTTGATTCTGTCCTTTTTTTTTTTAATTTATTTAGTAACAGATTTTTTTTTCTTACAAAACAAAAGTTGCCTTAAAATCTAATTGATTTGTCCAGACAACTAATTCTCGACATAAAATTAATTATTCTACCCGCAAACAAGATACATTATTAAAACAAAAAGTCAAGATTACAGCCTCATACATGCGCGCAATGGTGACGTCACACAAAACCGCCACTGCCCCGTGGGCGCATGCACCGACCTATGCAAAACCGGTTTGTGAGAGAAGAGCTCGAGTTTTAGTAGTGGGTACATTTAGTGGACTGCTTATGCTACATAAGTTACTCTGTTTTCCCAGGAGTTCCTGGCTGTACTATCGTTGCTGGTCTGTGGAGCCGTGGCAGAGCCCCCGGCGCCCTATGCTCCCAGTGGCTGGAGGCCAAGTGGGCCCTCATTTGACCTGCCACAGAGGGGACAACAGGTATGAAGAACTGCTTTGAAACCGTAACGCTCCGATTCTTCTATCCAACAGGTCTACCGCCAAACCCTCCTGCTTTCTGCTACGCTTTCAATTCAATACATTTATTTCGAACCTTAGGCATCTAAGATAGGTACACTTGGTAACGTCAAATTTACAGTAAAGTAGAATTTAAAGTAAAGCAGTGAAACATAGTAGTTTTAAATATCATTTTTTTGTACAATTTGATTGTATCAAACAAAAATTAAATGACTTTGTCAGCAAAATGCGGCTTTAAAATCGCCTTGTCAGTAACGAGCAGCTGTAAAAGGGCGTTGTCATTTGTATACAACAAGAACAAAATTAAAAATTTTGATTAACCCCCGAATACCTCAGATTTGTTATCTGTACAACATTATACTAGTCAAGACCTTTCATTTGATACCCATAGTAAGGGAGTTGTGAAAAAAGAAATGTATTTCGCCATTTTATGGAAGCGACCATCTTGGATTTGAAATTTGTCATAGTGCAATGTATTCTACTAGTCAAGCCCTTTCGTTTGATACCCTTATTGAAGTAGTAATGAAAAGAAAAATATAATTCTCCATATTGTGGTGGCGGCCATCTTGGATTTGAATTTTTTTATAGTGTATAGTATTTTACTAGTCAAGCCCTTTCATTTGATACCCATATTGAGGTAGGTTGCGAAGAAATATTTTGTCCGCCATTTTGTGGTGGTGGCCATCTTCGTGGCCATTCTTGAATCGATATTAACCAAACATAACTAAAAACATCCACACGGATATTAACTTTCAAATAAAAAAAACGCATTGAAATCGGCCCATCCGTTTGAGCTCTACGGTGCCACAGACAGACACACACACAGACAGACAGACAGACATCGACGTCAAACTTATAACACCCCTTTTTTTGGTCGGGGGTTAAAAATATAAAATAATTAATTTCTAAATGTTATATTATCTCTATACATAAAAATGTAATGTTTGTGTACGCTTTAAAAACTCAAAAATTTGCTGCACCGATCGAGCTGAAATTTTACAATGATGAAATGAAATGAAATGAAATGAAAATGAAATGAAATTCATAGTCAAAATGATAGTCATAGAAATGAATTGTCCGCAAGGTTGCTAATGTCACATTGTTATTTATTTATGATTTGTGATGTGATCGGCTAATGAGATAACGCCGATGAAAGCAGACAACTACATCTGCTTTCAGTTTCGCTGCATACGGAAAGCAGATGTAGTTGACTGCTTTCATCGGGGGCTACCAAATAACCAGAGATGATGTCACAAACGAAAGCTTGGCAGAAAGCAGGAGAGTTAGTCGGTATACTTGCAAAACTGTTTTACAGCTTAAGGTACAAGTTCGCGCTGAGACCGCGACACGAGACCGCGACGCGAGGCCGCGACCGGAGACCGCGACAGGCACTTGACTCTATAGAATTGTATGGTCGCCAGTTCGCGCCGAGACCGCGACACATGTCTCGCGACACGTGTCTCGGTCTCCTATAGCGGACTCGGCGCGAACTGGTGCCCATACAATTTCATAGAGTCAAGTTTAGTGCCTGTCGCGGTTTCCGGTCGCGGTCTCGTGTCGCGGTCTCCGGGCGAACCGCTACCTGGCCTACTGCCGCTACTTACCTTAGACTGGCCTCGTGGCTTAGTTGGTAGTAAGTTTGCCTGTGAAGAGGAAGGTCGTGCGTTCGATCCCCACCCAGTGCTAATATTTGTGTGATGAATACAAAATAAACCTTTGTACTGTGTCTGGGTGTTTTTTGTGTATAATAAGTGTGTATTTAAAAACATATAAGTATTATATCAGCTATCAGGATCCCATAGTAGAAGCTCTGTTTAGTTTTGGCCAAATAGTGTTGTGTGTGAAATGTCCAGCAATATTTACTTACGTACTATCGTTTATTTATTCTTCTAGTCTCATACTGAAAGGTCAGGTTATTATCTCAGAAAATGAAAAGCCTTTACTCTGATTTATAATGGCTTTAATGGAATTTTAAATAATCAGTTGTTATACGTTCAGTGTCCAATTAAAAAAGTAGGTGATGTTTATTTGCATAGATAATATAACAGTCTGATACGATGTTGCCATTGCTAAATATCAAGAAGCATAGACACTCAAATGAACATCACACAGATTAAATATACTGTAAAGTAATATTAAAATACAGTAATTAGCTCATTAACCTTACAATACTAACCTAATAAAGTAGGCACAAGTCAAAACTGTCTTCCACCCTCTGTTTGTATACTTCAGTAACCTGAAATTGTTGAACCTATACATCTTTTCGCGCACATGGAAAATGCGAGAGTGAATTTTTAACAATGCGGCCTCAAACCGACAGTCAAAAAACGATGTGAAGTTGGCTGACGATTGTCTCTACCTCTTCTATTATTCCGCAACGCCGTACAAAAATCATGCGATAACGAGAAATGATCGAGGTTTTGAACCCCCCCTCTTCAACAGCACTCAGTTGGACAGCTTACAAGTGACGGCATAGTGCTCAATCTTAAAGTCAAAGTCAAAGGCAAAGTACTTTATTCATAAATGTACAATTTACACGTCAATTAATAAAAAATAAAAACAAAAGAAAGAGCATACAAATTGTATACATTTTCAAAGTTTGAAACTACTACTTTACTGTATTACAATAATTATTGTACAGAAAACTGTCAAGCATTATACGAGTATAATGTCTTTATTGCAATTGTACTAACCTATGTCAAATTTATTTATTTACATTTTTATGGGAACTTTGCCATCACTCTCTAAAAATTCGCTGTAACTATAAAAAGTTTGATCGATAAGCCAGCACTTTACTTTCTTATTACTTTATACCCTTCTATCATCCTACATAGGTCTCCTGCTGTATCAGATGACCCATAAATTTTGTTCACGGGCCTGCGGTCTATATGGCTTCTACTGCCTAGCCAACTTTGAGTTGGCACTGAAGGAGCATTAATATTATGAATTTGCGTAAGCAATACTTCTTATAGAAATGTAACTTATTACGTGCATGGTATAACGTAATAATACATTTCCGCGGGACTAAATGGAGAGACAATATGGAAGGGTAGGTAATGATGATTGGAATGGAAATGCCAAATATAGGGGTGAACACTATTACGGGCTTAAGGCCAATGTTATAAAGTAAGATCACAGGGTCGCCAGACGTCATATCTCAAAATTGGCCGTTTAAACAAGTTAGCGGGCAAGCATGTGTTCTTAGTACGTACTAACTCTACTCAATCGTCCACATTTCATCCATCAGAAAATACGTAACGTCGGGCGGCTCTGGGATCTTGGACTATTAAGTTGTGAACTAATATTTACTGATGATGATGTCTATTCTAGATGAACCGTGATTATGATTTTTTGATCATTACTTTGCTTACAGCTATACCTATTAAATCTGGATCCATGTAATTGAATACTCCCTTAACCTTGTCTTTATTTCAAGCTACATACCAGAACCCTTGCGGTTCACAATTCTTCTAATCATATATAAATTTCAGCCTCTACCCCTTGACCCACGCAACCCCACGGGCACCTCCTACGGTGTGCCTGATGACGTCTCAGTACAAGGTCTACCTCCTCCACAAGAGCAGCAACCGCTGTTCCAGGCATCTCCCATCAGCGGCCAGCAGTATGCTGGACCGGCTTTCAATACTGACTTGAAGGATCTGGATCAGAGCTATCAACAGAGCCAGGTGAGAATTATTTCGAGTGCTAGTCAAAGTACCACCAGCAATTTATCAAGTTCAAATCAGTTTATTTAGCTTGTGGTGGGCTACAAGGGTGGTACATAAAATTTAGAATTTTTGATGATAAACAGTCAACAACAACAACTAGCAACAACCTGTGGTTTTACTTGCGTAGTTTTCGTTTCCTTTATTATACCGTGTTTAAATACGTGGCCATGTACTACGAGTATTTCAGACAATATTCTAATTGCGTTCCAAATTTTAACCCAATCCGTTCGGCTGTTCCAACGTGATTCAACAACGAAGATAAAATCTCTCACTTTTGTGATATAAATAGGATTGTAAAGAAGACTAATAACCATTATATATCATGCTCAAACGTAAATATTTAGTAATCTATTCTGTGTATTTTCAGTACCAGCAACAGCAAGAAAGATACCGTGAGTACCAAAGGCAGAAACAGCTTGAAGCGGCTCAGAACGCTCCCAATGGAAACCGGCTTCCACTTCCTCAAAACCCTCGCCAGTTTGCTGGCAGACCATCTACCACAACAACAACAACAACTACGACTGAAGCTTCCACCACCCCTGTAGCATCCACTACCGAAATAGATCTGAATGAAAAGGAAATTCTCAATGATGACAAATCTGCCAAACTCAAGAGTGGAAAAACTTCAGTAGAAGTCACTAAGCAGAATGTACAAGAATACCCTGGAGAATTTTTCCTCGGATCTTTAGCACAAATTCAGTTGCAACCCCAATTTGTACCTTTGCAGCCATTGTCAGGGGCTTATTTGCAACCTCAAGGAGCATCTCAGAAACAAGTGGCTGGATTTGATGCTGCTACGCATTTTGCGGCTTTTCCGTCCGTTTTAGCTCAACAACAGCAGGCTCAGAATCCTGCTTTTCTTATTCCGAACGCGCAACAAGGAGTGTTAGTTCAGCAGTCATACCAACCACAAATTCAGACGCAACTGCAACCTGATCCAGTAGTTTTGCAAGCACCGGCTCAGTTCCAACCAAATTTCTATGCGCAACCTAACCCTGACGCAGTGGCAGTGCAACAGCCAACTCAATTCCCCGTGAACTCATATCAACCAGCGCTCCAGCCAAATCCTGATGCTGCATCCATCCAACCTCAATATCAACCACAACAAGGTTTCACTCAAATTCAAGCCCAACCTGTTATCTATCAACCTCAGCCTCAGATAAGTGAGCCTAGAAAAGAATCAGAAGATGCTGAAGTTAAAGACCGAGAAGAGCAGGGGAACAGAGCTAATCCGCCGCAGTTATTCCAACAGCCTATTGTGGTACAGCCAGAAATCCAGTACCAGCAGCAATATCCTGCGCAGCTAATTCAAAACCAAGACCAAACTCAGTATCAACCACAGGTTCAGATTCAACCACAACCTCAATCACAGCCTGAAATTCAATATTTGCAACCACAATATTTACAACCCCAGAGTCAATTAAGTCAACCACAGGGCCAAATCCAACCAGAGCCACAGTTCATCCAACCTCAAAGCCAATACCAACCGCAAGTCCAATATCAACCACAGGCCCAATATCAACCACAGACCCAATATCAACCTCAGGCTCAATATCAGCCACAGGCCCAATATCAACCACAGGCCCAATTCCAGCCCCAAGACCAATATCAACCCCAGCCTCAATTCGTTCAGCCGCAATTCCTCCCACAAAACCAATACTTGCAGCCTCAATTCTCTCAAGGTCAAATCTCCCAAAACCAATACGCTCAACAGCAAGGTCAAGACGCTTTACAAAGTGGTCTAGACATCAACCAAGAAGGCAATGATTTAGATCAAGAAGATGATCAAGAAGAGACAGAACCAGAAGGAGCGACAGCTGTGGCGACAGCCTTTGGGACAAGGTTAGTTGAGTCATCTGTTGACTGCAGTTGAGAAATCGAGCAGTGTTCGGAATATTGATTAGGATTTTAGAAGCATCTTCCTCCTCGTAAGGTTATTGATCTCAATGACAAATATTTGAAACAGTTACCAACTTTCCACTGTTGGTAAAATCACTTGAATAACTTAGTTAGTTTTTTCCTTTTTTAAACTGAGATTCTTTAAATTTTCGATTTTCGGGACTATTTTATTATGTTAGGTTTGTTTGCTGACAAATAAATCCTACTAAAATGTCAATGTTTGGATAGTTGGATGTTTGTTTGTTCAATAGCAAATATAGTTAAAATTTGGAACACAGATGGCACATAGGCTATTTTTTTACTTCGGGAAAGTAACAGGAACGGGAACTAGGTTCCTATAATTTTTTAAGTGAAAACCTCTTTTAGCGCACCACAGACAGATTTTTCGTGGGCTGTGAATTGAATTCTAACGTCACGTTCGAGAATGGTAAGAAATCTTCGGGTAAACTCGGGACCATGGCTTTTGGCTATCTAGAAATACTCCAACTTTTCCCATTGACAATGCGTCAGCATTTCTAGATAGCTATGCTCATGGCCACGCCACGTGGCACCCTTGTAGTTTCCAAAGTAAGCTATGAAATTCTGAGTTATAAGTTTTCACTTCTATCGGCAATTCCTATGGCTGCCAATATTTTTTTTGGTTATTTTTGGTTAAGAATGTTTTCGTATCACTGTTTGATACGAAAATGATGTCAGATGAATTTAGAATACTTAATAAGAAACTATTAATACATCTGACTGACCGATCCATTTTAGGTCAAGGTCGCGAATAGAGCAGAATAATAATGTCCAATCCTTATTGGCAATGCGGTGCAGTATATGTAAATACCAGATGTAACAATAGAACATTGCCCTGTTTTGGATGTTGAATTTTGATGTGGTGTTTTGATGTATTCTGCACTCGTATACAGAAGGTTTTGAAATATGTGATTGAAAGTAGATAAGGTTGTCGTTCTGTGGATTTTTGAATAGATATAAAGAAAACTTGCAAATCAGATCAAAACCTTTAAGACCAGAAAACTTAAAACTTAGCGTATCTAGTGATTTAAATTGACTTTTTATTGCCTTAAGCGATTCATTTTACAAATAAAATATTATACTGATATAATAAGCGATGATTAGAAAAGTTTTTATAAGCTTTTGCCCTTCTAGGTCACTATTTTTAAAACGACATTTTGATTTTTTTATTTTCTTAACTTTGAGAGCCTATGACTAATTATTGAATCATAATGTTGGATTAACAACGCCTTCGATAGATCAACGGTACATTTAGGATCTAAATCAAATAAAAAGTTCAATCGAAAACATGAACCAAAAATATAAAGGTTAAATTTCCGAAAATGTTAGAAAACTAGCAGCTTCTGCAGTTTTACCCGCGCAGTTCGCGTTCCCGTTATTTATCTGGGATAAAAAGCCAGATAAAAAGCCAGCCAGCCAGCCTATGTGTTCTTCCAGACTATAATCTAACTGTGTTCCAAATTTCAGCCCGATCCGTTCATACGTTACGAGGTAATTGAGCCACAAACATCCAAATATCCAATTTTTTTAAATTTTAGTAGCAAAGCATCTAGCCTACCTCTTCTACCGTCATTTGTAATATGCAAACATCACTGTGTTCCGGTTTGAGGGGCAATGCTTACAAAGAAATTACAGGGCATACAATACAATACAAAAACACTTTATTGGCACCACAAACAAAGTTGACAACAAGTAACATATAAAATAACAAAAACATAATGGGCACAAAAGGCGATCTTATCGCTAAATCGGCATAGAGATAAATCATCTTATTTTCCTGGGTGATGAGCGCAGTGCAAGGTAATGATGATTTGGACTCTTCATGTTCCAATAGCTGTGTGTCACTGTGCTATTATGTGGCCGGCATGTTGCTTACCATTAGGCACATGCCCTGTTCGTCTCGTCACTCATCATTAAAAAAAACTTTTTGATTAACACTGTTGTTTTAATACTGTTTTTCTTAAACCGAATATACTCGGCATTCAAACCGAGTTATCGGGCCGAGTACGAGTATCAAAAAACCCGCCGAGTACGCCGAGTACCGAGTATCAACCGAATACTCGGCCCATCTCTAATAAATAACATTAGCAGCAAGCAGCCTAGCAAATACTAACAGAACCAAGTGGTTTTATCCGCGCAGTTCCTGTTTCCGCCACTTTCTCGTGATAAAAAGTAAGTACCTGGGTGACCGAGCTTTGCTCGGTTACTTAGATACAAACATACTGATTTTCTAAAAAAAATTAACTTGAAAAAAGAAATGCGGCCGGTCGGATTCGTACCCGGACCTACCATATTATAACCGCCCATCTTCCCGACTGAGCTAATATACTGTCGGGCGACGTCGCAAAATTTACCGTCGCATTCTAATCTTTATGTAACAGTTTTTCATTCTCTAAAAATGCGCATAAAACTGCGTTTTTTTAATAAAACCTGGCTAGATGGGCTTATCGTCCCATAAACCCACTGTATACATAATTTCATGAAAATCGTTCGAGCCGTTTCCGAGATTCAGATTATATATATATATATACCTACAACAATTGCTCGTTTAAAGGTATAAGATACATCGTTATTTCCAGGACACAACCTCGTCTGCAGCCGAAGTATGGCGTACCATTGCCGGTGCCGCGAGTACAAGCTAGCCCCAGTTCCACAACCGAATCACCTGTTGAAGTAAGTTCTTTAACTAACCTCTGACGCAGAAACAGACGGGTGTTATAAGTTTGACGTGTAGTTAAAGTAAGTTTGTCCGCTCCAATAGGGCATCAAGCGCCAAACACTCTCATCTTTCGGCAAACGATGAATACTCTGATGGCATATGATGAATAGATGGTCTTAAAGAGAATCAAGATGATCAAGTCCACTACCAGTCGCTAACGTGCCCAGCTTACTGGCGGTTATTACATTGTATGCATTTGTGATTATAGTTTATTGGAACGAAGTTCCTTATCGCGCGTTGTGAAAGGGGGCTAGACGGAAAAAATTCTTACGAAAAGTTGTCACGACACTTTTTGCTATTTCGCGACACCACACTGTTCAATGCGAAATAGAAATGAAAATATCTGGCTTGCTTTCTACAAGAGAGAGAGAGAGAGAGAGAGAGAGAGACAGACAGAGAAACATGCGACGCCGCACAGCGTAAGCTGTATTTGTGTTTGTTTGTGTTGTTGACGATTATTTTTCTTGAGTGTATACAGGTTTTTTGTAAATAATAAAAATTAAAAAAATCCTTCATAATTAATCGAAAGGAACTTCGTTCCATCCGGGTGTCCCTTGACACCTCTCAAGTTTTTGCTTATATATTTTGTTTTTGTTAATTACGCCAAAATCGCAAACCGATCTCGATAAAATAATATACAGGACCTACTCTGAAGTATGATTTACCAGACGATAAAAAACCATTAAAATCGATTCACAATTGGTGGAACTTTCGCGTAGCATACCTACAAAAGAAAAACACACAACGGAATTGAAATAGACTGCAGGCCCGTGAACAAAATTTATGGGTCAAATGAACCACCAGGAGACCTATGCAGGATGATAAAAGAGTATAAAGTAATAAGATTCAACTCTATGCCGTCACTTGTAAGCTGTCCAATTGAGTGCAATATAAGTGGGGGGTTCTAACTCTCGATAATTTCTCCTATCGCATGATTTTGTACGGCGTTTGCGGACGCACGAGACCGCGACAGGAGACCGCGACCGGAGACCGCGACAGGCACTTGACTCTATAGAACTGTATGGGCGCCAGTTCGCGCCGAGACCGCGACACATGCCTCGCGACACATGTCTCGGTCTCCTGTCGCGGTCTCGGCGCGAACTGGCGCCCATACAATTCTATAGAGACAAGTGCCTGTCGCGGTCTCCGGTCGCGGTCTCGCGTCTCGGTCTCGTATCGCGTTATCCTAGTTCTAAAAACTAGCCTCGGGCATAAGTACGATAAGTTTTAACTTTTAGTCGCAATAGATACCTTCAAAATAAACTTCTATGACTTTGCAGACATTTCCAACCTAGCCACTAAATATTTCTAAGTGACTTACAAACTCCTAGAAAGTTGAACCGATTTTGATCAGTTACATCCGAACGTAAAAATAGGCTTTACAAGAAAGTTGGTCTGTTGCTTCAAAAAGGTTTCAGAAAACTTTTTGGTGTCGATTCCTCGCACGGCTGAACTATTATAAACTCGTTTTAGTAGTGTCTACTTGATAGTTATAGTAGTAATAATAATTTGTCTGAGTAGTTAGAATTATGAGTGTGAGCAACGCTGATAAAATCGTGTTTTATGTCGTAAACTTCTTGAAAAACTATTGCTATAGGATCGAACCCAAAATAACACTGATTTATGGCAATAGGATAAAATAGTATAAATGGTATTTTCAAATATATAAAAAGCAAATTAAGACTATTGTAGCATACTATCAGCAACAACCCACTAAATGTTCCCACTGCTGGGACTCGGGCCTTCTCTCGCAAGGAGAGTTCAGGGAACTATCCACCACGCTGGCCCAGTGCGGGTTGGTTGACACATGACTTCGAAAGATTCTAGGTACATGTCGGTTTCCTCACAATGTTTTCTTTCACCGTTTTAAGTCAGCGGCATTACGCACATGACTTCGAAAAGACAGGGGTTTGAACCCGGGGTCTCCGGATCGGAAGGCGCCGTTCTTCCGGCTAGACCAGCCGTAACTCATACCATACCATAGTATAAAAATAAATAAATTTACAAATCGCACATGCCGTTGTGATCACCACAACGCGGCAGGGTACCCAGAATGCTGACAGCGTTGTGCCTTTGGATAGATAAACTCAACTTTTAGGCAAAGTAGGCGCCAGCTCTATAGGATCCCTAAGACGAAGACCAAACGCTTCGAATGCTCTTTTACATTGTTTTGTATTGGGTGACCTCGAGCCCAAAATATTGTATAAGTAGTGTGCAGTAAGTTCGGAGTATATTTATTTAATTGTGCCTGTTTGGTTCGGTGTAACTCCGATATCACTACATAGTATAAAACAAAGTCGCTTTCTCTGTCCCTATATCCCTATGTAAGCTTAGATCTTTAAAACTACTAAACAGATTTTGATGCGGGTTTTTTAATAGATAGCGTGATTCAAGAGGTTTACTTCAATTTATATGTATAACTAGCTGAACCCGCTACTTCGTTCGCGTAAGCAGATGTTACGGACTTATACATTAGTTGAAAGTACGTCAAAATTAACTAAATTTGGATAAGTAGCTATTGAAAACCCAAGTGAACTTGTTTTTTCACAAAAAAAAATATATTTAATTATATCATCTTTATTATTCTTCTTTTAAAATCTAACATACTTTAATAAGTAGGTTTCGTAGTAACGAACACAGCCACAATTGTTAAGTTTGTAGGATTTTTATAGGATACATTATGAAAAGCTGTTGTGCATGATCTTATACCTACTTATCTATTTTTCTCTAGCTGTTACCTGCGACTCGCCACTGTCGCCCGCGTAAACGTTTGAATGAAGCCTTCAAAATGATTAATTTATTTAAGTTTTAATGTTACGCAAGCAAGTTGAACCTATAAATCAAAGCAAAATCTAAGTGAAATGTTAATGTATAAATTTAATTGTAACACAGAAAAATAATCAAAGCACGAAAGAATCCAAATTCGGCATAAAAATCATTTTAGCAACAAAAAAACTCATTAGTACAATTAGGAATACCAGTAACGCCACCTAGTGATGAAAGAAAAAATACATACCACAATAGCAAAACTTGTGTTTGAGATTTAAACTGTCATTAGCGCCATCTAATGATAATATAACGTTGCTTGTTATTTTGATTGTGCATCCAAAGCACCTGTATTATCTACGCCAAAACGGGTGTATATATTTAATATAATATGGAGTTAAATTAAAATATAGACTTATTACCCCATGTGAAATTTTAGACTCTAAACTATCTGCGTTTCGTATGTCAAACCAATTCGTTTTGTCGTTTTGACGTTAATATTTGTATCCTTAGGGCCACAGAATACATACCTCTTTAGGGCCAATATAATAATATAATATAATAATAATAATTTATTTGGCATAAATACATGTAAAAGAAATTTGAATCCAAAGGCTCCTGAAGTAGTTAAAAACTGTGTGAGAGCCGATGGCCACTCCCAATTACAACAATAAATAAATAAGTAAATAAATAAATATTGGTGGACAATTCACACACAACACCATCTGACCCCAAACTAAGCAAAGCTTGTAATATGGTGGCCAGATAGCTGATAGAATACTTATATAGTTCTAAATACATACTTATTATACATAGAAACACCCAGACACAGTGCAAACATTTGAATTCATCACACAAATATTTGCACTGGGTGGGAATCGAACCCACGACCCTCGGCGTTGCAGGAGCAGAGTTACTACCCACTAAACCACAAGGCCAGTCACAAAAATAAATTATAACACGCTAAAACTAATAATTTTTCACAATATTAATTAAATATAATGCTTCTATTCGGGTTGATAGGTAGTGTATGTGGTATTTCAGACTATAAGCTATCTCTGTTTCATTTTTCTACCAAATTTGCTTAGTATTTCTGACGTCACAGTAACCTATAACCGATTTGCTATTTTTGAGTACAAACTAAGTACGTGTGTTTCGAATTCCTTCCGAATGTGTTCAGCCGTTCCCACGTTGTTCTGTAAATATTATGAATGTCAATGTTTGTTACTTAATCATGGCGGAACGTATTTAGTGATCGGGTTGAAATTTGCAATACAATTAGATTATAGTTTGGAAGAACACATAGGCTAAGCATTGCTACTTAAGCTAAGCCAAGATATAATGTGTTTCAAATTGTAACTCAATACATTCAGCCGTTCCAACGTAATTGAGTAGCAAAAATTTAAACATTGGCATATTTGTATAATATTGGTAGGATAGGATTTTACATAATTTTAGAAAAAATTAAACCGGTCAAGTGCAAGTTAGACTCACGCGCGAAGGGTTCGGAACCATTAGCAAATAAACGGCTTTAATTGTATGGGAGCCCGCTTCATAATTTATTTTAATTAATTACATTTAAAGAGAACATAAAACTAAATATTATGTGAATAGTTTAAGCGTCTGTGACAGGTACGTTATTAGTTATTAGTATCGAGCAAGAAACGGTAAAAAATATGACGTTGTATGAAAGACCCTCTTAAATAAATATTTATTTTATTTTTAGTATTCTTTGTTAAACCGGAAATAGAAATACATCATCTGTGAAAATTTGAACTGTCTAGCTAACATCGTTCTTGAGATACATCCTGGTAACAGACGGACGGACGGACGGACAGCGAAGTCTCTTTAAATTTCAAACAGTATTTGGATTGAAATAATGCGTTTTCTAATAAGTTACGGCTGGTCTAGTAAGTTACAGCTGACCTAGTCAGGAGAACGGCGACTGTCGATCCGGAGACCCAGGGTTCAAAACCACGTGCACCACTATCTTTTCAGAGTCATGTTCGTAATGCCGGTAATTGAAACGGTGAAGGAAAACATCGCGAGGAAACCGAAATGTACCTAAATTTAAGTTCTAAGTCATATGTCATCCACCAACCGACACTGGGCCAGCGTGGTGGATTATAGCCTTGACTCTCTCCTTACGAGAGAAGGCCCCGACGCCCAGCAGTGGGAACACTTAATGGGTATTAAATGGCTATTTATTATGCTAATATGTTTTCTTCTAAAGAACAAAAATCTACTTCAATGACAGGTAATTTAATTCTGTACAGATATATCTAAGCTGATTTTAGTTTTTTGTTGATATTTGAAAAACTACCTCCCTGTTTTCGATATATGAGATCACCTCTGAAGTATTTTCTACCAAACAAAAAAGGAATTATCAAAATCAATTCACAATTAGCGGAGTTATCGCGTAAAATCAAACCAAATAAAAAAACATGCAACCCGATTGAGAAAATCCTCCTGTTTGAAGTCGGTTATAACCGAATGATGTTTGTTTTCCACACAAAAATATATTTTTGATAATTATTCTTTCATTCAAGACGACGCGACGCGATCACGTGTCAACGTTCTAGAATCTAGAATTTCTTTGGATCGTCTGTGAGACACAGAATACTTAGAAGTTAGTATGTACCGAACGCGCCGCGCGTGTCGTTATTATTTAATGTTTGTGTAATTTCCGAACCACCAAACCGATAATGTTCAAATTTTGACAGGACAGTATTAAAAATATGGTCTTTCTAACAAAAAAAGAATTAATGAAATCAAACAACGCAAACATGAGTTACAACCAAATACACATTCTGACTTTCACCCCCTCCCGCAAGAAAACCGATCAGAATTTGGGGATCAAAAGTAGCCTACAGCAATCTCCTTAGTATAAACTAAAATCATGCCAAGTTTCAGCTGAATTGAATCAGTAGTTTCGGCGTGATGCGTGATCCCTATACAGAAAGACAAACAGACAGACATGAAAGAAAAAAAATGCAGATTCGCCATCAGTATCGAAAATAGAGTGCTCCAAAAAAAATTTTTTGAAATATCTTCAATGTACAGAATTCGACCCGTTACAGTTTTATTATAAGTATAGATATAGATATGTGCTTTCAACAGTAGAGAAACAATAATCATTTTAAAGATTTCTAATGTGATGTCATAAATAAACACATTTTTGCGCTTACTTTGCAAATGCTGGCTGGATCCTACGAGATGGATCAAAATAATGTACTGCAGTATTGTACCCCTTAAAAAGGACTACAAAAAAGTCAACAATGGTATATGTCTATCTCTAAGTGATAACTCACAATAACCATTTTTATTCGTATTTTAGTACCAGCATTGCACCCGAGCGAAGCCGAGTCGGGTCGCTAGTTAAAATTAATAACCCAAAACAGTGACTTTTGACATGTTTTAGTTAGCTTCATCTCTCCGTCGTTTGTCGTCAAATCTTGCAAATTAAATTTTATTCAATTCCCCGTTATTTACTGAAATATTACTTCTTATTCTTCTTGGATCTGGCTAAAATGTTGCATACCTATATTTGCAAATTACATGGCGATACAATTTTAAGTTGACATGGTGCTGATATGATGATGGTCCTGGAAGGTACCCAAAGGAACTTCGCAATGAAACGAAACGAAAATCGAGTTTGGGCAAGAGCCCAAAAGATTGATTCAAAAGATTGAATCTTCGGACGAGTGATTTGTTTCTCAATGGTGACCGGGGCCTGATGATGAAGCTGGATGGTGACGCAAATAAGACTTTCTCCCACCAAAGTGTGGTCAACGCTTTTGAAGAAGCTTACACTTCAGAATTAAAATGGTTTTGTTTGTTCAGGAAGTAACGGAAGACGGAGCAGCCGTGGCGCGAGCTACAGCCGTCGCTAATGGAGAGCGAAGAAAGAATGGCAGATTGAGGTAAGTACAATACAGCAATACCCCAACTTACACTACCACGTTTTACGCGAATTCGGAAATACGCGGTTTCTCATTTGCCCATTCTACTCTGTCAGCGTTCGATTCAGTGTGTCAGTGGCGAGTGTGCGACTGATTTGCACGATCTAATACCACCTTGCCATTTTTTCTATCGGAAAGCTCGTGGCTCGAAAAAGCGACATCGTTTCATGGTTGATGTTCCAAAGACACGAACAAAAAGTTTTGACTATACTTTTGTGATAAGAACGTCAAGGCTATGGAATACGTTGCCTGAGTGGGTTTTTCCCGATGGTTACAATCTTTGTGTATTCAATTCGAGAGTGAATCGGTTATTTCTAGGTAAACACGTAGACCGCATCGTCGTTTAACATCAGGCGAGAAGGTCAAGTGTGAACCTATAAAAAAAGTTACGCAAAACCTCGAGTGTTTTCCTCGTTGAATTATTTTACGTGTGCAGTGCACATCGATTTTTAGTAGTGGTAGGACTCTTGGCAGAGTCCGCCTGGGGAAGTACCACACCTTTGTCAGTTATTCTGCCGCCAAGCAGTAATGTGCAAACATTACTGTGTTCCGTTTTGAAGGGCAATGTTTCCAGAGAAATTTCAGGGCTTAGAGACATAACATCTTAGATCTCTGGGTGACGAGCGCAGAGGTAATGATTTGGACTTTTCATGTTCCAATAGCTGCGTGTCACTGTGCTGTTGGCAGGCATGTTGCTTACCATCAGGCACATGTCCTGCTCGTCTCGTCACTCTTTATTTAAATAATAAATTAAGTCGTCCAAAAATCTAAAAATATGACCCGACTACACAAACTTTATACATAATTATTTATAAACAAAATAATTTACCCCAAATTACGCGAATTGGACTTACACGACTATTGTGTAAGTCCGAGGTATTACTGTACAATACATTGAAAGTTTGTTATAAATACTCCTACTAATATTATTAGATCGACAGAAGGTTTGTTTGTTACGGTTTCACGCGAAAACCACTTAACCGATCATCATGAAACTTTATACACATTATTATCTTATACATTTAAACGAGCTAATCTTGTAAGTATATATATAGAATCTGAATCTCGGAAACGGCTCGAACGATTTTCATGAAATTATGTATACAGGGGGTTTCGGGGACGATAAATCGATCTAGCTAGGTTTTATTTTTTTTAACATTATTTTATGCGCATTTTTGAACAATGAAAAACTCCTACAATGTCATTAGAAAACGATAACTTATTTCGCCACTGTTCTTTAAGTCTAAATGGCTCAGACGGAATATGTTCGCCCTCGGAGTCAACAGGCCCGGTTCGAATCCTGATGGTTACACATTTTTCTTTTTGTTCTTTTTTTTCTGAGAAAATCTTTTACTGAGAGCCTTTGATCAATGCATTTAATTCGTATCTAAATAAGTACATATTCTAACAAAAACACAAAAAAAATCCTATTGATGACATTACATACTTACATAGGGACAGAGAGACAGCGGAAAGCGACTTTGTTTTATAATTTTATTATATTTCATCACTACGTAATTCGTACCTGTCTAAATATCATTTAACCCCTCCTGACCCCCTGAGTTCCGAAGCGCCGCGCGGGCGTCGCGACGTCATATTAAAAAATTGATTACTCGACAATAAAACTATATTTTACGTTTCTGTAAACGATGAGTTACTCTTTGATATATGTCCTATCTATCAAGAATCGAAATAAAGCCATTATTGATAATTTTATTTGTTTACATCTTGTGTAAACTTTCAAACCCATTTTGTGGGTTACGTGACAAGAAATAAACGAATATTCGTTTACAATGCAAGGAACAAGTATCTAACTGTCTAAATCAGTCAACAAAGTCTTGAAATAACAAAAGATTACTTATTGTAAACACACTTTAAAAAAACCGAGCAAAGCTCGGTCAACCAGGTACTGAAACTTTATACACATATTTTTGGAAGTATTAGAAGTGGCATTGGCTACTTTTCATCACGAAAAAATAACAAGGTCGTGTACTACGCGGATGAAATCGCGGGTCACTGCTAGTGCAATATAATGAGCAACCCACTAAATGTTCGTACTGCTGGGATTCAGGGCCGTTTCTCGCAACGAGAGTCAGAGTTGAAAACTGAACTCGAAAGTTTCTCGGAGCATCTGGTTTCCTCACGATATTTTCCTTCATTGTTCAAGCTAGTAGTGATGACAAACTTGTACATACGCGTTTTGGAAAATGCTGGGAGGTGCTTTCGGGATTCGAACCTATCACTTCAAGATTGTGGTATCGGCCTTTCCAGCTAATATGACGCCACGTCTTTAGAAAATTGTATTTTATTTTTATTGGATTACTCGTATAGAAACTGAAAAATAATTATTTTAAATAATTATTTAAAAACCCGGCTGAAATATGTCGACGGGTAAAAAATACAAATATGTACAAATACGAATACAAAAATCTTTATTGCTGTTTGTAGGTAAGATAAGATGATACAAAACATTTTAAAAGTTGCCCCATACAAACAAAAAAAAAAAACACTATGTAATACAATATACTTATCTAAGGACACTTGGGAGATTGAGACGAATCGAACGATATCTGAACTGTCAAAATCCGTCCAGCCGTTTGGAAGATACGTGGAAATATAGAAATTTACAAATATACAAGATACGCGCCAAAAATATAACTTCTTCCAGTTGGGTAAACAGATCCTAATAATACTTATTGTAAATGATTGCCTTTTATCTTCGAAATACCGTCCGTCCACCGCGTCCACGGTCCCAGGGCACATTTAACGAACTGCTCATGCTAAATGTACAATTTCCGAAAAATAATCAATCAAAAAAAAATTGGTTGCCTGTAAAGTCGGTATACGGGCGAAAGTTTTACGTGACAACGACTTTGAGTGGTAAAATAATTTTACGGAAGGGACGCGTGCCTTTCACTTTTTATGTCTGTCTCTCTCGCTCTTAGGCGGGCTAACCATGCCCGAGTGGAAGGGACGCGTGCCTCTCACTCGCTCTCGTTGTGAGCGCATAACGTGAGCGGAGCGTAACGCAGTTTCTTGAAGTGTCACCCGGCAAACCAATTTATAAGACGTTGTCACGTCAAAAAGAGCTTTTAACAATAAAAATCATCTGTTTAAAGTCCGAATATCAAAGAATATTCGCAAGAGGCTGATTAAGATCTACATCTGGGTATTGAATATTATCTGGAGTATTGGCAGCGAAACGTGGACGAAATGTGGTGCTGGAGGAGAATGGAGAGAATCAGCTGGAAGGAAATGATAAGCAATGAAGAAGTTTTGAAGATGGTAGAGGAGAAAAGAACATTAATGGAAACAATAGAAAATAGAAGAGGGAAGATGTTGACACATCTGATACGACACGACAACTTCATTAGAACAATAATGGAAGGTAAATTAGAAGGGAGGAAAAAGAGAGGTAGACCTAGGAGAAGTTACATGAACCAAGTGAAGGAGAAGATAAATGTAGTGTCGTATCAGGAAGTCAAGGAGAAGGCGGAGTGTAGAAGTACATGAAAAGAACTCCACCGACAAGAGCGTCACTCTTAAATTATGAGTGAAATCAATCAATAGTAAAAACATTTACTTTGTAAGCGTACTATTGGCATACTTACATCTACTGTACTACATATCATTCAGGCCAAATTGATTGATCTCTCATGATATGACTTAGAATATGTAAACCTTAGATTATGTAACACTTGGCATCAAGCCGTTTAGGTTCCACAGAAAGGGTATAAATAGGTAAAGTTTATGTTTTTAGGCCGAGTTTCCATGTTTAGTATTCTATCCGTGCACGGTTGCCTGGAATAGATTGCTCTAAGCGGTAAGGCCGGCAATTAAAATACCTTTTTTGTCGAGTGACAAGACGAGCAGGACATGTGCCAGATGGTTAGCATAGCAGCACAGTGACGTACAGCTATTGGAACATGAAGAGTCCAAACGATTACCTAGCGCTCGTCATCCAGAGGTATAAGACATTTTATCTCTATGCCCTGTCATTTCACAGGAAACATTGCCCTTCAAACCAAAACACAGTGACGTTTTTACATTACTGCTTGGCGGTAGAATGACTGGCAAAGGTTTGGCACTGTCCCAGGCTGCCTCTGCAAAGATTCCTACCACTACAAGATCCAAGAAAGACGTCTTTAATCTTACCTCAAAAAATTGTCTTTTATTTATTTATTTATTTATTTCAGGAGTCGTCGCATCCGTCCAGTGTATGCAGTCGACAGATCCGGACGTCTCGTCTTTGCTGAAGCCCAATAAAATACACTAATCACTGTATTAAGCTACTAGGGTCAATCACAACAAAAGTTTCATAAATAACCTACGGTATAATTTCGATACCGTTTAAGGCACCATATTTATGAGTATTTGTCAACCAGTTTAATTTGTTTACCTGTGAATGTGGTGCATTAAGATGCGTCGAAATATCGGAGATTTTCTCAACCGTTTAACTACGACAAATATTCCGTAATAAACACGGATTATTATTTATTGCGCTTATAATTACAGAATATTTTGCTAGAAGCACACCTCGTACCTATATTTTCCCCGTGATAAATTATTTGCTATGCAAGTATGGAACCCATTCTGTTATCTAACTATTATCATACACTAACGACGCTTTGCGGTTTTACCCGTTTCTATTCATTTGCGTGATAAAAGTAGCCAATGTGCTATTTCAGACTAAAATCTAACTACGTTCCAAGTGTTGATTTCTTCCCGTTCCGACGTAATTGAGCAACAAACATCCAAATTTTGATTTTTGATATTAGTAGGATAACAGTAGGGATACACAAAAATTGTAGTAGTGTGCTTACAAGATAAAGACCCTAACTGAAGTAACTAAAACACTGTCTTGTGGCTCAGTAGGTTTTCCCTACGGGGTCATAGGCATGAGTTTGATTCCCAATTCGTGTAATGAATACAGTGTTTTTATGTATAATAAGTACCGTATGTATTTATAATCAAATAAATATTGTATCAGACAATAGTTCAGATAGTACAAGCTTTATAAAATTTGGGTCAAACGTATAGCATAGTCTAGCTATTATGAAACCAGATAGTCAACATTACGTAACGCTAGCAAATAGGTTTTTTTTTAAATTAATGTATTCTTGTTGTCTGAAACAAGGTAAAGCACGAGAAAATTTAAGTTTCCGATAACATAAACGCTAGCGAATGTATTGAAAAAATATATCAAGCTATTTTACGTCCTATTGGGATGCTGTTTGAATTCCAAACATTTATTAACGTTCATGCAGGTAGAAGTTCGCGCTGAGACTGCGACACGAGACCGTGACAGGAGACTGCGACCGGAGACCGCGACAGGCACTTGACACTATGCAATTGTATGGGCACCAGTTCGCGCCGAGACCGCGACAGGAGACCGAGACACGTGTCGCGAGACATGTGTCGCGGTCTCGGCGCGAACTGGCGCCCATACAATTCTATAGAGTCAAGTGCCTGTAGCGGTCTCCGGTCGCGGTCTCCTGTCGCGGTCTCGTGTCGAGGTCTCAGCGCGAACTTGCACCTTTAGTGGAAACGTGTCTGTACTTCACCTTTACTGCTCTCCGAGCTATTTGCTGGCGTTACGTTTCGTTTATTTTTTGCTATGAATACACTTAAGAAAGATTTCTGGATTCGAGACAGAAAACAAGTATGGATTAAATTAAAAAGAAAACCGAACACAATTGTTTAAAATTTAGATCACAGATTATTTTGCAAGCAAAAAAAGCAAATAGCCATTACGCGTCTAAGATTCCTACCGCAGCTAACAAAAGATCTGTAAACTTTGAAACGGTTGAACCGATTTTGATGAGATACATCTAAAAATAAACCAAGAAATTCATTTTGCAAAGGTCATAAAAATAAAATCGAAACCGGTTCATCCGGGAGCTACGATGCCACACACATACACACGTCAAATTTATGAGCACCCAGCGATTTTGCGTCGAATTTTAAAATTGGAAGGAAGATAGATAGGCTTTTGCTTAACATTAGCGTAGACTCTTTACTCTACTCATTTAATGACTCTTTTGTATATTTCGCAAATTTTCCGTGGTTATAACAATTTTGATTTATTTTATCTATGTTATACATTTTACTATTGTATAAATAATAATGTCTATGTACAAGACAATGAACTGTATTTTCTATGAGGCCTTTTTAAATAAATAATCTGATTTCAAAATGCAAGTTGTGTCATACTGTCACAGATTTCTAAAACAGATGAAACCTTTGTGAACAACACTGTGAGGCCAGTCATTAGTTATGTATGCGTGACAGCTCTCACAGACTTGTCAAATTACTCACGTTGGTGTGCGTGTAATGTTCCCAGTCTTAAGAAAAAAGTCCCACTATTGTTGAGACGATTTTCTTAGCATTCCATGGATTCACCGTGCGGGTGCCGGGTCCATCGTGTGGCAGAGAGAGAGAAAACCCGAGTAGACCCCGAGACTTGTGACTCGGGCGTAGGTTTAAGGGGCCCCTTTCTGACGTACATCAACACTCACCTTCACTACTCGTCTTTCTTTCCCTGCCCAGCCAAATCTGATATGAGCCTACTAGTGCAGCTTTAGATACTCGTTCTAGTATAGAACTTACTGCACTTCTGGATAAGTCAAGGTCTTTCAGCAGGTTCTAGAGAGATTTTGCTGATATGCCTCTCGCTCCCACTTCTACAGCGTATAAATACATAGCCGTTTTTTGTTAATTCGTTTAGGAGGTCGTAATACTTATTTTGTTTCATCGCGTGGTCTTTAGGTATATTAGTTTCCCACGGTACGATAAGTTCTACAAGGACTATGCGTTTTGTAGCTCTATAAAAAAAGGAAAATGTCCGGTCTGGATGACGAAACACCCACATCCTCTGGGATTTTGTAGTGCTTTTCATACGTGTCCATTAAAATAGTCCAATCAGGTGCTGTACCCAGGATTGAGTAAGGCTTGTTCCTGGAGTTTGATGTTGAGCCTTCTTTACAAAGTTAATTTGTCTTTTGTTTGTCGTCAATCCTTTTGGGCTCTAGCTACTGAAAGGCTCATGGCTTCACGTATGATTTCAAGTACTCTGTCATGGCGCCGTGAGTAATGACCCCCATTAAGGAGCACCTTGCATCCCACCAATATGTGCCTTGATATGTGTTGTTAAGCTTTGGAAATTTTCACGTATAATAAACGCATAAAACATTATTTTAAATAATTTATTATTACACTGAGAATATATAATGCAAGGATTTCTTGTTAATAACTTGCTCCACATAAAAGAGACAGAAACGTAATTGAAAATTATAGACCTATTTATTAGCCTCATGTCAAACATTTACAAATTTTTTTTTCAAAGCTGATCCTAAATAGAATATCAAGGACTATAGATTAAGAACAGCCTATTGAACAAGTTGGTTTTAGAGCAGGGTTTTCAACTATTGATCATATGCATGTATTAAAACAGTTAATTGAAAATCTCAAGAGTATGGGAAAGACCTATACATTGCATTTGTCGACTACAATAAAGCTTTCGACTCAATCAAACACAATCTGCTCTGGGAGGCTCTAATTCAACAAGGAGTAAGAAAGAAATATGTTCGTATTATTAAAAATATATGCTAACACTAGCACAGATCAAGTTAGAATCCACAGGTCATAGACGAGACGTTTTATAACGGCGAGAATTTGTTCTTATCTATTCGTTTCATAACTATAGTTTTCATCAACACTATTAGTATTTTTATTAACCCTAGTAACGGCGAGGATTTGTTCTTGGCATCGATTCACATTAAATAAAAAAAAAACAATTGTAAAATAGGGCTTAAAATTGAATTATACAATGTTCATCAATAATTAAATTTGGTCTACGAGTATCTTCAAAACAAAATTAGAATCTATATTTTACCTTAACTTCAGGGAAAATAATTTCAATTTAGTATAGCAACACTGACCTATTTTCGTTGAGGTGTTGTGTTTCTATTCATCAATCGAAATAAAATCGTCTAAATTATATAAATACCAGTAAAAATATTCAAACTTTCCTATGAAATTTCCTTTTTTTATTTTTGGGAACAATGTTTGCAATGTTTGATGACACAAGACAGCATAATCTTAAACAAAACATAAAATCACACGGGACTCCCGTACGAGACGGAAGTCAGTTTCGTACTGACTGGAGTTTGTATTTGCTTTGGCGTTTAATATTTGCTTTCCGGGCCTAAGGATCTGTGTTCTGCACGTTCCATCTGCCTTTTGTTTTAGAAATCTGTGCATACTGTGCGCAAATGTTTAATTTTATGAAATTTCTCAAACAAAACTTTATACTAGCGCCACCTATAGTGCAATTGCGAATTATCTTCGACAAAACAATTTGCATTTTAAAAAAGGCCATCTAACGCTTTAACTGAAAATAGTTTGCGTTTTTTAAAAAAGTTTGGTAGTTTTAACTACACAAATATTTAAAAATATTTATTTAGAAGACGAACTGAAAGGCTCACGAGAGTTATTTATGTGATATTACGAATAAATATAATTATTATATACATTATTGTTTTTAACCTTTAACCTTTACCATAATTCCTGAGGTCCATAGGTGATTTCCATAAATATGTCCCTTTCGTAAATCATTTCTAAGATTTAAACCAAAGGATTAGGCAATTTTTTGAGATAAAAATATGCATTATGTGCTATAGTGTGCGGAAGGCCAAAGAAAAGCTGACGGGATGACCTTTTTAGCTATATCAAAGACTGGGAAGGTAGGGAGGCCTTCGCCCAGCATTGGGACAGTATGGACTCAAATAATAATAATATTGATAGACCGGTCTCAGCGCCAGCCAGGCTGTGATCGTCGATATCATAATATCACCATACCATATGACGAGAACCTCGTGAAAGCTGAGAAGGACCATCTCAGCAAGTACGTTGACTCATGAGGTTTCCGCTTTGTAGAACGTTGATTCCACGATCATAGTCCCCATAGTCGTGTCGGCAAACGGGTTTATAGCGAAAAGCACACATCTTAAGACACTTTCTCTAGACGGTTGGGTTAAGGGCTAGATGTCCTCTCCTCCTAAGGTTAAGGGCTCCTGACGCATCGTCAGAAGGTTCCTCTCTCTACAGGCCTAACCACCGGTAGCTTGGGCCCTGCCCCGCTGCTGGCGGCTATCTAGGTTTAGGTTTTTATAATGTTTTTTTGTTGTTTACATAAATATTGTAAAAACTTAGGAAGATAAATAAATACAGGAATAAAAATTATGTGTTATGCTGTACTTTTATTCTGGACTAGCTGAACCCGCTACTTCGTTCGCGTAAGCAGATGTTACTGACTTATACATTAATTGGAAGTATCGTGCGTCAAATATTTGGATAAGTAGTCATTGAACAACCTTTGAGTTTGAGTGAATTTGTTTTTCCACACAAAATTTTATGTCATTTTATCATCTTTATTTTTCTTTCTTTTTTAAACAAAATCAAACACACTTAGTAAGGTTTCGTAGTATCGAACATAGCCGCAAGTGTTAAGTTTGTAGGATTTTTATAGGATACATTATGAAAAGTCTGAAGCTAATGTGCATGATCTGATACCTATTTACCTATTTCTTTTTATCCGCAAGCTGTTTTCTAGCTGTTACCCGCGACTTCGCCGGCGTAAAATTTTGTACGAAGCCTGTGGAATCAAAATAATTAAAATTTTGAGTTTTAATGATATTCAAGCAAGTTGAACCCGTAAATCTAAGCCAAGTCCTAGTGAAATGTTAATGTATGAATTTAATTGTAGGTAACACAGAAAAAAATCAAGAACGAAAGAATCCAAATTTGGCATCAAAATCCTTTTAGCAGCAAAAACTTATTAGTACAATTTAGAATACCAGTAACGCCACCTAGTGATGAAAGAAAAAATACATACCACAAAAGCAAAACATCGATTTAAATGGCCTTTAGTGCTTTTAGATAAACTAAACTGGCATTAGCGCCGTCTAATGAGAATATTATGTTGCTTGTTATTTTGATTGTGAACGCAAATCACCTATATTACCATCACCTATTGTAACACTAGTATTTATTGTTCTTCTCTCCTGTATAAGTATTTTTTGTTTTGTTTTTGGTGTGTACAATAAAGAGTATCTATCTATCTATCTATCTATCTATATTATCTACGCCAAAACGGGTGCATATATTTTTTCATTTTTGGCTTTTACCTTACCATCACATCAAGTTCCTGACGAAAATATATGCTTAGATTAATATGGAGTTAAATGAAAATGTAGACTTATTAGCCCATGTGAAATTTTAGACTCTATTAGTGTCGTTATTATTTAATGTTTGTGTAATTTCCGAACCAACAGACCGATATTGTTCAAATTTTGACGGGACAATATAAAAAATGTGTTCTTTCTAACAAAAAAATAATTTACGAAATTAAACAACGCAAACATGAGTTACAACCAAATACACATTCTGACTTTCACCCCCTCCCGCAAGAAAACCGATCAGAATTTGGGGATCAAAAGTATCCTACAGCAATGTCCTTAGTATAAACTAAAATCATGCCAAGTTTCAGCTGAATTGAATTAGTAGTTTCGGCGTGATGCGTGATCCCTATACAGAAAGACAGACAGACAGACAGACAGACAGACAGACAGACATGAAAGAAAAAAAGTGCAGTTTCGCCATCAGTATCGACTATGGAGTGCCCCAAAAAATTTTTTTTCAAAATATCTTCAATGTACAGAATTCGACCCGTTACAGTTTTATTATAAGTATAGATGAAATAGATATGCGTCTGATAATGCCATGCAACTATGTAAACAAGAAGACTCCAAAATGCTAATCGGGTCTCATCACTCGGCGAGATGATATTGGTTTACCTTGTTTTTTGTTCTCGAAGCAAATAATAACACCTTCAAATCAGAGCACAATATTTTGTGCCTTTTACTGCAGGGCTTTTTGGTGTAAATTACATCACAATTGGCACTCGTGTTTCTACCATCAGGCGCATGAGGTGCTCGCCCCGCTCAGTATAAAAAACTCTGTCCTTACTGTGTCTGTCCGGTCTGTGTCGCGCCAAAAACATTTTCACTTCAATATTCTCATTTTTCCCTAACGAACCAAAAAAAGTTTAATTTCAAGAAACTGAAAGTGCTTCAAAATTGATGCATTCGTTTAGGAATTACGATGCTATAGACAAATGAACGTCAGCTAAATTGAACTTGTCGAACTCTTCTTGTCTTACATCAAGGGTAAAAGTAAAACAGATTTGCTCACCAAATTTCACATTGGGTTTATTATTAGTACCAGCATTCCATAAATTAACAACAAAACTATAAAAAATGCCGGAACACTTGCAATCACAAACAAATTTTCTCTAACAAAACTTATTATACCAAAAAAGAATAATTTAAGCTTATTAAAGCTCTCAGTTGTATCGATGCGGGCAGTGGTAATAGTTAATGACTCTTTGTCTTCTGAAATTTCTGGACCAACGACAAGCGGCGGCTTCAAATCTTCCAAGTAATCAATCAACTTGGATCGTAATTTTTCTAGAGAGTTGATTGTTTTCTCCGGTTCTAAAACTTTTGGATCAAGTATGCTTCGTGTTTGCATAATTTTATCGATTACCTCATTATTTACTATAATACATTGTAGGCTTCTATCAGTTTCTGTAGGGATTCTTTCTTGTTGTTTTTGTTGTATTGTGTTTATAGATTTTTTTTCTATATCTACCTTGATTTGGTCCATGTTGACTTTTGGCACTGGTTGAGATTGATATTCATGAGTTGTTATAAAAGTTTTCAGTTCTTTGACGATTTTGTCTGTTAAGGATGTTTCTAGTTTTTTGAAAGCCACTTCTAGTACTACTGCAAGTTTATCCCACATTTCTGACATATTCAAAAGATGTTTTGGTTCCTCTAGAATTTTCAAATCACGTAAATCATTTTGAATCATTTCTTTGATTTCGGCATTGTTTGGCAAATTGACAGGTTTTTTCGTAGATGATATTTCATTATCATACATTTTTTTCTTTAATACATTATGATTGATTTCGTTCTCTGTAAAATGATCTCCCATATTTTTACAGCAGATGCGGAAATTTTGGTTGGTATCAGTAACAAAGACTTCTTGTTGATCCGTTATATTAAAATTTGAGCTTGTTGAGGGAGTGTCCTCCGGATAATATCCTAAATTAATTACAGTGTCCAAAATTGACTTGTTATTTTTACTTGGTGTTTTCTCGTTATCGTATTCTTCTTTACTATCTTTGTTTTGTTACTCAATGTATGTTCCATGTCCATTTTAATGTTGATATACTACTTTCATTGAAATCTGAACTCGATCGGACAATATCGAATGTCTCAGCGCTTGACACATCAAAAGTAGATTTTCTATTCACTAATGTGACATCACTTTTTTCAATTTCAGATATTATTTTACTTCTTGTTTTAGAAACATTTGTTTCAACTATTTGTTGTAAGTTCGAGGGATCTTTAGACGTCAATTTGCTCCATTCTAAGGAAAGAGGTTCAAGTTCGCTGGTTAGGCCAGTAACATTGTTAAATTCATCATTTTTTGAAATACTTTCATCGACTGTTATTGTTTTTGACTTATTATAAGCAACAGCTACTGCTGCATTAATGACGTTCGATTTGTATGGAACTTCAATATCTGATGGTAATTCAACAGCAGAGTTTACAATTTCGATATCATATTGGCCGTCATCATTCCCAGATAATTCACTTGGTATGAATGTTAAAGTTTTATCACTTAAATTACTGATGAAAGAGTTATTTCTAGTTCTTGATGGACAATTAACTTGTGACATGTCATTATTATCATTAAATTGGGTACTAGATTCACTATGAATAGGAACTTCAGTTATATCTAGTAAATTAACTTTAGCCAAACCATTTCTTAAAATTCTTGACTTAGATACTACAGTCGAAATATTTGAAATTCCTTCCTGGATCCCGTAGTTACAAGAATTCAGTTTAGATTTTTCGTAATACTTTTCTAAACGATTGCTAATACAATTTTTTGGTGTCTTACATTTAAATTTATTACACTTTGGCGTAATAGTTTTATGAAAATTCATTTTTTTCTTTACTGTTTTGTTATGTTTCCCTCGTTGCGTGTAATTTACAGCACTAAATAATATTTTTGGTGGATTGGGTTCTCCATATTTACTTTTCTTGATTTCATCGTTAGAGCTATCATCTGTGTCGATAAATTTTATGATTTTTCTTTGTTCCGGATCATCAAGTGTTGAAGCAGAAATATTTGATTCGATTTCTGTTGGATTTTTGCACACTATTGCTTCATTTATTTCTAATCTACTATTACTCCCTTGTTCTGTCAAATGCTGTGATTTTGATGTATGCGTACTTTCTACTAGTTTTATGGAATTAGTTGGTGTAATTGAGTTGATACTTAGTTGAGGACTCCGTTTAGTGCCAATCATCTGCTGAGCAGTAGCCAACTCATCGTAAGTTTCTTTCAAAGCAAAAGCAACCACGTATGTTGTTGAATTTCTGAGTACGTTTGAGTATGAATCTGGTATTGTTTCAGAAAACTCTGCTAATTTTAAATCATTTTGCATTTTGCTTTATTTTTTAGTGTGCCTGAAAAGAAACAAACAAACTTTAGTATTTCAATCAAAATGCTTGAATTACAACGTGATGTCCGAAAAATTATTAAATAGTTCTTGCGAAGAACTGCTGCGCAAAGACAGGTTTATACCGAAGATAAACTTTACTAGATATTTCAATTCTATATACAAACTAGCTGAACCCGCTACTTCGTTTGCGTAAGCAGATGTTACTGACTTATACATTAATTGGAACTATCGTACGTCAAATATTTGGATAAGTAGTCATTGAAAAACCTTTGAGTTTGAGTGAATTTGTTTTTACACACAAAAAATTATTTAATTTTCTCATCTTTATTTTACTTTTTTTAAACAAAATCAAACATACCTACTTAGTAAGTTTTCGTAGTATCGAACATAGCCGTAAGTGTTAAGTTTGTAGGATTTTTATAGGATACATTATGAAAAGTCTGAAGCTAATGTGCATGATCTGATACCTACTTACCTATTTCTTTTTATCCGCAAGCTATTTTCTAGCTGTTACCCGCGACTTCGCCGGCGTAAAATTTTGAACGAAGACTATGTGGAATCAAAATAATTAAAATTTTGAGTTTTAATGATATTCAAGCAAGTTGAACCCGTAAATCTAAGCCAAGTCCTAGTGAAATGTTAATGTATGAATTTAATTGTAGGTAACACAGAAAAAAATCAAGAACGAAAGAATCCAAATTTGGCATCATAATCCTTTTACGTAGCAGCAAAAACTTATTAGTACTATTTAGAATACCAGTAACGCCACCTAGTGATGTAAGAAAAAATACATACCACAACAGCAAAACATCGATTTAAATGGCCTTTAGTGCTTTTAGATTTAAACTGGCATTAGCGCCATCTAATGAGAATGTAATGTTACTTGTTATTTTGATTGTGAACGCAAAGCACCTGTATTATCTACGCCAAAACGGGTGCATACATTTTTCATTTTTGGCTTTTACCTTACCATCACATCAAGTTCCTTACGAAAATATATGCTTATATTAATATGGAGTTAAATGAAAATGTAGACTTATTAGCCCATGTGAAATTTTAGACTCTAAACTATATGTGTTTCGTATGTCAACCCATATCGTTGTGCCGTTTTGACGTGATAGTTAATATTTGTTTCCTTAGGGCCCATGCTTCTTTTCAGGTTGATAGGTAATAAATACATAAATGTGGTATTTCATCATCAAAAATCATTAATTGAGTAATAAAAAAAAATTCTATCGATTGCAAGGATGTACACGCAAAGCTACATAGTCAGTTTGAAAGCTACATTGCTTTTTCATCTCTGGCCAAATATACATTTTGGTTGGGATCGATATCGACATGAAATTAAAGCCGTATGCTTTCCGTACCATTTCACAAGAAATGTTACTAAAAATTTTTTGAATCGATGGCTGGTGTTCAAGTAAGACAATAAAATGGCGAGAATGTGTGTGAGATACGATATTTGTGTAAAAGAAATCAATAATTACCTGATGATGGAAAAGAAAAATGTTCTTTACCAATGTTATTTAGAAGGGCAAATAAATAAAATGATGACAGACTCAAGACCAAAAGGGAGGAGAGGATCTAGATATTCTAGATCAATAAGAAAATATAAGTTCTCTGGTATGATCGTTCTGATTTTATAAACATCAAATGGTAGTGTTGGAAAGCATTTACGTTATAACGCAATTTCTTAGCTGAATCCGTAGTAAAAAAGTGTTTTCTATTGAACCATAAGTAGGGTCCATGGTATGTATCCAAATTATCCCGATATAGATCTTCTTGTTTTTCCTGACCCATTCTTGCTATTCCAAGGTGACCAAAGATGGTTAATTCCAGCAAGCCCCACCCAAATCCAGTCAATCTTTCAACAGTTCAAATGAAAAATGACTAGACAAAATGATACCTATATATTAAAATTGAACGAATGAAGCACTTTCTAATTATTTAATTGTAAGTAAAATTAAAAAAAAGGTGTGTCAAAACCCAAACAATTTATTCCGATCATTTATAAAAATAATAGAATTCAAAATCCCAAGTCGGTCAACTTGACGACATACGACGATTTATTATTCGTGCTACGGGTTGATATTACCTTTATAGGCAATGGTTTAGGACTAGGTGGACTACCATCAATATTGTATTTCAAAACGACTTGAAAAAATATCAGGCACAAGATTATCACTGGTATCCAAAGTAAAAGGCAATAAAGAAACCCTTCCAACAATCCGATTTCTCGATATGGACGCTTGCATTCATGTGGATGATTTGGTAAAGGCAAAGAATCTTTTTTGGTTATTTCGCATGTATTATCAGGGCTACATTTGCTGCTGCCACATACGTCCATCGAAATTTTTTTCGATATCACCACAGCATTGGCCACTGCGTTTTGAGCCTTCAAACAAAGGCGTGAATGTTGGTGACTTATATAAGTTGTTCCAGCTCGGTGTTTCTGATGCTGCACCTTGTGATGGCATAGAGGTCTCAGATGGCATGTTTATTGTTAAGGCATCTATATGCTTGCACTCATCGCAATAATATGTGAAGTATTTGCCTTGTTTTTCAGGAACGATAGAAAGTAACGATTTTGATTTAATTGCGGAAGCTAAAGACGAATCGTTACCCACAAAAGTCATGTCCGTCACTTTTATAAGAGATTCACTGTCTATCACATTGTATGAATTACTTTTCTGCATAATGCGATTGTAAAATTCGGATGTGTTAAGTTTAGGCCCTTTCATAATTCTAATACCTAAATTATTAATTTCTGGTATCAAAGACTCTGAAAACTGTACTGCTTTAGAAGTAGTTTTTATTTGCAGTAGTTGTTCGTGATTGGCAGCCCTCTTTCTAATTATTTGTGCTTTGGCAAAAGATTCAGCTGCTTTCGCCAAATCTTTGATAATTGTTTTGAGTTCATTTATATCTTTAGATAACTCAGACTGGGTAATCACAGAAGTATCACGTTGATTACCACAATGTTTTTGTTTGTAAGGAATGTTTAGCTCATCAGATTTTACTATTGAAGGATTACTTGTAGCAATATATTTATCTTGACTAACAGCACCATCCAATAAAGGTATGATAACATCGTTTCTGTTCGAAGTTGAAGGAACTGATACTCGAATAGCTTTATCAGTTTTGGTTACATCCAAACTTTTAGTACTTAATTCTAAATTACGAGACACAGTATTATTTTGAAATGTAGCAATATCACCAATGTTGAATTTGCTTGTAGTAGTGCATTTATTTTCATTCCTAATATTTGTTTTCGTTGGTACTAATTTGATTTCTAAATTTAGCTTGATATTGTTATCGTTTTGTTCGTGGTCTATGAAGTGTTTCAACATGTGTAGAAAACCATCTTTGAATTGGTGACTATCATGTTTTTGTGGTAGTCCTCGTTTTCTGCAACGTTTACTATTAATATATGATTTAATTGGTCTATCACGACCTTCCGATTTATTCTTTGGTAAATGACGTTTGTTTGCAAAAGTTTCATTTCTCATTGGCTTTGTAGTCTTAACTTCACTGGAAGACGTACATCTAATGTTATTTTTACTTTCATTGACACAATTAATTGGAAACAATGGTTTACCTTGTTCAGCATCACCAAAATATTTTTTATACGGATTAAACCCAAGTATTTCAGAAATTTTATCTTTCGTGTATTTAACATTACTAATATCCAATGATGAGTGGTTTCGTAATGCTATATTAAAATCGGTCATTGTACAGTTATCAATCATATTATTAAAATTATCAGTACTAGTAATATTCGCAGGATCACCAATGTACATGCTGTTCATTAGACTAGGAATTACGTTGAAATTGTTTTCTATTTCAGCTATTTTATTTCTTCGGACATAATTAGACGGACTTTCATCAAAATCAAAGCTAGAAACAGTGTTACTTTTGAAAAAAACACTGGGTTGAAATACTATTCCCTTCTTACTTTTCTGATTGTTTTTATCTGTCAAGTCACATATTGCGCATCGTTTGGTAAATGATTTTGTCGATATTGAAAGCAGGTCATGGTCAGAACCATTTAGTAATATACTTGATTTTTTAATGTTCTGTATTAATTTTTCGTGCCTTTTATTATTTGTTGACATAATTTTTCTTCTTCGGTTACCTATCGGGTATCTGTGAATATTCCTTGGGATGCTTAGAGTTGAAATAATTCTAGGAGGTTTATGTGAAGTCGGGGTTGAATGATATGAAGATTCTTTGCTCATAAACTTTTTTCAATTCTTTAGATTTTTTCGATTTGCTTCTAGGAAGTGAAGTCTTTGTCGCCACTTTCTGATTCTTTACTTCCCGACTCATTTCATCTCTATTCAAAACGTACGTTTGCCTCGACGAAGATTGACAAGTACAGTCGTTCTCATGTTTATGCAGTAACAAATAAAGTGCAGTTTCCAATTTAGTTTTTGTTTCTTGATTTGATAGCAAGTGTCTAATAATCCAGTCATTTAGCAACTCTTTTTAAATTATCCACCATGATTCTAGTGGTATCCAACAATATGTTATTAGCCAAATCGGTATGCTGACTATCACCACATGCACTCGAGTCTAGTTTAAACTCTGCAATAGTTCCAATCTCTGTACTCATAATGGCTGAATATTTAGATTTACCTGAGCCTTGTATTGATAGTTTATTCATTTTTTTCTTACAGTACCTTCTGAGGATGCAAATGTCAGTTTCAATACTTAGATCTCTCTTTATCGTATTCCCAGTTTTGTGGTTGTGTTTTGTCCTGGATATTTTTTTCTTGATTTGCAGTATGCCACATCTTGTGTAGAACTCAGATGTCTCCGAGGCAGTTCTAGAATTGTTCGACTTTCTGTAAAGTATTCTTGTATCTTTGCCTTTGGTGTCTCGTTTTCCCATCTCAATATCTTCAGTGGGGTCATTCAGTTGTCTTCTGTAACCAAGAATAGTAGTATTCTGGTCATCTGTGAGTATATTTGGCTATTCGTTTGTACACACAATATAAACATTCGTTCAAATTCCTGGTAGATTCTATTGTATTTAGTTCTTAACTAGTTTTCTGGATTTAACATACACTTTTATTTCTTATCTGTTTTGGTATTTATTAAAGTTGGTATTGTTTTACTAACGATATTAAAAAGAAAAAGATAAACATATAAATTTAGGTATTATGGTTTCGCCGGTTAAATTTACACAAAATGGGGTGAGGCGAGACTATAAAAAGGTAGTGAATTACGAGTATAAATCTAAATGTCTAGATCACTATTTCTAAGGACTATAAATAATGAATTTGTTTTTTGAAAAAAAAAAATGTAAGATGGATCTATGAACTCCTAAATATGCGAGTATACAGTGAATTTTGAAACGTGCAGTGAGTATTGAGGCAGTGAACTATTCCAAATCGAACGCATATTGTTGGTCGCATCACTCTTTCTCTAGCAATGTGTGAAAGTAAACTACATGTAAGTTTTTACTCTTATACTACTGAACCTAATGGAATTAAATTTGTTATTCGTACAGTCATTTTTGACTCTATTTGTACAAATAGGGTCGAAAATAACTGTGGGAAAGCTTTAGCTTTAGCATTCTCGTGCGAAAAAAACTGCAAAGTCTCGAACATCGCTGGAAAATTGCTAGCTTATCGGTTTTTTATCGGATACACTTCGGAGGGTGTGCGACTGATTTGTACGATCTAATACCACCTTGCCCTTTTTTCTATCGGAATGCTCGTAGCTCGAAAAAGCGACATCGTTTCATGGTTGATGTTCCAAAGACACGAACGAAGAGATTTGACTCTACTTTTGTGATAAGAACGTCTAGGCTGTGGAATACGTTGCCAGAGAGGGTTTTTCCCGATAGTTACAATCTTTGTGTCTTCAAATTTAGAGTGAATCGGTTTCTTCTAGGTAAACACACTTCATCGTAGACCGCATCGTCGTTTAACATCAGGCGAGATGGCGGTCAAGTGTAAGCCTATAAAAGTTAAAAAAAAAAAAGTTGTCCCAAAGCAGGGCAAAAATTTCCTCTCAATCCTCTCTACATTTTCTGACCCTTTGCTTAAAACATCCAACAGTACTTTGATATAACCACTTATTCGTCGTGGGTTTGATTCCCACCCAGTGCAAATATTTGTGTGATGAATTCAAATATTTGTACTCTGTCTGGGTGTGTTCTATGTATAATAAGTATGTCTTTAAAACTATATAACTGCTATATCAGCTAGATTTGCTTAGTTTGGGGTTAGATAGTGTTGTGTGTGAATTGTCCATCAACATTAAATGAAAATATATATCTCGAAATCGATACATTTAGAAATCTAAATAATTAATACATGGAAAGAATAAGAGTAGTTTAGGCGTCAAATCGTAACTGACATAGTTTACTTTCGCATATTACCTAGTACGGAAAGAGAGAGAGAGAGAGAGAGAGAGAGAGAGAGCGATGCGATAAACAAAATTGAAATTAGATTTTTTTTACATAAAAAGTGACGAGACGAGCCGATCATGTGCCTGATGGTAAGCAACATGCTACCACATAACAGCACAGTGACACGCAGCTATTGGAACATGAAGAGTCCAAATCATTACCTAGCACTGCACTGCGGTCGTTACCCAGAGATCTAAGATGTTATATCTCTAAGCCTGTAATTTCTCTCGAAACATTGCCCTTCAAACCGGAAACTGCACTGCGCTCGTCAATACTCACTATATAATCGTGTATGTACGGGTTTATAGATCCATCTTACATGTTTCTTTGAACAGATTCAACCTCGAGAATACTCGCTTTAACTACGCAATTTCAACGATTTCAATTTCATATAGAGATAAGGTGAAAATTCATTGGCGTATTTTGGTGGATGAATCATTGGTTATGCAAAATCTCAATGTCGCCTTCAAACTCCCTGTTTTCAAATACGGCGATATTGCGGAGTCACTCTTGGAAATAATTTACAATGTCTAATATCTATAGCTTTCATCTTTTTGAAAATCCAAAGAGTTTACATATAGACTGCAGGCCCGTGAACAAAATGTATGGGTCATATGATACAGCAGGAGACCTATGTAGGATGATAGAAGGGTACAAAGTAATAAGATTGAGCATTATGCCGTCACTTGTAAGCTGTCCAACTGAGTGCTGTTGAAGGGGGGGGATTCAAAACTCGATAATTTCTCTTTGTTGCATGATTTTTGTTCGTCGCCGTCGTTGCGAAATAATATAGAGTAGAAGAGGTATTGAAACTATAAAAAAATATAAATTTTAAAATTCTAATCCACTATATTTTATTTTTTATTTACTATGAATAAAAAAAAACTCTTTATTACACTTAAAACAACTACAATTAGCTTTTAGTTAGATAGTAGTTTAGTAAAAACATTAATGACAAATATGATTAAATAATAAATTCTAATTATTAGTTTGCGAAATAAAATTATGATTTTTCGACGATTTACAGAGTAAATTTGGTCATTTGATTATGTTCGGCTTTGGTTCCATACAATTTCAAAACCTCTTCTAACACATTATTACGCTATGCCGTACAAAATCATGCGACAAGGAGAAATGATCGAGATTTAGAACCCCCTCTTCAACTGCACTAAGTTGGACAGCATACAAATGACGGCATAGTGCTCAATCTTATTACTTTATACCCTTCTACCATCCTACATAGGTCTCCTGGTGTATCATATGACCCATAAATTTTGTTCACGGGCCTGCAGTCTAATATACTACGTATAGAGTTAGAACAAACGATTTACACCGAAAGCACGGGTCTGATCGCTCTTGTCTTGTCTGTTGCTCTTGTGGAAGTGTCACACCTACTTTTGTCGCGGCACATCACTATGTCGCTAATATACACCTCATCTGCTTACGATTGATACAAAGGAACCGTGCGGAAAAACTTGATCTATTTACTCATTCTTTATCTAAGGGTATAAAATTGTCAACAAACTGTGACTCTGTATGTAGCGTGACTTTACAACTACCAATCGACTTGACCCCTAGAGTCGCTAGCGGCGAGGTATGTTGCAGTTCTACTTATTTTGGTTGTCGACACCGAATAGTGATAGGTATCAACGTCCAACGTTCACCGTTTCCTACAACCGACTCAAACGGAAAGAGCGAGCTCACTCTTCCCAATGATAACATAATTCCGTGCACCTGAAGTTTGGGACGGCACATCCATTGATTTATATCGATGCAGAGAATCGCTTCTGGCGAGAATCGAACAAATACATTCCGCGGCCTTTTTACAGCGTCTTGACTAATGAAAATATATTAACTTACCGTATCAATTTTTCGTATGCGTTTATTCATATTTTGTAGGCACTAAGATTTTATTTAGTTTCAAAAAAAGTTGTTACAAAAGTTAAAAAAACAAATAAAATTGTGGTCAATTTTTACAACTTTGTCATTATTTTGACAGGATAGGCCTGACAGGTTTTTGTGATTATTTAATGTCAAATTCTAAAAAACATAAGTAAAACTAAGATTTTATGTAGTATATAAATGAAAACTTTTTTCAGTATATGAACATTGCACTTTTCAAGGCTATCGCGTAACATAAGTATTAAAAAAAAAACAATTAAGAGTGACGAGAAGAGCAGGACATGTGCCTGATGGTAAGCAACATGCCTGCCACATAACAGCACAGTGACACGCAGCTATTGGAACATAAAGTGTCCAAATCATAGTTCGTCACCCAGCAATCTACCAATCAAGATGACTTACCCCTAATCCCTACAATTTCTCTGCGATTTACTTAAAAAAATAACTACGTATGAGAAATGGCCACGAATATTGATAATAAAAGTGGTCAAGTGCGAGTCGAACTCGCACATGAAGGCTTCCGTAGCAGCAAGTAACATAATCCAAAAGTTCTTGTAGTTCGTTGTTACTTTAATCAGTGTTTTAACAATAGTAAATCTATGACGTATTAAAATAAAACTACCAACTAGATCTCTTTCAAACCAATTTTCGTTGATAGCTTACATGGTAATGTACATCATACACTTTTTTTTGTCATTCTCTTGTTTTCGAAGGTAGAGGGGGAGGGGGGTACACACAACATTATTTTTGATGACCTATCCATAGATACCCCACCGTGGGGTGTGTATCTATGGATAGGTCTGGTTATGATAAAAAAAAATGTTGAGTTTCAGTTCTAAGTATGGGACACCCCTAAATTTTTTTGTTTCTTTTCTATTTTTTTGTATCAAAATCTTAATGCGGTTTACAGATTACATCTACTTACCAAGTTTCAATGGTATAACTCTTATAGTTTCGGAGAAAAGTGGCTGTGACATTCGGACGGACGGACAGACAGACAGACATGACGGAACTATAAGGGTCCCATATTTTGCAACGGAAAATCGTTGATTTTATTCACAGATTGTATCTGTTCGCTTCTCGTGAATAGATAGTATATTTTATGAGAGTGTTGCGCTGTTATTTTGTTTTGAAAGCTTAAGAAATTGAATTTTCTTGTCACTAAACTCGATCTTGGCTAGAAAGTTGATATGCGAGAATGGTGGCGGATTTTTTGTCACTATTTTTTAAAAGTTTCAATACTTTTTTGGTGTCTTTTAAAAATATTTACCGTTCTTTGTACTTATTGTTGATAACTTTGCACTCGACCGGAATGTAACTTATTATTTTCTTGCTTTATATATAGAAAGGGTTATTATTCCACCTACAAATTTTATATTACAATTTTATTTTACAACAATATTTTTCATGTATTTCAAATACGTAAATATTATTATCTTTATATATTTTATGTAGATATACTAATTTATTTGTCGTATTCATATTCCTGACTATATGTTAACTGTGTTTGTTCCAAATTTCAACTTGATCCATTCAACATACAAACGGCAAAGGTGTGGTACTCCCCAGGCGGACTCTGTCAAGAGTCCTACCACTACAATTGTTTCGTCTGGTCTACAACAACTGGTCTAGTCGAGAGAACGGTGACTGCCGTTCCGGAGACCCTGGGTTCTCAGCCGGGTGGCATGAATCCGGGGCCTCAAGTGGGGAACCACTGTCTTTCCGAAGTCATGTGCGTAATGGTGCTGATTCATAACGGCAAAGGAAAACATCGTTAGGAAACCGACATGAACCTAGAATCTTTTGAAGTCATGTGGCATCCACCAACCCGCACTGGGCCAGCGTGGTGGATTATTGCCTTGACTATCTCCTTGCGAGAGAAGGCCCCGAGTAAATATTTCCCAGCTCGGGGAATATTTACTGGGTTGCTTATGAAACGTAGAAATGGTTCGCTTGTAGAAATATTGTCGCAAATTGTATCATACGTTGACGTCTATTTAGCTGAACGTAAAATGCTGAAGGCCCCGAGTCCCAGCAGTGGGAACATTTAGTGGGCTGTTTAAGCTATGCGTATGCTTTGTTCCTTCGGATATAAAGTGACTTTTGACACAGTAAATACATAACAGTAGGTTATGTAAGGCCGACCGCCGAGTTATTAGCCTACTCTTGCGATGATCCCCAGGGTTGTCACTTTTGCGAGGTTGGCGAGAGTTGAGAACGCCAGCGGTCATGTAACGTACGCAGGTCCTGTCGCGCTGCACAGCCCGTACTGCCGCCACCTTATTCCCCCCATATATTATGCTAGCGTGTGCGTGAAATCGCGTGCCGACACGGCGCGCGGCGCGCACGCACATTCAATCCGAGAGCGGCACGTTTGTTATGAAGATATTTTACTGTATGTTTTACTGTGCTTTTGACGTTTGCAGTAAATCCTTATCTATCGAAAGAAAACTTCTAATCCATTAGGGAAGTTGCATATTTATGTAATCCATAAAATAAATAATATTAGAATTAAGACCTTATAATTTATCAGTGGTATGCAAAAGTATGGAGGGTAGAGTAAAAAGTATCCTCTGTGTACTTGAAAAAGTGTCTGTTTAGTATATAACATTTTTTAAACTGCATACATAAATTCATTTACAACTGCTACATTCATACCCATACCCTTTGTCTACACCAGCATATTTATGGAAGATCTTTGAATTATGAGTTTTATCATAAAACTAGCTATTTTTTTTCCTTATGAGATGATACTCCTGGCTCTACCCTCCATTCGCAAAGGTTGCTTCTAAAGAATCCACTAAATTCACAACCTTAATCCGTACTACGTACAGTTTTGAGATATAGCGACGTTTGACGTTCCGATTTATCTAACGCAGTCGAGGAGGTAGCACGTTCCGTGTTCTCGCTGACACAGGAATATATTGCTCACGAGTGGTTACGCAATACGGAACGCGATCGGTTTTCACCAAGTTTTCACAATAGAATTTTGTTTTACAATAGAACACTGTATCTCAGATACGTAGGTTCCACCCAAAGAGTTTACATATACGTGCCACCTATATTTCGTCATATTAATTTTGAAACTTTAATCGCTCTATACTATAAAAAAAAAATATTATCCGAGCTTGTTATTACAACTGGCTTTAGCCGTAAAGGAAAACATCGTGAGAAAACCGGTACATTTCAAGAAACAGTCATATTTCGGATATAAATAATTGCAATCAATAATTATTTCTGGATATAAATTATCCGCTGACCTACACTGGACCATCATGGAGGTCTTTACTCTGTCCTTGCCAGAGAAAGCCCCGAGTCCCATCAGTGGGACCACTCATGCTCATGCTGAAAAACTGAATAGCTTAAAACAATCTTTGCCTGAGTAAGATAGATAATCTTTATTGTTCACAACAAAAATCAGATTTACAGACAAAGAAAATCGATCAACTAGTGCCATATCAGACGGCCTTATCGTAGAAAGCAATTTCTTTCAAAAAGCCCCGAATCTCAGTAGTGGGAAGACAGAGTGGGCTGTTTATTCTACGACTACCGGTCTGCCTCAGTTTCGCCCGTGGTACGTAATATAGAGGTATATATAGCCTATAAAAGTTAAAGAAAAAAGCTACCTATTGAGCAAGGCATATTATAATATAGACGACTTTGTTAAAGATAGTGTAGACGTATGGAAGAGATATGTGTCGAAATTAGAATCTTGTAATAAGGTAAAATAATAGATTTTTAAGACTTTTGATGTTACATTGTTTGTACTAATGTAGTATCTGTATACTGTGTGTATTGATTATTTGTTATATTGTCTTCGACAAAGCCTTTTTACAGCTGCATGTAATTGACTAGGCCCCTTTACAGCTGCTTTATTCTTTTTGACGTTGTTATTTTATCATATTATGTACACAGATTCTTTGCCTTTTTGTAAATGACGTTACCAAGTGTTCTTATGAATTTATGGTATGAATAAATGAATTGAATTGAATTGAATTGAATTGAATTGAATTGAATCGAATTGAATTGAATTGAATTGAATATAGCACTAAGAATACCTGTCCAAAGGTGAAATATTTTTTTAAATCGGTCCAGTAGCTCTTGAGATAAGTGCGTTCAAACAAATGAATAGAAGATGAGATAGAAGATGAGGAAGAAGAAGACTTTAATCAGCTGAATATTTTTTTTTTTTTCATTGTATAAATTAAGACTACAACAAATTGTCTTGCCAGACATATTGCATGCCTCGCAGAGGCCAGTTTGTATGGGGCAACTTTTAATACGTTTATATCATCTTATCTTACCTACAAACAGCAATAAAGATGTTTGTATTTGTACAAAACTCGCTTTAAGTATATAAGGTCGCCAATTGCTACTTTGTTTTGTTTTGTTATAAGTAACTTTTGTTTGCCTTTTAAATTAAACGCAATAAAGGGTTAATCTATCTATCTAACCTTCTTCAACTTTATAATATTAGCATAGATTTTACCAACCAATTCGCAAGGCACAGATAGTGTTGTCATAAATTTTGCTCCATTCACAAGACTGAATGTAGAGCTGTCATTCTCGGACAAAGTGTCAAATGGAAGCAGTATATCCGGTTCCGGTACACCGGAAATGATGCTCAAAGGACGCGGCAGGGCGCTTCCGGCTAAATATTTCAAATGGCGGGAATATTTTGAAATCTCCTCTCATACTACTGTTGTAAAGCTGAAGAGTTTATTTATTTGAGCGCGTAAATCTCTAGAACCACTAAATCGATTTGAAAAAATCTTTCACAATTCGATATGTACGTGATTTCTAAGTGCTATAGGTTATATATTATGTACCTCGGGCGAAGCCGAGGAGGGTCGCTAGTTCTAAAGATTTACTTAAAGCCTACGCGAGCTAAAACCTTATCTAATTACTATTCACATAATTATTTTATTTACTTATTTTTGAAGCTTTTTACAATAAATATTAAAAATAAACAAAGATCAGTAAAACGCTTAAAAACTAGAACGCCGCCGCGGGGCAGCGGGACAGAGCCCAAGCTACCGGCAGTTAAGACTGCAGAGAGAGAATAATTATTATTTTTACTATCAGTTAAGCCAAATTGATAGGCTCAATAGTCAAAATCAAAACATTATCAAAATACAAATTCTTATAGTCATTAGATAGATAGATAGATAGATACTCTTTATTGTACACACCAAAAACAAAACAATACAGTAAAAGAAAAAGAAATACATTAAAACTAGTGTTACAATCGGCGGCCTTATCGCTAAAAGCGATCTCTTCCAGGCAACCTTGGGATGGAAATGTAACTTTAAAATTAACTAAAATAACCCACCCTGAATCGTTCCTGGTGCAAATGTGGCCAAAACGCTGGCTGCGTTGCCTCGCTGAATAGCGACAGCTATCATCTGCCTCAGGAACGAGCCAGAGCGGGAGTCACCACTTTTGGTTACGTAGACAACGCCCAAGCCGAATTGTTTTTTTTTTTTTTATATTAGGTTTACACTTGATCGCTATCTCGCTATTGATATTATGGTATACGATGGAGCATGCTTACCTATATTTTATACGTATATATTTCGATTTGAAGACACTATGATTGTAACCATCGGGAATAACCACTAAAACAACGCATTCCATAGCGTGGACGTTCTTATCATAAAACTAGTGCCATCGCCAGCGAAACATCAACCGCAAAATGATGTCTCTGTAACGTACAAATATTACTGTGTTCCGGTTTGAAGGGCAATGTTTCCAGATAAATTACAGGGCTATGAGATATAATATCTTAGATATCTGGGTGACCAGCGAAGTGCCAGCGAAGTGCAGTGCTAGGTGATGATTTTGAATCTTCACGTTCCAATAGCTGCGTGTCACTGTGCTGTTTTGTGGCAGGCATGTCGCTTACTATCAGGCACATGTCCTGCTCGTCTCGTCACTCTATGCTATAAAATATATAAATGTATATATACTCGTATAAAATAAATCCCACGGTGATTGTTAACTCAACTAAATAAATTTGAATTATCGGGGTTTCTCTCTATTTGAGGGTTTCTTTGACCCGCGTTTGAGGCCGGAAGTGACGTAGTCCTGACGTCACCGGAAGTCGGCGCCCAGTCAAACGTGAAACAGATAATGCAATTCTACCTGTCTGTGGAAAGATTGTTTGAGCAAAGTCGATCACGAATCGGGTTGGTCTTTTTTAGAAAAACAATAGGAGTACTATATAGTTTTATCAAATAGTTTATAGTTTTATCATATACTACGTATAGAGTTGGCACAAAAGCTTTACACCGAAAGCACGGGTAGCATCTTTCTTGCCTTGTCGCTCTTGTGGAAGCGACATACTTTTGTCGCGGCACGTCACACTGTTGCCATAGAAAGTAGGCACGTCATCTGCTTACGATTGACACAAAGGAACCGTGCGAAAATCTTACTCTATACGTAGTAAATGTAAACTCTTTGAGTTTTTTAGTAGGTACTTTGATTTTGTACTCTTGACTAAATACTAATTACTTTATTAACCACTAGCGGTCCGCCCACGTCCATATTTAACGTAACTGCAGACGAAACCTGACCTTCAAAATTTAAATTCAAATAACTTCAGAACCTACTTACTCATAAAAAAAATTACAATGTCGACTTTTTAACAAAGTCAATTTCTTTGACTGGCCTCGTGGCTTATTGGGTAGTAGCTCTGCCTGCGAAGCCGAGGGTCGTGAGTTCGATTCCCACCCAGTGCAAATATTTATGTGTATTTATGTGTTCAAATGTTTGTACTGTGTCTGCGTGTTTCTATTTATAATAAATATGTATTTAAAACTATATAAGTATTTTACGAGTATCAGCTATCTGACCGCCATAGTACTCTAGTACAAGCTAGTATAAGCTTTGCTTAGTTTGGGGGCAGATGGTGTTGTGTGTGAATTTGTCATCCAGTATTAAAAAAAAAATGGTTCAACCGTTCGCAAGCTACGGTACCAAAGGTAGGCATGCACACATACAAGTTAAAATGTATACCATCCCTTTATTTTTGCATCGGGGCCTATAAATCAAACACAAGCGCCGCGTTTGACGAAATTGGTAACTAACTATCTTATACACGTTTATTTTCATTCCGAAAGCGTCTCATTCATCTTGCGATTTTCACAGCCGCTAGAAATAATTCTATCATTTGATATTTCCAAAGACTTTACATATACTACGTATAGAGTTAGAACAAACGCTTTACACCGAAAGCACGGGTCTGATCGCTCTTGTCATGTCGCTCTTGTAGAAGTGTCATACTTTTGTCGCCATTGCTAACATACAACTCGTCTGCTTACGATTGGTACAAAGGAACCGTGCGGAAAAACTTTATCAGATTCAGATTCAGATTTCTTTATTTCATACCTTAGGTATAACAGATAATACACTTGGTAACGTCATTTGTCCTTGTCAGTTCAATGCAGCTGTAGAGAAGCGTTGTCAGAATATAATATGAAATCAACAGAATTATATTAAAAAATTTAATTAAAAAAGATATTACAAATATTTATGTCAATGCAAAAAAAAATAAGCACAATAATAATATAATATCTATTTACTTATCCTTTATCTAAGATTAAGTATAACATCTCGTCGTTTTTGCGTCTAGGGTTAAAAAAATTAAACATTGGCGCCTTCTTAAAAAAAAACATAACTACCTTTGACAGGTATATTCACATTCTGAAAGCGTCTCATTTATCTTGAAATTTTTACAGCCGCCAGAAATAATTCTATCATTCGATATTTCTCATTACGTAACGCGTGTAAATGTAGGCAGTAAAACTACTCGCATACGGCGCGATATACGGCCACGTCACGTGTCGCGGGCTGGGAGCCGCTCGTAAAACATACGTGGAAATGGTCGCACGCGCGTAACACAAACCGCCTAATGAAAAATTTTGACAAAAAAATTTACAGTGAATTCATGAACCGCTTAGGGCACTTTTTTGGTAAAGACGAGTAAAACTAAGTGTTTAGGTAATTAAGAATATTAAAACTAATATCTGAATGACCCACGCCTAACGTAAGAAAAAAATATGGTATCTTATAAATTAATATTATTGGTTTGCGTCATCGACATGCTAATGTAGCGGCGTTGCGTCGGTGTGGCTGTGGGGCAGTACTTCGGAACGTGCACGTCAGACTTTTTTTCAATGGGAGAAATATTTTCGTTGAGTTCGCGTCACCAACATTGGTTATAGCTGATATTACCGATCAGATCGAGGTGGATTCCCATGCTGGTCACGTAATTTACCCTACAAAAATATGAAACGAGGTATGTTTCGAGTTTTCGGTTCGATTCATAATTAAAATACTAGAAAACGAACTATTTCGCACGATTACGTTGTAAAAAAATACAACTCGTGAGATCGGATCGCGATCGCTACGCGAACGCTCTGTCCTGTGTGACATCTTGTACTGACTACCGTAGAATACAGCGCCCGCGCCGGCCATCCGTCGCGCGTTCTTCCCACGAAGCATGGCGAAGCGATCTCTTGTTTGTCGTCCCAATCCTGTCGCGCGGGAAATCGCATCGCGCCGGATCGCTCCCGCTTGCTATGTGTCAGGTTGCATACAAATTCGAATATTACAAAAATTCCCGTCCCGGATCGCGATCGCTTTCTCGCGGCTCCCGCGACCCGGCGGAAAAGGTCTGACAACAGAAGTGAAAACTTATTACTCAGAGTTTTAGTAATAAATGTGAAATGATCATAAAATATTTCAGTATAATATATCAATATTTCATGAAATGCTTCAAGTAGATAATGAACGCAAGTAGCACCGCGGTATAAGCCCAGCACATAGTAATTTGCGAAACATGGCCGGTAGCAAAGGAAACTAGGATTTGGGCTTCGTTATTTTTTAATTAGACGCCTTATGGCTCCAAAATGGAGAGAGAAAACTGGGCTGCTAATTAAATTTTAATAGCGTTTGAGAGCTGGTTTTCGCTTTATTAGATCTATGAAAACAAACACACCGAAATATAACTCATAATATACGTTTTACAAGATTTAGATCACGCTCCAGTTCATTTAAAGCTCGGTTCTAATTACTAATATTATAAATGTTAAAGTTTGCTTGTTTGTTATTCAACCATTTACAAACGTCTGAATTGATTGCGTTGAAATTTGGATAATATCAAATAATATCAAAGAAATTTTACACTTTAATCCAAAAGAATAACCGTGTTGTGCTAACTGTAAGTAAGAGTTTGATTACAACCTTTATTGTGTTTTGTAAAGTTTTCTTTCTTCTAAATTTGAAATGTGGCTAGTTAATTGTTACACAATGTTTATGAACTATTGTGAAAGTATATATCTACTGTTTAGTAGTGATCAGTGCTACTATTTTAAAGCATGTTAGTTTTAAGTTCAGATCTGTTGGCCTAATTTTATTTATGTATTATGTCTAATTTAATAATGTTATTATCAAACCACTGTATTTTAACAAAAATATAGTGATAGTTTGGAATCTTATACAGTTCTGTACAGTATACTCTTATGTTATAATATGTATTTATTACATTCTGTTTTGTGTACTCATTGAATTAATAAATGAATAAATAGTCTGGAATAACACAAATGCTATTGTGGCTTAGTTGGTAGTAGCTCTGCCTGCGAAGCCGAGGGTCGTGGGTTCGATTCCCACCCAGTGCAAATATTTGTGAGATGAATTCAAATGTTTGCACTGTGTCTGGGTGTTTTTATGTATAATATGTATGTATTTAAAACTATATAAGTATTATATCAGCTATCTGGCTGCCATCACACAAGCTTTGCTTAGTTTGGGGTCAGATGGTGTTGTGTGTGAATTGTCCACCAATATTTATTTATTTATTATTTATATATATTATCTTATCCCGGGAAAATAATCGTAACAGGAATTAAGTCAGCCAATTCGCGGAACATTGCTAGTATTGCATAATTATGCGAAATAGTGATGGGGTATTATCGATCATGCGTTAGAGATTGTATGAATTAAGAACATATGCGTTGATTGATGAGATCATCATTTTGCCATTTTTTTACTAATATAGTTTTAAGCTTGACATGCGCTTAATGTGATGAGGATGATGAAGATAAACAAATTTGGATACTACTAATGTACTTTACTTATATTTTACTTTTCAGAAATACAATATGCACGCCATAACTAAAAATGTTCCACGGAATAGAGAGAGCATAGATAAAACGGACTTGTCTATAGTGCGAAGCAAAGAGAATGTTATATGTAGGAAGGTGCAATATTTTTATTTTTTACTAGCTGAACACGCTACTTCGTTCGCGTAAGCAGATGTTACTGACTTATAGTGTACATTAGTTGGAAGTATCGTACGTCAAAATATTTGCACAATGTAATCATTGAAAAACCAAGTGAATTTGTTTTTCCGCACAAAAAATTATTTAATTTTATCATCTTTTTTTTTTTTAAACAAAATCAAACATACTTATTAAGGTTTCGTAGTATCGACCGCAAGTGTTAAGTTTGTGGGATTTTTATAGGATACATTATGAAAAGTCTGAAGCTGATGTGCATGATCTGATTACCTACTTACCTCTTTTTATCCGCAAGCTGTTTTCTAGTTGTTACCCGCCGACTTTGACCTCGTAAAATTTTGAACGAATCCTGTGTGGAATCAAAATGATTAAAATTTTGAGTTTTAATGATAGGTACTCAAGCAAGTTGAACCCGTAAATCTAAGCCAAGTCATAGTGAAACGTTAATGGATGAATTTAATTGTAACACAAAAAAATCCAAGAACGAAAGAATCCAAATTCGGCATCAAAATCCTTTTAGCAGCAAAAACTTATTAGAACAATTTAGAATACCAGTAACGCCACCTAGTGATGAAAGAAAAAATACATACCACAATAGCAAAACATCGATTTAAATGGCCTTTAGTGCTTATAGATTTAAACTGGCATTAGCGTCATCTAATGAGAATATAATGTTGCTTGTTATTTTGATTGTGAACGCAAATCACCTGTATTATCTACGCCAAAACGGGTGCATACATTTTTCATTTTTGGCTTTTACCTTACCATCACATCAAGTCCCTTACGAAAATATTTAATTATTATAGATTAATATGGAGTTTAACGAAAATATAGACTTAGACCCCATGTGAAATTTAGACTCTAAACTATCTGTGTTTCGTATGCCAACCCAATTCGTTGTGCCGTTTTGACGTGATAGTTAATATTTGTTTCCTTAGGGCCCACGCTTTTCAGGTTGATAGGTAGTACATATATGTGGTATTTCAGACTATAAGTTATCTGTTTCAATTTTCTACCAAATTTGCTTAGTCTTTCCGACGTCACAGTAACCTATAAGTAGCCGATTTACTATTTCTGAGTACAAACTACGTGTGTTTCGAATTCCTTCCAAATATGTTCAGCCGTTCCAACGTTGTCCTGTAACTGTAAATATTATGAATGTCAATGTTTGGATGTTTGCTACTTAATCATGGCGGAACGTATCAAGTGATCGGGCTGAAATTTGAAATACAATTAGGTAAATTATAGTCTGGAAGAACACATAGGCTAAACATTGCCTATGTATAGTTACTTATCTATATGTCCCTATGTGTTACTTAAGCTAAGCCAAGAATATGTTTTAAATTTTAACTTTTTTTTTTTAACTATAATAGGTTCGCACTTGACCACCATCTCGCCTGATGTTAAGCGATGATGATACATTCAGCCATTCCAACGTAATTGAGCAGCAAAAATTTAAATATTGACATATTTATATAATATTAGGAACGGATAGGATATTACAAAATTTTTGATAAAATAAAACCGGTCAAATGCCAGTGGGACTCGCGCGCGAAGGGTTCTGAACCATTAGCAAATAAAAGGATTTTATTGTATGGGAGCCCCCTTAAAAAATTATTTTGTTTTAATTAATTACATTTAAAGAGACCATAAAACTTAATATTATGTGAATAGTGAAAGCGTCAACCTGTGACAGGTACGTTATTTGTTGTATGGAAATAAGCCCTTCTTAAATATTTATTTTTGTTTTAGTATTTTTTGTTAAACCGGCAATAGAAATCATCGTCTGTGAAAATTTCAACTGTCTAGCTATCACCGTTCTTTAGATACAATCTGGTGACAGACGGAAGGATGGACGGACAGCGAAGTCTCAGCAATAGGATCCCGTTTTTGACCCTTTGGGTACGGAACCCTAACAACGGTCTACTTCGGTCACCGAAGCTTGTTGAACACTACCTTTAAATTTTAAACGGTATTTGGATTGAAATAATACGTTAAGTTACGGCTGGTCTAGTAAGCTACAGCTGACCTAGTCGGGAGAACGCCGACTGTCGATCCGGAGACCCAGGGTTCAAAACCACGCGCACCACTATCTTTTCAGAGTCATGTTCGTAATGCCGGTAATTAAACGGTGAAGGAAAATATCGTGAGGAAACCGAAATGTACCTAGAATCTAAGTTCTAAGTCATATGTCATCCACCAACCGACACTGGGCCAGCGTGGTGGATTATAGCCTTGTCTCTCTCCTTGCGAGAGAAGGCCCCGACGCCCAGCAGTGGAAACATTTAATGGGTTGTTTATGCTGCTTATTATGCTGATATGTTTTCTCCAAAAAAACAAAAAATTACTTCAATGACAGGTAATTTAATTCTGTCGTTCGACTAAATTTTCTACGAAGCTATGACTACGTCGTACAGATGTATCTAAGCTGATTTTAGTTTTTTGTTGATATTTTAAAAACCACCTCCCTGTTTTCGATGTATAAGATCACCTCTGAAGTATTTTCTACCAAAAAACAAAGAAATTATCAAAATCAACTCACAATTAGGGGAGTTATCGTGTAAAATAAAACCAAACAAAAAACATGCAACCCGATTGAGAACATCCTCCTTGTTTGAAGGAGGATGTTCTCATCCTCCTCCTTTTTCTACACAAAAATATATTTTAGACAATTATTTTGTCATTCAAGACGACGCGACGCGATCACGTGGGCACTTTCTAGAATCTAGAATCTAGATATTCTGAGGATCGTCTGTGATACACAGAATACTTAGAAGTTAGTATGTACCGAACGCGCCGTGCGTGTCGTTATTATTTAATGTTTGTGTAATTTCCGAACCACCAAACTGATAATGTTCAAATTTTGACGGGACAATATAAATAATGTGTTCTTTCTAACAAAAAAAGAATTAATGAAAATAAACAACGCAAACATGAGTTACAACCAAATACACATTCTGACTTTCACCCCCTCCCGCAAGAAAACCAATCAAAATTTGGGGATCAAAAGTAGCCTACAGCAATGTCCTTAGTATAAACTAAAATCATGCCAAGTTTCAGCTGAATTGAATCAGTAGTTTCGGCGTGATGCGTGATCCCTATATGCGTGCGATGCGTGATACAGAAAGACAGACAGACAGACAGACAGACAGACATGAAAGAAGAAAAATGCAGATTCGCCATCAGTATCGTCTAAATAGTGCTCCACAAAAAAAAAATTCAAAATATCTTCAATGTACAGAATTCGACCCGTTACAGTTTTATTATAAGTATAGATTAACACAGATTATACAAAATACTTCAACGTAATGTTAAACGACGATGCGTTATTTGACAGAGCTTACATGTACATTGTACCATGTGTACCTACATAAATGTCTAAGTAGTGATATGCGCTGCATGAGTGGGTTTTTCGCGATAGATACAATCTAGCTACTTTATTCTAAGGGTTTTTGTATTATTATATTTCTTTGTAATTGAAATACAATAAAGAGTTTATCTATCTATCTATCTTGGTGATTCCAAGTCGAGAGTCTTGCGGTTTCGTCTAGAGCATCATCTACCATCAGATGTAATGGCGGTTAAATGCAAACCTATCTAGCTAAAGAAATGAGTGAGAGTTAAGGTCATATTGACCTTATGTTTAGCAGATGATATTATGTCCTCTAAATACCCCTTTCTAGGGACATACCGATCTTCAAGATGTTTTCCTCCTTCACCGTTATCTTCATTTACCGAAAGCCAGCAATAACAAACTTATGCATTTTTTTGGTCCTCGAAAAATATACATACCGAGGTGCACGTGGGATTTGAAACTACGAACTCACAGTTGTTAAATCAGGTTTGTAGTGGTAGGACTTAGGTAGGACTGCAGAGTCCATCAGTCAATCATTTATTGCATAATAATACAAAGCTGTCAAAATCGGCTAAGCATTTACCCTGTTAGAGCATAGCAATATTAAAATTGTACAGTTTTACGGTATTGTACATCTGGGGAAGTACCAAACCTTTGCCAGTTATTCTACTTCCAAGCAGTAATGTGCAAACATCACTGTGCTCCGGTTTAAAAGGCAATGTTTTCAGGAAAAATATAGGGCATGAAGATAAAGAAATCTCATGTAAAATAAATCATATTATATCTTAGGGTAATGAGCGCAGTGCAGTACTAGGTAATGATTTGGACTCTTCATGTTCTAATAGCTGTGTGACACTGATGTTGTAAGCAAGCGTGTTGCTTACCATCAGGTACGTGTCCTGCCCGTCGCTTCATACTATATATTTATGGGCTTTAAATATTATTGAAAAAGAGCTCCCCCTAGATTGACAAATCTGTATTTTCCAACTCGACTAATGATTTTAGCTCAAAACGTTAACATGGGCATAAAATATGCGTTGTTTTATGTAAAACACGAACTGTCCTACATTTTGCTTACTCCCAACCGTTTGTCAATTAGGGAGGGGATAAAAACGGAACGTACCGACGAGTACAATACAAAAAGTTACAGTAACATATGTGTTACGTACCAGTACCTACACACGCCCCTACAACGTGAGCTAAAAGCGACACCGTTTCATGGTTGATGTTCCATTGTATTCTTATACATCTGACATTGTATTTCGATACATAGCTAGTGAATAAGCTGAGTGGTAAATAAATCGTCGTGGAAAAAAAAGCGTGAAAAGAAGTAAAGCTAATAACTCAGAATTTCAACAAATGTTAAACGTAACAAATGTTGTCCTTGTATACCTAAGTAACGTAACTAAAAACTGTTTGACGCGCACGTTGCACTCCACTGCTCCACCGCCGCTCCGACACTACGCTATAGCAGTAATTAGCATGTTGGTGATACGAACCCATAAAATTTTCCCGTACTGAAAAGTGCACAAAGCAACTTAAGAATTTTTTCGCTTCAAATTCTACACATTGGTTAAATTGCTCATACTGTAACAATAAGTTATTATACATCCATAAAGGTCGCGTCGTATAATCCACGCGTAAATTTTTAATTTGTGACATACACAGTTTGCTTTTAAGCTGTCGAATTTTGCTTGCCTCACAAAATTCTCAGTTAAAGTAGTTTTAGAATTTTACGAAGTGTAATCATTGAATAATGAATCAGCCAGAGTTGTTCCACCGCAGGACATTTTACTTTTCTATACTACTCTTTTCATCTACCCGCTTGATACACCGTGTGTAATATAGTACCCAAAAACTTGGTTGATGACGACAACAAACAAAGTTACAGTTGCGTTTTGGGTTTTTTGGCGGGAAAAAACTTTTCGTGTTTTTATTTGGGAAGGTACACCGATAAATTAGTGTTTAATGGCGTCTACTTGAACCGGTCTCTATTTTGATATAACCCACATTAAAATTTGAGTTCATTTACATTCGTAAAATTAAAAAAAAAAACAAAAATCAAAATTATTTGGCGGGAAAATGGTCCCGAAGTATTGAAAAAACTCAAAAAAAATAATTGGTACAATTTGATGCAGTTTTTTGGTGTTTCGAGTTTGTTATTTCGTATACAACACATTTAACCCATAAAACCACTGTCTCCCTTATAAATTATTAATATAATAGTTGTTAGTCTACTTGAGGAATCGCGAAATTTTTTACTCAAGTGTTAAAAAATGTTAGTTTCCATTTTAAGTACATTAATTATAAATAAACGATACAGCTAGAAGCGTCTTGAAACACTCTTGAGAGTAAATGGGCTCAAACGGGTACAAGTAAGGCGGCACTTCATATGCCGAAGCATAAACACCGCACGTATGTAACCTGACACCCGTTTCCCCGCCAAATTTGTAAACGCGAAGAGCGGGCGGTGTATCAAGCGGATACTGATGTCTCAATCTAAGATTCTTAAAGTGAAACTTTTATTACATCGCCTCAAACTTTTTCATCCATCTATTGCATGTCCCGTGACGGTCGGCCGCGGAGTAAGGGTAAAGTAATGCGCTTGATAAAGTAGCCGAGCCCAATATGGCAGTGTAAGTTTAAAAAAAGAAACATTTTTTAATTTTACAATACTAAGTTTCACTTTGGCTGTAGTTTCAGAAAACCACACAATCATTTAAATTTTCCCGTCTTTGCGATTTAAGTCGCGTTCATTCCGTTTTCTAGCCAACGTCTAAACTAACATTACAAAGCTGAATGAAAGCTTTATTTGTTTGAACGCGATAATCTCAGGAACTAATGGGCCAATTTACAAAATTCTTACACCGTTGGATATGTACTTGATCCCTGAGTGCTATAAGCTATAATATTATATACGAGTGAATCCGGGGCGGACGGCTTGTATTTATTATAATTTTAACATATAACATTATAAAATAATATAACATTGATATTTTGCGATATTTTTTGATGAAGCTCTCATTTATTTCTTTTGTGACTAAACACTGCGTCTTTTTCTAAATTGTTACAGTAAAATGTAATGCCAGACCAAAGTAATGTAATAATAAATAAATAAATAATAATAAATATTGGTGGTCAATTCACACACAACACCATCTGACCCTAAACTCAGCAAAGCTTGTGTGATGGCAGCCAGATAGCTGATATAATCCTTATATAGTTTTAAATACATACTTATTATACATAGAAACACCCAGACACAGTGCAAACATTTATCACACAAATATTTGCACTGGGTGGGGATCGAACCCACGACCCTCGGCTTCGCAGGCAGAGCTACTACCAACTAAGCCACTAGGGCGGCGTAGGGTAATCTAAGATGTACCTATACGAAAAAAAAATTCTAATTATCCGAAGAACGATCTTTTTAGATATGATTTAGAATCAGCTTTTGAGACTTAATTTTAAGAAAACTGTGGTTTTGATCTTTTCTGCAATAAAAAAATCTTGAACCGTGTCATACTAGCAGTCCCCCGCGGTTTCACCCGCGTAATGTCTAATCCCGTTATTGTTTAGGGACAAAAAGTAGCCTTTATTACTTGTAATACTTTCAAAAATATGTGTACATAGTTTAATGAAGAACGGTTAAGTAGTTTTTGCGTGAAATCGTATCAAACTTACTTAAAACTTAATTTTATAGACATCAGTTCCAGTACACTTAAATTATTTAATTCGTGAGTTAGACAGTTGCCCTACACCCCGTCGACGGTACCTGTGTCGATGCGATATTTACGACTCCTGTAGTGCCGCGTGACGTTTTTGTAATGGCGCCTTAACACTTTTCTCACGGACCTCAATATTGTTTTTTTTAGGTATGTTTTAGGTTCACCGTCATCTCACTTTTCTTTTTTTTTTTAAATAAAGAGTGACGAGACGATCAGGACATGTGCCTGATGATAAGCAACATGCCTGACACATAACAGCACAGTGACACGCAGCTATTGGAACATGAAGAGTCCAAATCATTACCTAGCACTGCACTGCGCTCGTCACCCAGAGATCTAAGATCTTACATCTCTAAGCCCTGTAATTTCTCTGGAAACATTGCCCTTCAAACCGTAACTTTAACGTTCACTTCATGTAAGAGAAACCTTTCACTTTCAATTTGAAGACATTCCTACTATATTCATCGTAGGTATATACTTAATACTTATCTAAGCAATCTGGTCTTCCGTTTGCTTGTTTATCGTATTATAGTCCAGAATAATACAGAATACAGACTACCTTTCATCTCGAAGAAATGCGTCCTGACCTGAGTTTTGAAAGGAATATTTTTTTTTAATTGTACGTAGGCAAAGGCGTGAACAGATCTACTAGCCAGCAATAAAAACAGTGGAACTATTGTTTTTATTTTTATTTAACTATCACGTTGCGATAAAACGTAGTTTTAAACAGTCTTATATTTTCCTATAATATAGGTAAGTCAAAGTAAAGTCAAAGTCAAAGTTCTTTATTGATAAATGTACAATTTACACGTCAATGATATTAATAAGGGGTTTATTGTACTGGGTATAAGACGAATCTCCTCCTAATCCAAGACATAGGTTATACAAGAACAAAATTAGCTTTGTTATTTGTACAACATTTTACTAGTCAAGCCCTTTCATTTGATACCCATATTAAGAGCCGGCTCACGTCGTCGCACGAAATTCAAAAAGTTTGTGTTCCGATATTTCCATCTTTAGTATTATCTAGAAAAAGATAATTACGTTCAAACAATAGGCCGATCTTTCTTGTTGACGTTTCCTTGTTTCAATTTTACTAATAATAAAGCCTTTAGTCGTAAGGAACGATCTCCCATGACCATTTCGCCGAAAAGTCGCCGCCGTGTCAGTTTCAGACTTCTAAATCTACAAGTGATACTCAAAATTTATACTTAAAAAATATGGGAACATCATACATATATTTTATTAATTCATTCAAGTCACATATATCTGAATTTTGGTCCCATTTATTAGTAAAAAAACAAAATCATAAGCCAATTTTAAGTTTTATATTGCAGTTTTAGCGTTGTCTCTGTGTAAAATACACAATAACTCCAAAATAAAAATTAGACACGATAATACTTTGTTCTTTGTAGAATCCAATTCTATAGTTACTTTTCAAATCATAGTTGTCAATTTTTCAAAAAATATAAATTACCAGCAGTCGAAATTACAATAAATTACGCTGCGCAATTTAGTATGCCGCGAGCGGCCGTCGGGGGAGGACCTGCGTCAGTTAGCGTGGGAGTCGGTTACGTAATATTTCGCGCGTTTATGACATAAACTAGAATAATTTATTATAGTGCGACCACAAAATTTTAATTCGTTTGGCGTTTTATAACGTTTCATTCTGATTTTTCGGATCGGACCATCACATTTGATCTTGTTTACTTCATGAAGAAGCAGAATCTGTCAATTTTTTTTTGACGTGACTACGTCTAATAAGTCGATGAACGCGATGGCCGCCACCACAAAATGCCGAATGTCATTATTTTTTACTACTGCCTCAATACCATGACCATGACCATGCACATGACCATGACCATGACCATGCCCAATGACCATGAGGAACGGCCATGACCAATGACCACGACCAATGACCATGAGCAATGGCCATGACCAATGACCGTTCCGACGTGTTTGAGCAACGAACTTCCAATATTAATTAAGTATGTACAGTATAATAATAATAATAATAATAATAATAATAATGATAACACGGTCGAGAGGAAGACATGGAGCGGACCCACCAAACGCACGTTTGTCACCAGTTCGTGTCCCGTCGCCGTCGAGTTCATCGTCGGAGGATGAAGTGTTTGTGACTCCCCGACACGAGCGCCTCGACGAGCGACGAGGACACGACGCGGATTCCACCGCCCACAAGATCAGGACGTCGTGGCCATCCGCCGCTGCCGGCACGCTTGGGGCCTGTGAGGCAATCTGCCTCGCGCCCGGCCCTCGCTACCGGTGGTGTAGTGCGTCGCATGCGATGGACTCAACAAATGAATGAGAACTGCATGCGCGCCTATTACAGGGCTACAGAGGAGGAACCAACCTGACCGCGTACTGTGCCAGGATGCTGCTTCTGTTTCAGGCCCTCGAACCGACCGTCGCCGTGTCCGCTCAACGACTCTCTGATCAAGTAAGAGCCATCTGGCGCTGCAATCTGCTGGATGGCTCGGTACTTGATCGGCTACGCCTGGAGGAACAACGTACTCGCCCAGTTTCTGCCTCGACTCGGGATCCGCCCGCCGCGTCGTCGACCCTGACACTGGCCTCAGTGCCGACGTCAGTGGCGACACTTGCGGCCCAGGTCGACTCCGACATCGAGGAGGAAGACTCGGCGAGTAGTTATGTATCTGATCAGGTAAGAGGGCAACTGAGGAGCACTCTGGAAGACGCAATCTTGCGGTATAGATCCACACCCAACTCTAGGCCGCGCTTACCGCGTTTGCCCACATAGACGTAATTTGGCTTTGATGGGAGCCCTGAATACTTTGCTAGTGCCCTACCTGGGAACTAGCAAGGATTTGACTGATACCCATTCTATTCTGTACTGTGGTGCTATCGCGGTGTGTCGCGTTGCACGTGTCAAGTTCCCAGACACTGACCGTACAACGCGAACCGCCGGAGATGCACCCGCATGGCAAGTGCGAATAGAACGGCGTATCAGCAAATTCAGGGTTCTTATTGCAAAAGCTAATCTGCTTCAGACAGGGGAACAGTCGCCCCGAGTCATGCGTTTCGTAACACAGGCATTCGCTGGGACTGGTATCAGTCCTCAGCACTATCTTGCCAATGTTACGGAACGTATTGACTATCTGAAGCAGAAAGTTTATGCGTGGGCAAACCGTATTCGCCGCTACAGAGAGCGTGTGAATCGATATCGGCAAAATCGCGACTTCCAGAGCGATCAAAGGAAGGTGTACCGAAGCTGGGAGGAACTACGAGTCCACGTGTGAACGACACGCAGCTACCGGATGTCAGCGCTATGAAAAGTTTCTGGCGCAGCATCTGGTCGGTGCCTGTCGAGCACACGGAGGGAGCTTGGATGCGTGTTATCGAACGTGCATGTGAGGTTATCGAACCCATGGAGTCTATTACAATCGACTCCATAGACGTTAGTTGTGCTATCCGGACGGCTCAGAACTGGAAAAGTCCTGGACCGGACGGATTGCACAACTTCTGGATAAAGTGGTTTCGGTGCTCACATGAACGTTTGGCAACACAATTCAAGAAGCCCTGGAGACGGGTTCTCTTCCCAGTTTCTTGACCACCGGAGTCACCTTCCTGCTCCATAAGTCTGGTAGTACCACGGAACCGAAGAACTACAGACCCATTACGTGCTTACCTACCATCTACAAGCTGCTTACATCCATTCTGAGAGCAAAAATAAATGCGCATATTGTCGCGAATAACGTTTTGGCCTCCTCTCAGAATGGATGTAAGATTGGGTCCCGTGGTACTAAGGAGCTGCTCCTCATTGACACGACCATTTGCCAACAAGTCAAACGAAACAAAGGAGCCCTCTCCGCTGCTTGGATTGACTATAAGAAGGCCTATGATGCGGTGCCCCATTCATGGCTAGAAAGGGTTTTAGAGTTGTACAAAATAAATCCAACTCTAAAATCTTTTCTAAGCAAATGCATGGGACAGTGGGTCACAGTCCTTCGTCAACCAGGTAGCGTAGACAGCTCTTTTGTTTCGGAGGACTTGATTAGGATTAAAAGAGGCATTTTCAGGGTGACAGTCTAAGTCCCCTATGGTTCTGCCTAAGTCTGAATCCTCTCAGCACTCTGCTGAAGGATTCAGAGTTAGGTTATCGTCTACGTAGAGGAGGTGAGGTTATATCTCATTTGTTGTACATGGACGACCTCAAACTTTTGCACCGAAACGCCAAGACTTGTTGGAGCTATTAAAACCACGGAGGTTTTTAGTAACGCCATCAAGATGGAGTTCGGTGTAGACAAGTGTGCGGTCATGCATGTACAGCGAGGGAAAGTAGTAAATTCAGAGAATTTACAACTTTCCGAGACTATAACTCTCAGATCTCTCCGAAGACGAGACCTACAAATATCTCGGTATGTCACAGTCTTTGGGTATATCAGCAGATGACATTAAGAAATCGGTGAAGGAGCGCTTCTTGTGCCGGCTGACAAAAGTACTCAAAAGTCTTCTGTCAGGCGGTAACAAGGTGCGAGCCTTCAACGGTTGGGTAATGCCTCTGCTGATATACTCCTTGGCATACTGAGATGGACTCAGACTGAGCTCGACGCCCTGGACAGAAAGGTCCGTCAACTGCTCACAACACACCGAATGCTACACCCGCGCTCATCTGTTATGAGGCTGTATATCCCGCGGAAGTGTGGAGGTCGAGGCTTTTAAATGCCAAGAACCTTCACAACCGCGAGGTATGCAGTCTTAGGGATTATTTCCGCAACAGTGAGTCCGGGATGCATCGTGATGTTGTGGCAGTTGACAGAAGCTCACGCCTCTTTCAATGGCAAACGAGAACTGGCGCAAACCATCGGTGCTCAGCACTGATGATCGCAAGGAAGTATGGAAGAGCAAGGAGCTGCACGGGCGGTTCTATCGGGCCCTGACGGGCCCCGATGTGAATTTGCTCGCGTCGGTGAACTGGCTACGCTTCGGGGACCTCTTCGGAGAAACCGAGGGTTTTGCCTGTGCAATTGCTGACGAAGTTATCAAGACGAACAATTACCGGAAATACATAATGAAGGACGGTACGGTCGACATTTGTCGGGCATGCCGCCGTCCAGGCGAATCTCTTCGTCATGTTATTTCCGGTTGTTCGCATCTTGCTAACGGCGAGTACTTGCACAGACATAACCTAGTAGCCAGGATCATCCATCAGCAACTTGCTCTTCGACACGGCCTTGTCGAGTCCGAGGTGCCGTACTATAAGTACGCACCTCTGCCAGTTCTCGAGAATGGTCGTGCGTTGCTCTACTGGGACCGCTCTATCATCACGGACAGGACTATTGTTGCCAATAAGCCTGATATCGTGCTGGTAGACCGGTCTCAGCGTCGGGCTGTGATCGTCGATATCACCATACCACATGACGAGAACCTCGTGAAAGCTGAGAAGGACAAGCTTAGCAAGTACCTTGACTTGGCTCATGAGGTTACCGCCATGTGGGATGTTGATTCGACGATCATAGTCCCAATAGTTGTGTCGGCAAACGGCCTTGTAGCGAAAAGTCTCGACCAACATCTCAAGAGACTTTCGCTAGACGGTTGGATTAAGGGTCAGATGCAGAAGGCGGTCATCCTCGACACGGCGCGCATCGTCAGGAGGTTCCTCAGTCTGCAGCCCTAACCACCGGTAGCTTGGGCCCTGCCCGCTGCTGGCGGCAAACTAGGTTTAGGTTTTTATAATGTTTTATGTTATTTTATATAAATATTGTAAAAACTTAGACTTAAGGAAATAAAGATATACGTGAATAATAATAATAAATATTGGTGGACAATTCACACACAACACCATCTGACCCCAAACTAAGCAAAGCTTGTGCTATGGCGGCCAGATAGCTGATATAATACATATATAGTTTTAAATACATACTTATTATACATAGAAACACCCAGACACAGTGCAAACATTTGAATTCATCACACAAATATTTGCACTGGGTGGGAATCGAACCCACGACCCTCGGCTTCGCAGGCAGAGTTACTACCCACTAAGCCACGAGGCCAGTCATGTTAGTATGGGTAACAAATGAAAGGACTTGACTAGTAGAATACTATGCACTGTCACAAATTTCAAATCCAAGATGGCCGCCACCACAAAATTGCGAATGTCATTATTTTTCACTACTACCTCAATATCATGACCATGACCATGCACATGACCATGACCATGCCCAATGACCATGAGGAACGGCCATGACCAATGACCACGACCAATGACCATGAGCAATGGCCATGACCAATGACCGTTCCGACGTGTTTGAGCAACGAACTTCCAATATTAATTAATCATCATTAATTTTACTACTACCTCAATATATATATCAATTTAAAGGGCTTGACTAGTAGAATACTACAAACTATGATAAATTTGAAATCCAAGATGGCCGTCACCACAAAAAAGCGAATGTCATTGATTTTCACTACTTCTCAACATAGGTATCAAATGCAAGGGCTTGACTAGTAAAATACTACGCACTATGACAAATTTCAAATCCAAGATGGCCGCCACCACAAAATTGCGAATGTCATTATTTTTTACTACTACCTCAATATGGGTAACAAATGAAAGGGCTTTACTAGTAGAATACTATGCACTATGACAAATTTCAAATCCAAGATGGCCGCCACCACAAAATGGCAAATGTCATTATTTTTACTACTACCACTATATGGGTAACAAATGAAAGGGCTTGACTAGTAGAATACTATGCACTATGACAAATTTCAAATCCAAGATGGCCGCCACCACAAAATAGCGACTGTCCTTATTTTTTACTACTACCTCTATACCATGACCAATGACCATGACTATGACCAATTACAATGACCATGAGGAACGAATATGACCAATGACTACGACCAATGACCACGAGCAATGGCCATGACCAATGACTGTTCCGACGTGTTTGAGCAACGAACTTCCAATATTAATTAATCATAATTAATGTTTACTACTACCTAAACAAAGGTATCAATTTAAAGGGCTTGACCATGCACTATGACAAATTTCAAATCCAAGATGGCCGCCACCACAAAATGGCGAATGTCATTATTTTTTCTACCCCCTCAATATGGGTAACAAATGAAAGGGCTTTACTAGTAGAATACCATGCACTGTCACAAATTTCAAATCCAAGATGGCCGCCACCACAAAATTGCGAATGTCATTATTTTCACTACTACCTCTATACCATGACCAATTACCATGACCATGACCAATTACAATGACCATGAGGTACGGATATGACCAATGACTACGACCAATGACCATGAACAATGGCCATGACAAATTACTGTTCCGACGTGTTTGAGCAACGAACTTCCAATATTGATTAATCATCATTAATGTTTACTACTACCTAAATGAAGGTATCAATATAAAGGGCTTGACTATGCACTATGACAAATTTCAAATCCAAGATGGCCGCCACCACAAAATTGAGAATGTCATTATTTTTCACTACTACCTCTATACCATGAGCAATTACCATGACCATGACCAATTACAATGACCATGAGGAACGGATATGACCAATGACCACGACCAATGACCATGAGCAATGGCCATGACCAGTGACCGTTCCGACGTGTTTGAGCAACGAACTTCCAATATTAATTAATCATCATTAATTTTTACTACTACCTCAATATAGGTATCAATTTAAAGGGCTTGACTACGCACTATGACAAATTTAAAATCCAAGATGGCCGCCACCACAAAATGGCGACTGTCATTATTTTTAACTACCACCTCAATATGGGTAACAAATGAAAAGGCTTGACTAGTAGTATACTATCCACTGTCACAAATATCAAATCCAAGATGGCCGCCACCACAAAATTATTTTGTGGTGGCGCATTTGTTATCCATATTGAGGTCGTAGTAAAAAATAATGACATTCGCCATTTTGTGGTGGCGGCCATCTTGGATTTGAAATTTGTCATAGTGCGTAGTTTTTACTAGTCAAGCCCTTTCATTTGATATCCATATTGAAAAGTAGTGAAAAATAATGTCAGTCGCCATTTTGTGGTGGCGGCTATCTTGGATTTAAAATTTGTCATAGTGCATAGTATTTTATTAGTCAAGTCCTTTCATTTGTTACCCATATTGAGGCAGTAGTAAAAAATAATGACATTCGCAATTTTGTGGTGGCGGCCATCTTGGATTTGAAATTTGTCATAGCGCATAGTATTCTACTAGTCAAGCCCTTTCATTTGTTACCCATATTGAGGTTGTAGTAAAAATAATGACATTCGCAATTTTGTGGTGGCGGCCATCTTGGATTTGAAATTTGTGACAGTGCATAGTATTCTACTAGTCAAGCCCTTTCATTTATTACCCATATTGAGGTGGTAGTAAAAAATAATGACAGTCGCCATTTTTTGGGGGCGGCCATCTTGGATTTGAAATTTGTCATAGTGCATAGTATTATATTAGTCAAGTTCTTTCATTTATTACTCATATTGAGGTAGTAGTAAAAAATAATGACAATCGCCAGTTTGTGGTGGCGGCCATCTTGGATTTGACATTTGTCATAGTGCGTAGTGTTTTACTAGTCAAGCCCTTTATTTGATACCCGTATTGAGGAGGTACTGAAAAGAAATGTATCTCACCATGTTATGGTGGCGGCCATCTTGGATTTGAAATTGTCATTGTGCATAGTATTTTACTTGTCAAGTCTTTTATTTGATACCCATATTGAGGAAGTAGGGAAAAAAGAAATGTATTTCGCCATTTTGTGGTGGCGGCCATCTTGGATTTGAAATTTGTCATTGTGCATAGTATTTTACTCGTCAAGTCCTTTCATTTGATACCCATATTGAGGAGAAGTGAAAATTAAATGTATTTCGCCATTTTGTTGTGGCGGCCATCTTGGATTTGAAATTTGTCATAGTGCATAGTATTCTACTGGTCAAGCTTTTTCATTAAATTTGATACCCATATTGAGGTAGATTATGAAGAAATATTTAGTCCACCATTTTGTGGAGGCGGCCATCTTGAATCGATATTAACCAAACATAGCTAAGAACCAATGCACAAAATTACCCTTAAAATGAAAAATAAATTTTACTAGTTATCAGATTTTTGAAATGCAAGAATAATTTATCGTAACGTTACGGGACAACGAACGTAACGGGACAATAAGTCTTCAATTTTCGTGCACGCAGCCAGTGTTCATCAATTTAGTAGACGTTGTCACGTCAGAAAATCTCATAAAAATTTTTAGTACACTGCCGTTACGGCTCAAGATCGTTCTGTCCGCCTAAACGCTCGAGCTGAATCGAACGGACGCACGCTGACAATGTTGCAGGATTTTACCTAAAGTTGAGTTCTGTCTTTTTGTGAGAGGGCTCTTAAGGGAATTGTGAAAAAAGAAATGTAATTCACCATTTTGTGGTAGCGGCCATCTTGGATTTGAAGTTTGGCATAGTGCAAGACAGACAGACAGACAGACAGACGGACAGACGGACAGACGGACAGACGGACAGGCGGACAGGCGGACAGGCGGACAGGCGGACAGGCGACAGGCGACAGGCGGACAGGCGGACAGGACGGCAGACAGGCGGACAGGCGGACAGGCGGACAGGCGGACAAGCAGACGAAGCGAACAGGCGGACAGGCGGACAGGCGGACAAGCAGACAAGCAGACAGGACAGGCGGACAGGCGGACAAGCGGACAGGCGCACAAGCGGACAGGCGGACAAGCGGACAGCGAACAAGCAGACAAGCGACAGGCGACAAGCGAACAAGCGAACAAGCAGACAAGCGGACAGCGCGGACAGGCGGGCGGACAGGCGAACAGGCGGACAGGCGGACAGGCGAGCACAAGCGAACAGGCGGACAAGCGGACAGAAGGCGGACAAGCGGACAGGCGACAAGCAGACAAGCGAACAAGACGAACAGACAGCGGACAGGCGGACGAACAGCAGACAGGCGGACAGGCGGACAGGCGGACAGGCGGACAGGCGGACAGGACAGGCGGACAGGCGGACAGGCGGACAGGCGGACAGGCGGACAGGCGGACAGGCGGACAGGCGGACAGGCGGACAGGCGGACAGGCGGACAGGCGGACAGGCGGACAGGCAGACAGGCGGACAGACGGACAGGCGGACAGGCGACAGGCGGACAGGCGGACAGGCGGACAGGCGGACAGGCGGACAGGCGGACAGGCGGACAGACGGACAGCGGACAGGCGGACAGCGGACAGGCGACAGACAGGCGGACAGAACAGACGGACAGACGGACGAACGGACAGACGGACAGACGGACGGACAGACAGACGGACAGACAGACGGACAGACGGACAGACGGACAGACGGACAGACGGACAGACGGACAGACGGACGACGGACAGACGGACAGACGGACAGACGGACAGACGGACAGACGACGGACAGACGGACAGACGGACAGACGGACGACAGACGGACAGACGGACAGACGGACAGACGGACAGACGGACAGACGGACAGACGGACAGACGGACAGACGGACAGACGGACAGACGGACAGGGGTTAAAAATAACCCAAATGACAAAGATCACAGACCCCAGATAGACAGTGGAGTGGAAAATTAATAAAAAAATAGTATAATGCGTCCTTTCAGGCTTAGTAAAGGTTTTCTGTGTAACCTATTATTATAGGTGTACACAAATGATGTAAGGTCTTCATTCGGTGCACGAACACAATCCCGCGAGTAAGTCTGTCGCCGTGGTATTAACCTAATTGTTCAGATTTTGAGCACAGATTACAAAATACAGAAACATGAATACTCGTCGCTTAACATCAGGCGAGATGGCAGTCAAGTGTAAACATATAAAAGTTAAAAAAAAATACACAGCCAGACATACAAATAGCCAGATACAGCGATAAATACATACACAGCTACACACAGCTAGATACAGTAAAACATAGACTAAGAGCCAGATATAGATCCAGAAATATCACAAACAGACACAAATTTCTGCGTGTTTGAATCTGACTTAAATCGCCAGATGCATAGCTAAATGCAGCGATACACGGACACAGCCAGATACAGAAACATTAAGGCTCATAACCAGATACAGACTTCCAGTTCTGTATTTCTGTATGGTCCAAATACCCAGATACTGGAGTACATAGACACAAAATCAGATATAGTGATACACAGACACAAAGCCAGAAAGAGACGCGGCCGGATATAGAAATACATAGACTCACAAACAGACATTGATTTCCAGTTCTCTGAATTTTTGTATGTATTTGGCCCAGCGTCTGCGTAAAAGTACACAGACAGAACTTCCATTTAAATTGATTTAGCGAAACAGAAATTAAGAACCAGATGCATGTCACATATACAGGCACATCAGTTAGATCTTCTTTTTCTTCGTCGGACACTCTCGACAGAGTGGTCGTGGTTGGTAAGATTTCGGTACACGTAGGGTATTTTCTGTCAGGTTTCAAGACACGTAAGACTGAGTGGCTGTTTTAATGAGATCTGTTCATCGTATGGTTGATCTGCCCTGATCCCTCCCTGCCACCTGACCGGCCACCTCCCTGACACACAGCGAGATACAGCGGTACAAAGACACGCAATAAAACACAGACACAACGCTAGATACAGCGATACACAAACTTAGCCGCTAGATACGCCTTGGTCCCTTTGGGGACCACTTGTTCAAACCAAACAAGCTTATGTTTTGCGTTTGGGATTTTGGCGCGAAAAAATATTTTTCGTATTTTTATTTGGCTTCTCCTTGAATCGGTCTTTATTTTGGCATAAACTACAATAACATCAAAGTCCATTTACATAGAAACATCGTAAAATTAAAAAAAATAAAAACGTATTGAGTGGCTAAACAGGCATAGATACCCTTGTCTATGTAATTTTGTATCTTGCTGTGGGTCTGCGTAGAACACAGACAGCTGAGTGGCTAGACAGGCATAGATACCCTTGTCTATGTAATTTTGTATCTTGCTGTGGGTCTGCGTAGAACACAGACAGCTAGCCAGTGGCTTAAAAGGCGGCAGGCGAGTGGAACAGCAGAAGTCTGGGTCATATGGCGATGCATATTTCCACCTGTGAACAATGATTAGATAGGCTGAAGTTGATAACTTCTACATCTGAGTATCATGATCTGTGCTCAGTATAACTTTTAAATTTTCTACGCACGTAACGCATACGAGGATTTTTCTGTTTTCCCTGAGGATCTGTGTTATGGCGTGAAGTTTGGGGTCTGAAAATACCACTTTAAAACGATCAGCTAATGTGTATATCAGCTAATTTCAAATAATCCGCATCCGCATCTGCATCCGCGGATATCTAAATTTTCGCATCCGTAACAACCCTGCTACACAGGGACAGACAGATAGCGGGAAATGACTTTGGCTCACACTATTTAGTGAAGTACTTTGATTTTGACAATCAACTATCGGACTACGCCACAATCGTATTCCCCGAATAAAACTACCGTAAACAAAGACTGAAATTCGGCCAGCTACAGGATATAAAATAAAGAGGTCCATTTGTTATGGAATAGCCGACAATATTTGGTTTAGTTGTCCAAGATTTTCTTTCCAGTAAATGTCATAAACCTCCCCTCTAAATATTTTCAGTAAATGTAAGTAAGTCAGACCATGGATGGTTTATTAACTATTTGAAGGCAAAAACTTCTTTAGCCTTAACGCGACAGTTTTTTAACCGACTTCAAAAAAATGAGGTTTCTCAATTCGACGACGTATGTTTTTTTTGTGTGTTCGCGGATAACTTCGTCGTTCATGAACCGATTTTGATGATTCTTTTTTTGTTGTAAAGAAGATATTCCAAGGGTCGCACCATGATAAGGAAACAGGATCTGATGATGATATCCTAGAGAAATCGAGGAAAACTTTTTTACTTTATAAATTTTCCGTTGAAAGTCGGTTCTTTTTTGTTAAAATTATTGCTTCAAGGAAATTGACTAAACTATCTTCGAATGGTTACTAGCTTTTGTTTTAGTTTTGAAGTCTTTATTGTTCTTGTATTTTTCTTTTGTTTTCCATTCTCTGTCAACTTATGCTATACTTCATTACAGAAATGTAAAATCAAACGTATAGACTATAGGCCCGTGAACAAATTTTATGGGTCAAATGAATCACCAGGAGACCTATGTAGGATGATAGAAGGGTATAAAATAATGAGAATCAGCACTATGCCGTCACTTGAAAGCTGCCCAACTGAGTACAGGCGAAGATAGGGGGTTACAAATCTCGATCATTTCTCTTTGTCACATGATTTTTGTACGGCGTTGCGGAATTAGCACTCAGTAAATCAAAAAAGAATCATCAAAATCGGTTCGTAAACGACGAAGTTATCCGCGAACAGACATAAAAAAAAACATACGGTCAAATTGAGAAACCTCCTTTTTTTGAAGTCGGTTAAAAATGAAACCTATTTTAAGGGAAAGCTTACCATCAATACACCATTTAACGGCTTGGTGTAAAAACGTATCTCTATAGCTGTGACCTTGTGGCGCAAATTAAAAATCACTTAGTAATTAGTTTTTAGTAGTGGTAGGACTCTGGGAGAGTCCGCCTGAGGAAGTAACACAGTTTGCCAGTTATTCTACCGCCAAGCATTGTGCAAACATTACTGTGGTCCGGTTTGAAGGTCAATATTTCCAGAGATATTACACAGGGCTTAGAGATACAATATCAGATCTATGGGTGGCGAGCGCAGTGCGGTGCTAGGTAATAATTTGGGCTTTTCATGTTCCAATAGCCGTGTCACTGTGCTGTTAGCTGGCAGGTATGTTACTTACCATCAGGCACATGTTATGCTCGACTCGTCACTCAGTATTAAAAAATATATAAATAAATACCAATTGATTCTTGGAGATTTCTCTCAGAGTGATAAGACCGCTATCGAAGTCTGGATGATGATTAGGTCCGTACGTATTTATTTTTGCACACAGATGGCAATCCACACATTGTATACTTGAAAACGAAACGCATTTTCGGGGGAATAGGTACCAATGTGCGTAACGTAAGCATGGAGGGGGTGCAAGAGCTTTGCTTACTTTTGATGACAAAGGGGGGGTCAATAACTGCAATAAATCTGCTTACATAAAACTTGAACAACCCCATTTAGATTTAGAGTTTTTGTTTTAGCGACGTCCAACTTTTTTATATGTCCATGGATTTACTATAAAAGTGGTCGTTAGGTCGTTATCTTAAACCCACCTCGGAACACATTTCAGACAGTCCTGGTGTTGAAAGCGATAAAACACAGCATACTCTGTTTCTGACAAGGATTTAGTGCCTGAAGACAAAAACAGAAAATCTATCTGTTCGGAAATATACCTTTATTTCACCTTCTTGTTCTGTTTTTAGGGTTCCGTAGCCATAGGGTAAAATGGGACCCTATTACTGACACTCCGCTGTCTGTCCGTCTGGCACTGCCTTGCATGAATCGTGCCAGTTAGACAGCTATAATTCTCACAGATGATATATTTTATAATCATCAGCCACTATCTTAATATATTTAAATCTTCTGTCACGATGTTTGTCCGCGATGGACTCCTAAACTACTTAACCGATGTTAATGAAATTTGGATACCGTGTGTAGATTGCTCCAACTTAAAAGAAAGGACAGTGTATATTTCGATTAATGGGCTTTATGTGACAATATCCGAGCGAAGCCGGACGGGCCGATAGTAGCTAACTAACTTTCTTCTCCAAAAAAAAAAACGTTTTTTATAGAATTTTGTGACGAGACGTGCAGGCCATGTGCTAAATAGTAAGCAACATGCCTGCCTATAGAATCACAGTGACACACACAGGGACTGGAACAGGAAGAGTCCAAATTATGCACTCGTCACACAGATATATAAGATGTTTTATCTCATGCTCTACTGATATTGATGTGACATCAGTTGTTGTAATATTTTATGTATAATTATGCTACAAACTACAATTTTTATTTACCAACAATATTTAGATAATATATTGTATTACGTGTAACGTTGGTTATAAATTTGTAGTGGTAGGACTCTTGGCAGAGTCCGCTTGGGGAAGTACCACACCTTTGCCAGTTATTCTACCGCCAAGCAGTAATGTACAAATTACTGTGTTCCGGTTTGAAGGGCAATGTTTCCAGAGAAATTGCAGGGCTTAGAGATATAAGATCTTAGATCTCTGGGTGACGAGCTCAGTGCAGTGCTAGGCAATGATTCGGACTCTTCATGTTCCAATAGCTGCGTGTCACTGTGGTGTTATGTGTCAGGCATGTTGCTTACCATCAGGCACAATTCCTGATCGTCTTGTCACTCTTTATTTAGAAAAAATTAAAAAAATGATTATGATTATAATATCTCAGGGTACATGTGGAACATTGCCCAAACTGGAACACAGTGATGTTTGCACATTACTGCTTGGCGGTAGAATAATTGGCAACGGTGTGGTACTTCACCAGGCGGACTCTGCAAAGACTCTTCGTAGAGAATAAAATGAGTATGTAGTGGTAGGACTCTTTGCCAAAGAGTCCTACCACTACATATTTATTTTCGTGAAAGCAACTAAATACACTCTTTCAATGTAACAACGAATTTTAGAATATTGTTGACATTTATAAAACAGCTCCACCAATTTTGATTAAATTAATACAGAAAAAAAGAATGTATCGGTGGTGACATCGCCTAATTTACAAACATACAAATCAACAAGAATAAAATTAAAAAAATTGATTTACCCCCAACTACCTCGATTAATAATTTGTGCAACATTCTACTAGTCAAGCCCTTTCATTTGATACCCATATTGAGGGAGTTGCAAAACAGCAAATGTATTTCACCATTTTGTATTGGCGGCCATCTTGGACTTGAAATTTGCCATAGTACATGGTGTTCTACTAGTCAAGCCCTTTCATTTGATACCCATATTGAGGTAAGTTGTAAAGAAATATTTTGTCCGTCAGAGGCGATATTAACCTAACATAGCTAAGAACATCTACACGGAAAATAACCTTCAAATAAAAAAAAAAACGCATAGAAATCGGCCCATGCGTTTGAGCTCTACGGTGACACAGACACATACACAGATAGACAGATCGACGTCAAACTTATAACATCCTTTTTTTTTGGTCGGAGATTAAAAATTACATACAACCGAATTGAGAACATCCTTTTTCGAAGTCGGTTAAAAAAATGCAATATCTTTTTTGTTTTGCAATTTCTTAAGAAACGTTATATTTTTCGTAGAAATCATGCTGGTTTTTCTGTAGAGACATAAAATATGAACACAGTTGTACAAAATGAAGTTTTACAAGGATTTATTTAAATATATTTTGATATAGATCAGTCCGTCACGCAAGGACTACGAAACTTACTTATTTAAAGTGAATCTATGATAAAAGATGGACGATGAGTTTTGTATGTAAATTTACTAAAATAAACCCGTCAACTGCGAGTCGGACTCTAACATACGAGGGTTCCGTATCTAACTATAATTATAAATGTGATAGTTTAGATACGTGTTGCTCGACACGGTTAGGCTTAAGTATAACAGTTTGCTAAATTTAGTCGACTGAGTTTAGCCGTTACTGAATTCAGTAAACTGGCATAATAAACTACGAGCAATATTTTGTAATTTATAATAAATACCAATGCAATTTACTGTAGTTAATTACAGGATTTTATTTTTCACACGGAATCCTAAACATAAAAACCTCATAATTTTGTTATTTTTGTTTATATCAGGACGATCGCGTGTGAATGTAAAAATTAGCTTTTACATTGCTTTTGTTGAAGGTTATCCAGAAAGTGTTCTACGCTGCAAAGGACGTGTGGGACTCATTGTAAACATGAATAAGTTCTTTTTTTTTCAAAACCAAAACAGAGTATTACCGAAAAACAGTTTTTTTTAACTATAATAAGTTCGCACTTGACCACCATCTCGCCTGATGTTAAGCGATGATGAGATCTACGATGGAGCGTGCTTACCTAGAAAAAACCGATTCACTCTCGATTTGAAGACACCAAGATTCTAACCATCAGGGAAAACCCACTCAGGCAACGCATTCCACAACCTAGACGTTCTTATCACAAACGTGGAGTCAAATCTCTTCGTTCGCGTTTTTGGAACATCAACCAGGAAACGATGCCGCCCTTTTGTGGAACGAGAAGTCCGATAGAAGAAAGGGCAAGGTGGTATTAGATTATGCAGATCAGTTGCACACTCTCTGAAGTGTATCCGAAAAAAAACCGATAAGCTAGCGATTTTGCAGCGATGATCAAGACTTTGAATTCTTTTACGCACAAGAGCGTCATTGCCTATGAGCCTTTTGGCACGTCTCTCAATCGATTCCAGAGTCCCCAGCTGATACTTAGCCGATCCATCCCAAAGGTGCGAACAGTACTCCATACGGGAGCGAATCTGTGCTTTGTATAACGTGAGCAACTGTTCAGAATTGAAGTATCTTCGCACCTTTGAGAGGACACCTAGTTTTTTAATTTCTGACACTCGATGAAATTTCAAAAGAATCTTTCACTACATCGTCGTCTAAAGTCTAAATACGAGTACATAGCCTCCAAATTTTAGTTTAAAATCTATCATAAGTTTTATAATTCACTATTTAAGCATGAGAGCGTGCCCCATGCAGTTATTGCAATCTCACGGCACACGGGGCCTTCACACACTACGCTGACGACACCGACGACGCCATCAATCGGTTTGTACGGCGAGCGTGGGCTGCATCACCGAAGACCATCCGAGATTTCAACCTACATATGGCCTTCAAGGACAGAAATGCGGCCGTAGTGGAGGCTCTGGGCCGAGAGCAGGCGGCTTAGGCAAACGACTAGAATTGAATTTAAAATGTTCACAACACCCTCCTATTTTCCTCTTCTTCTCCTAATCCAAGACATATGTAAATAAAAAATAGTATTGTAATGACAAAGGTCACGGACCCCGAAGTCTGTGGAGTGGCTAAATCTATATCTATACTAATATTATAAAGCTGAAGAGTTTGCTTGTTTGTTTGTTTGTTTGAACGCTAGGATCTCGGGAAGTACTAGTCCGAATTGAGAGATTTTTTTTCTATTGGATAGTCCATTTATCGAGGAAGGCTATAGGCTATAGAACATAACGTTACTATTAATAGAAGCGGAGTATGAATCAAGAATGTAACAAAATCGGGGGAAAATATTCCTTTTCGAGAGTTTTCGTACGTTTCGTGCTTTGACATGACAGCGTGTGTCTAAGATTGCGTCATTGAATAAAAACCTTTGCTAATCAAATTTGTTTCTAAATCTGTGTTGGTACGACCAATTTCCGACAGGTGGCGTAGCAGGTAGCTGAAGAGGTGTTTTGTTTGAAAGCGATTTTCTCAGGAATCACTAACCCAATTTCAGTCATTCTTTCACCGTTGTATATGTACGGGATCCTGATGAGTGATATAATGTACCACGGGCAAAGCCGGGGTAGACATCTAGTTAAATAATAAAAAAACCGTTACGTTGATCGATAAAATTATAGTATAAGGGACCAACTCTGAACTATGTATGACCTTCTTCTTGACCTTCATCAAATTTATTTATGATTGGTCGCGCTATCGCATAAGATACATACAACAAAAACACACACAGCCGAATTGAAAACATCCTCTTTTTTTGAAGTCGGTTAAAAAAGTACGCAATCAGAGGCGAAGAGAAAGCGTGGTGGATTATGACCTTCACTCTTTTTTAACCCCCGACCAAAAAAAGGGGTGTTATAAGTTTGACGTCGATGTCTGTCTGTCTGTGTGTGTCTGTCTGTCTGTGGCACCGTAGAGCTCAAATGGATAGGCCGATTTATTTTTTATGATATATTTTTTATTTAAAGTATAAATAATAGATTATAAATTTATTTGAAAGTTAGTATCTGTGCGGATGTTCTTAGCTATGTTTAATTAATATCGTATCGTTAATATCGATGGCTGCCTCCACAAAATGGCGGACAAAATATTTCTTCACAGTCTGGCTCAATATGGGTATCAAATGAAAGGGCTTGACTAGTAGAATACTATACACTATGACAAATTTGAAATCCAAGATGGCCGCCACCACAAAATGGCGAATCATATTTTTTTTTCACTACTGTCTCAATATGGGTATCAAACGAAAGGGCTTGACTAGTAGAATACTTTGCACTATGACAAATTTCAAATCCAAGATGGCCTCTACCACGAAATACATTTATTTTTTCACAACTCCCTTAATATGGGTATCAAATGAAAGGCGGCCATCTTGAATCGATATTATCCAAACATAGCTAAGAACATCCGCACGGATATTAACTTTCAAATAAAAAAACCGCATTGGAATCGGCCCATCCGTTTGAGCTCTACGGTGCCACAGACAGACACACACACAAACAGACAGACAGACAGACAGACAGACAGACATCGACGTCAAACTTATAGCACCCTTTTTTTTGGTCGGGGGTTAAAAACTATTTTATTTGAAAAACTTTCGTGAAATTCATATATCTATGTTAAAAGATTCTATATTTTACCATACGTCACGAATTCTGATTTATCTTCACCAAATTTATATTTCTCAGATAAATCTGAAGAAGTTTTCCACAACAAAGTATATTTCGTACAAAAATACTTGTAATTTCACGGGTTGATTATCTCGGGGTCTAAATTATGGATTGACCCCGCTTGGTCGACGCTGTCCGTAAACACAGTGGCTTCCAGTATATCAGTTCTATAGATTTCAGGCAAATTTAAAAGTTTAGCGTGGTTTGTACACTTGAGTATGGTTCCAAAGATATTTATTTATACAAAATCCAGCGAAAACTATTAAGTCAAAGTCAAAGTCAAAGTACTTTATTCATAAATGTACAATTTACACGTCAATTAATAAAAAACAAAAAAGAAAGAGAATACAAAATTGTATACATTTTCAAAGTTTGAAATGACTACTTTTCTGTATTATAATAATTATTGTACAGAAAACATTATACGATTATAATATGGTTTTAATACAATTGTACTGACCCATGTCAAATTTATTTCTTTACATTTTTATGGGAACTTTGCCATCACTCTCTAAAAATTCGCTATAACTATAAAAAGTTTGATCGATAAGCCAGCACTTCAATCTGTTTTTGAAGCTGCCAAAACTTGGGGCCGATATAACTATTTTCGGAAGAGTGTTATAAACTTCCGGTCCCATAATGTGAGTCAACTTCTGTGACCTCGTGAGAGAGTGTGGTATAATATCCAACTTGTCGGCGTTGCGTATGTTACGAGAATGTCTCTCTCCTCGCGTGTTGTACGATTCTAGATTATTTCTGACATATACAGCCACTTGGTAAATCAAGATAGCAGGTAACGTAAGTATCCCAAGCTCTTTGAAGTATGGTCTTACGGATGTACATTGCGATACGCCAATGATGGCACGTACGGCACGTTTTTGGGCGCGGAACGCACGCTCCCAGTCAGCAGCGCGCGCGTATAGCTCGGCGCCGATTATAAATACGAAGGGATGTTTTGTTTAGACGCGGCTACTATCTGGAACATGTGGACAGATTTCAACAATTCTTTCACTGTTGAATAGGTACGTCATTCCTTAGCGATCGCTGTACTACCACATTATAAAGAAATACTACCAGTAGTTCATCGCCTTTGATCTTGGGAGAAACGCTGATAATATCTAGACATGGGTAGGGTTGTCGCAAACAAAAAGACTTTTTTTACCAAATTAAATTAAACCATACGGAGTACGTCAGCCCCAAGCCGCACTCCTGTAATACTAACATTGTAATGTAGGCAAAGCAGGAGCGCGCTTCCCGCGTTTCACCCCGCACGCCCCACACGATTGCCCCGTCTAGATGGCTTCGTCGAATGTCTGTTTGATTTAATAGAATGTGGTAATAGGCTACAATATTATTATATATGTACTGCGGTCGAAACCGAGGTGAACTGGTAAAAAAACTGAATAGTTGCCAACATTCACCGCACAGAAATGCACTATAAGCACAAATTCATTTTTGTTTAGTGTACTGTTCGCATATTTGAAATACGTCAGTTAAGTACCAGCTGGGGACTCCGCAATCGATCGAGATACGTTCCAAAAGGCTTTAAAGCAACGATGACCCTTATCGAAAAAGACGTAAAAGTCTTGAAGGGATGCCCTTCAAGGCTAATTGAAAAAAAAGTGAAAAAAAAGTTTGGATGTCTGTAAAGTCGGTTGGTTTACGGACGATAGTTTAACGCGACAACGTCACAACAAAATATTGATAGATGAGGTGCAAGCTTACAATGATTGTAACGGGACAATGAGCGTAACAGGTCATAACGGGACACTTTTTCGTGCATGCAGCCGGTGTTCATCGATTTATTAAACGTTGTCACGTCAAAATATTTCGTCAATTTGTTTTATGGTTGACGTTCTAGAGGCTTGAACAAAGAGGTTTGACTCTTTTTTTGTGGAAAGTCACAAAACAGAAAATAATCTTTGGAATGTATTACCTGTGTAGTTTTCCTCGAAAGTTACAACCTTGGCGTCTTCAAATCGCGAGTGCATCGGTTTTTTTCTAGGTAAACACGATCCACCGTAGACTGCATGATCATTGAACATTGGATGAGATGGTGGTCAATTGTAAGCATACATAATTGACATTCATATGAACTGCCGATAGAAAATAACACTTATAACTTAGAATTTTAGTATTAAACAACACTAAACGTTCATTCATCTTGGTGACACGAAGGCAGAAAAAGTCACCCATTGTTTTGGCCAGGCCTTTTCCTACCCTCTAATATCAATTGTCCTCCCCTCATACAAAAATATTAAGATACAAGGTGGTGTCATCCAGTGACGCTGGCCATTCTATTCAGATCAGTAACAGAGTTAACAAGAAACTAAAAAGTGTCATCGTATCACTGCCGGCCGGTAGGTATAGGAGCTCCATCAGCACGTAAGTCCCTCCCTTTCACTTTTGGTTGCCTACCTCCCTTTCACTTTTGGTTGCCTAATTTTATGTGTACTTCTTGAATTTTATTGAGACAGCGCATACACCCATCTCCGTGCTCTACTGCCGCTCCAACAATACACCGTTACATCGGCGACACTAACCCATAAAGATTTCTCCTACCAACCCAATTTCACGTACCACGTGTAACTAAGTATTTGGCAACGATGTATCTTATGTACTGCAGTACAGTGCTCGGACATTTTCTTCGAGAGACGCGACTCCTCGCGTCCATTGCCAAGGGAGCCTGCCAACTTGGAATTGAAATAATTGCAGGAAATATTTCCAAATTTCTTGCCTTATTATGATAATAATTTAAAATGTTTGTCCGCAGAGAAAGTATCCGACTTGATACTAACATTAGTAGTTTATCTACTTCTTTGCTAGGAGTTAGATTTTTAGAAAATTCCTCACATTCTTCCTTCCAAAATTCTTACTAATAAGTATTATAAATGCGAAATTTTGGATGTTTAGATAATTGTTGCTCAATCACGTTGGAATGCTTAAACGGATCGGAGGGTCACTCATATTTTGGGCGCTAATATTTTGAAGACGAAGTTTGTGCGTTCCTAACTGATTCCAAAAAGCGAGGGCTCAATGGGACTTTATTTATTAATAATGTTACGCAATGGCTCCGCCAATTGAAACAGCTTTGCTGAGTCTTATTTGTTTAATAGCTGATCGCATTATAAATGTTATCAAAAAAAAACAAAATAAAAAATATTTGAATAACCCCCGACTACCTCGGATCTCGGATTATCTGTATAACATTCTACTAGTTAAGCCTTTTCATTTGAAACCCAGATTAAGGGCGTGTGGGCCGTAATTTTGATTTTTTTAAACAACTTTAAGGCCTTTAAAATAGTGTATTAAGCTCTGAAAAAAATATATGTAATAGTTAAGGATCTAATCTAGTGTAATTCGCAGTCAGTAACACGATTTAATGAATTTTACTTGATAGAAAAAATCCCAAAGTTACCCCTTTTCAAAAAGTTATTTCAAGTTTATGACTAAACTAACGAATTTTTTTACTAAATTTTTGTACTCAACGAAAGCCACTAAAAAATTATAGATGCATTCGCAGAGTTTGACTTGATAAAAAGTATCAGTTATTCACTATGTTTTAATATCTACCATATATATAGCGCGCCGTTCGGCAAGCCTGATCAGTCGCGTTTCGGCGCTCACGGACGACAGGCCTGTGCTTGATTTTGCAATTTTGACAACCGATAAATTTTAAATATTACGATCATAGTGCCACAGTATAACAATATCAGTAGGTATTACTAGTGAAGCACGCTATGATCTTCATTTTTGATACCGTTTTCATTGGAATTGCAAATAGACGCTGATACTAATTAGTACGCTGTTTATTTTATATTGTAGACCAGAAGGAGTCTCAAAAACTGACGTCGATACCACATCAGTAAAAATTCAATGCGGATGCAATGGAAAATAGATAAGTATCTAATAGTATCTAATAAGTAATCAGAGATCGGGATAAGGAAATAATGAGAGGGAGAAATCCCTGCGTAAATCCCAAGTTAGGTATCATTTATGATACCTAACTTGCATTTATATGCCATTTAGGTAAATTCTTTGGTAGTAAGGTACTTAGTACTTAGAAGAAAAGTCCTCTCATACAGATTTTACCACTTTGGAAGAGACTTTCGCGCAAACTATTCAGTTTAGAAAAATGTTAGAAACTTCAATACAATTTTGAACACCTTTCCATAGATACACGTATGGTTTTGTTAGAATTTTTATTTTTTATACTTTTCAAGTTTGTGACACCACCAAAATTTATTGTTTTTTTTGTATGAAAATGTTAATATTGTTCATAGAAATTTAGACATTCGACCAAATTTGATAAGAAGCCTTTTAGGCAGTAAAATTACTCGTAGAATTTAACTCTGCACTAAATTTCCGATTCGTATTTTTTATATACCTAGGTAAGGTTTAGAATCATTTCCTGAGCATAAAATCACAAAATAATAACAAATCCAGGTTGAGCTTCAAGCGCCAGCTCGAAAAAACGTTTTTGGCTGATATTCTGAAAAAGTTATAAAGCCTATTATTATTGTAGAAAATAAAATTTCCCATCTAGTGTTGCCAGTAAACTTTATTTTCGAACTTACCGATTACGATTTATTATGTCAAATTTGATGATAACAATGTAAAAATAATAAGATGTAAATTCTGTTCCCAGTAGCATAAACATGTCCCTTTTACCGGAATGGAAGAAGGGTTATGTTTTTCGCGCGTATCTTTATGTTTGTAAATCTTTTATTTCCACATATCTTCCAAACGGCTGGATGGATTTTGGTAACAAAGATATTCTAAGACTAGTCTGACTCGCCAAAGTGTCCCTAGATAGTAGGTAATATTTTTTTACGTGTAGATTTTTTTTTGTAGTCGGGGTTTTTAAATTAAAGTTTTCTATCATATTGCTCGTTGCTCCAATAAACAGCACCGTTCATCATCATGACTAAAGAGTTGAACGAAGAGTTTGGTCTCCACTTTTGTAATAAGAACAACTAAGCTGTGAAACGCATTGCCAGAGTGGGTTTTTGTAGAAGGTTCGAACCTTGGGGTTACGAGGTACACTGTGCTTGTTTCTATTAGAGAAACAAGTTCCATCGTAGACCACATCATTTACATCCACTATTATCGGCATCATCGCAATCGTATCATTAAATGGGTTATAAATCGTAAACGGTAAGTTTTACAAAAAAGATTACTAGCAACAAAAGATGCAAAATTTTATTTTCTACAATTATTGTCAAAATATATAGTTTCCAAAATATCGTCTAAAATAGTTTTTTCAATTGGCGTTTGAAGCTCTACCTGGATCTGTGAGCATTTTGTAATTTTATGCTCAGTAAGTGATCTTTACCTCATAGAAAAAAAATGGATTAGAAATTTATTGCAAAGTTGACCAAAAAACCTTCTATTTTTACTGGCCTTTCATTACGTTTCAGCACATTTTTTTAAATTTTTGACGAACTTGTGAATTATTAGGAAACATTTTAAAAAGATGAATGAAATTGGAAAAGCCGTTCTCAACTTATAGTGTGACCAAAAAGAAAAGGTTGAGTTTTGTATATCTACGAGTATAGATAAATTTAATATTTCTTCGTTTCACTTCACAATTTACAAAATTGTTATCACTAGTATAAACAGTATAAACAAATCTTGAACAAAAAATGAGTTTAAATTACACAGTCAATGTTATTATATAGTACAATGTTATTTCTGCACTGTGGCACCGATTCAGCGGTCGGTGACGGTCGCGAGAACAAGACAGCGTTAAATCCCTAATTTGACAGAACTACCTAGCCTTAAGGGAGTTATGAAAAAAAGCAATGTATTTCGCTATTTTGTGGTGGCGGCCATCTTGGATTTGAAATTTGTTATAGCGTACAGTATTATACTAGTCAGGCCCTTTCATTTTATACACATATTGAGGTAGGTTGTGAAGAAATCTTTTTGTCGGCCATTTTGTGGAGGCCGCCATCTTGAATCGATATTAACCAAACATAGCTAAGAACATCCGCACGGACATTAACTTGTAATGGTAAATGTGCAAATGGTAAATGTCGCAAATAATTGTGTTATTAATAGGAATATTTGTTCTGCCTGATTGCTTCTATGTATCATAAGTATGTATTCACAATTATATATGAAGAATAATAAATGACATATTAACTTAATTTGTTTATGGTGCTGTCATCTGAAAAATAAAGAAATGTAAATGGCAACTCTGGACACGAGCAGATTTTACGCGTTTTCAGAGCAGATTTACTTCCGTTATGTATTTTTCTTACGGTTTTAATGTCACATTTTTTTTAGTTCGGGCGGATAGCACAATCCCTATCTTCTCCAAGCCTGCTATTATGAACTTCCAATAATAACGTTTTCGATTTGAATTCGAATCGTGAAAGTTGAAAAACAATACCTAAAAAAACAAGTAACAAAAATCAAGATCTTTATACACACCAGCTCCTGGCCTATAAAACTTGTAGTTGCCCAACTAGGGGAAATAGCGTGTGGGAAATTAATGAAAGCATCGATATAACGAGTGTTGTGATTTTTCCCCACCGCGGATCATTTGTCTCTCATCGCGGTGGAGTCAATGTACTACTTAGTGGGGCAAACGGATTTTCGCAGGAACTGCGTAATGTTGTTTCAGCCGCTACTGAATAATACGTGTGTTATAAGTCTATGTTAGTTAAGTTACGGCTGGTCTAGAAGTTACGGCTGATCTAGCCAAGTTATTATTGTTTCCAGAGAAATTACAGGGCTTAGAGATATAAGATCTTAGATCTCTGGGTGACGAGCGCAGTGCAGTGCTAGGTAATGATTTGGACTCTTCATGTTCCAATAGCTGCGTGTCACTGTGCTGTTATGTGTCAGGCATGTTGCTTACCATCAGGCACATGTCCTGATCGTCTCGTCACTGTTTATTTAAAAAAAAAATAAGTTATAGCTAGTCTAGAAGTTGCAGCTAATATAGCCAAGTTTTGAATGAAATCAATTTTCGGGTAAACTCGGGACCATGGCCGTCTAGAAATGCGTTAGTAAATGCGGGACGAACAAGACAGACGCATGGTCGTTACCAACACGTTACAACACAGAAACGTAGCTGTTTGAACATGAAGAGGCCAAATCACTGTACAGTGTACACCATTGCACTGCCCTCATCACCCTGAGATATAATATGATTTATCTCGTTGCCCTGGCACTACTTTGTAAATTCTGTCTTGCAAACCGGAACACAGAAATAAAGTACATAATCAAATACCAGGTGACCATGACCATGGTTACCATTACATATCTAACCATGGCCATCTAGTCTAGATGGCCATACTTAGAAGACTTATTTAGACGACAATGCTTTGAAGATTTATTCCAGACAAGCAGAGCCCTCCGGTTTCAACCGCGTAGTTTCCAAAGTCTGCTCCCGTGCCGTTTTTTGTATAAGATTAAATTTGTTAACTACTAGTTAACTCAAGCACGGTAGCGGTCAAATTCTGAGTTATGAGTTTTAAACTTCTATCGCCGGTCACTATAACTGATAAATCTATCGGACTTCTCGTATCTCAAAAAGGCGGCATCGTTTCATGGTTGATATTCCAAAAACATGAACGAAGAGATTTGACTACACGTTTCTGATAAGAACGTCTAGGTTGTGGAATGCATTACCTGAGTGGGTTTTCCCCGGTAGTTACAATCTTGGTGTCTTCAAATCGAGAGTGAATCGGTTATCTTCTAGGTAAGCATCGTAGATTGCATCATCGCTTAACATCAAGCGAGATGGTAGACAAGTGCGAACCTATTATAGTAAAAAATAATAGTAATTAAAGAATCTTTGAGTAAACTCTCATTCACTCAGTATTTGTTGTTATAGCGGTAATAGACATACATCATCTACTACACGTTTGTGATAAGAACGTCTAGGTTGTGCAATGCTTTGCCTGAGTTGGTTTTTCCCGATAGTTATAATCATTCACTCGCTCTGGAACAATCAGTTGATATGAAGATACCAAAGTAAACTCACAATGACGTAAATTAATACCTAAGTCTAGGTTTCCGAAAGCCGCGTAGTATTTCAAATTGGTAGTCTCAACTGAAGCCTTTCCCCATCGCGTCGCGTGATTCTCTATATTTTCATCAATTTAAAAAGTTGATGGATTTAAGGTATGAGCTCAGGACGTTTTGGTTGACAAACGCTTAATTAAATTCTGTGAAGTCCAGCCTTTCCCAAAGTGGGTGATAACGCCCCCTTGTGAGCGCTGCAGGACCAAAGAGTGGCGGTAAGAGAATAAATGCGGGCGTTGTGTAGAGGCTAGGAGTCCCTTGTGTACTACCTACTGGGCTAAGGTCACAAGTTAACTTTATACTTAGGTTAATACTAATTAATAATAAACGGATCGTTAACAATTAATGTTTAACCTTGGCTAATACACTCGTAGCTCACAATAATTAACCAATATAATTTGAAGTTTTTAAGTATGTGAAAAAATGGGGGCGCTGAAAAGATTTTTTCTTTCAAAGTGGGTACCAGACAAAATAAGATTGGGAACCTCTAGTGTAGCCGAAATCGTGGTTTGATTTTGGATCCAAACTAAAAAAATTTTTTTTTTTTTAATTATATTTCTTCTACCTTCTAGCTGCCAGTACTAGACTATAATCTAACTGTTTCAAATTTCAACAAGTTCCGTAGAGACGTTCATACGTGATTGAGCAACAAACATCTAAACACATGCATCCTACTATACATCTTACTAGCAGTGCCCCGCGGTTTTGCTTGCGTAGTTCACGTCATTACCGTTATTTTCCGGGGATAAAATGTAGCCTGTAGTATGTATGCCTGTAAGTGTTCTTACAGATTATAATCTAACTGTCAAAATTTCAGCCCAATCCGTTTATACGTTATTGATTGAACAACCACAGGCTTCACCTATCATCATCATCATCAGCCTATTTAATATTCGTCCGCTGCTGGACGTAGGTCTCTTCTAAAGAACGCCATAAGGTGCGGTCTTCTGCATTGCGCATCCATTTTCGACCCAGCCTTCCGAAGACCGTCACTCCACCTGGCTGCAGGGTGTCCCACTCTACGCATGCCGGTTCGCGGTCCCCAATCTAGTACCTTTCTACCCCAGCGATGGTCGCTCTTCTAAATATCCAACAGTGAAAGAATTTTTGAAATTGGTGCAGTAGTTATTTAAGATTACCGTTTTTAGCCCCCGACCAAAAAAGGCGTGTTATAAGTTTGACGTCGATGTCTGTCTGTCTGTGTACCGTAGAGCTCAAACGGATGGGCCAATTTCGATGCAGTTTTTTTATTTGAAAGTTAATATCCGTGCGGATATTCTTAGCTATGTTTGGTTAAATATCGATTCAAGATGGCCGCCACCACAAAATGGCGGATAAAATATTTCTTCACAACCTACCTCAATATGGGTATCAAATGAAAGGGCTTGACTAGTAGAATACATTGCACTATGACAAATTTAAAATCCAAGATGACCGCTTCCACAAAATGGCGAAATACATGTATTTTTTCACAACTCCCTTAATATGGGTATCAAATGACCTTTCATTTGAAACCCATATTGACTTGACTAGTAGAATGTTGTACAGATAACAAATCTGAGGTAGTCGGGGGTTAGTCAAAATTTTTAATTTTGTTCTTGTTGAGATAATAATGAATTCTGATCTTATCCCAAAGTCCCCAAGATGTTCCCAAGATGAAAGCCGTGTCCCCCGGCTTCGTCCGTGATACATTAAATGGCATATAGCACCGTGGGGTTACATTTAAATATCCAACTGGGAAAGAATTTTTGAAATCGGAAAAACATTTTTTAGTGTAGACCGCCCTCCTTATGTTAAGGGCGTGTGGGCCGTAATTTTGATTTTTTTAAACAACTTTAAGACCTTTAAAATAGTGTATTAAACTCTGAAAAAAATATATGTATTAGTTAAGGATCTAATCTAGTGCAATTCGCAGTCAATAACACGATTTAATGAATTTTACTTGATAGAAAAAATCCCAAAGTTACCCCTTTTCAAAAGTTTTTCAAGTTTATGACTAAACTAATGAATTTTTTACTAAATTTTGTACTCAACGAAAGCCACTAAAAGTTATAGATGCTTTCGCAGAGTTTGACTTGATAAAAGTATCAGTTATTCACTATGTTTTAATATCTACCATATATATAGCGCGCCGTTCGGCAGGTCCGATCAGTCGCGTTTCGGCGCTCACGGACGACGGATCTGTGCTTGATTTTGCAATTTTGACAACCGATAAATTTTAAATATTACGATCATAGTGCCACAGTATAACAATATCAGTAGGTATTACTAGTGAAGCACGCTATGATCTTGATTTATGATACCGTTTTCATTGGAATTGCAAATAGACGCTGATACTAATTAGTACGCTGTTTACTTTATGTTGTAGACCAATAGGAGAGTCTCAAAAAACTGACGTCAATAACACATCAGTAAAAATTCAATGCGGATGCAATGGAAAATAGTATAAGTATCGGTAAAATATTCGTCTGTCAAATCAGAGATCGGGATAAGGAAATAATGAGAGGGGAGAAATCCCCTGCGTAAATCATTTATATGCCATTTAGGTAAATTCTTTGGTAGTAAGATACTTAGTACTTGGAAGAAAAGTCCTCAAATACAGATTTTACCACTTTGGAAGAGACTCTTGCGCAAACTATTCAGTTTCGAAAAAAAATGTTAGGAACTTCAATACAATTTTTGAACATCTATCCATAGATAAGTACGTATGGAACGTATGGTTTTGATAGAATTTTTTTATTTCTTTTCCAAGTTTGTGACACCACCAAAATTTATTGTTTTTTCTTTTTTTGTATGAAAATGTTAATATTGTTCATAGAATACATGTACTTACCAAGTTTTAATAGTATACTTCTTAGTTTCGGAGAAAAATGGCTGTCACATACGGCTGGACAGACATAACGTATATTTTAAAATTTGTCTACGAATCCCTAAAAACCCAACTTCGTTCATTTAAAACTTATTTGAAATGAAATTTAGACACTCGACCAAATTTGATAAGAAGCCTTTTAGGCAGTAAAATTACTCGTAGAATTTAGCTCTGTAGGTAATTTCCGATTCGTATTTTTTATATAAGGTTTAGAATCATTTCCTGAGCATAAAATTACAAAATAATAACAAATCCAGGTGGAGCTTCAAGCGCCAGCTCGAAAAAACTCGAAAACCGTTTTTGGCCGATATTCTGAAAAAGTTATAAAGCCTATTGTTATTGTAGAAAAAAATCCCATCTTTTGTTGCCAGTAAACTTTTTTTTTTCGAACTTACCGATTACGATTTATTATGTCCAATTTAATGATAACAATGTAAAAAAATAAGATGTGAATTCTGTTCCCAGTAGCATAAACATGTTTCTTTTACCGGAATGGAAGAAGGGTTATGTTTTTCGCGCGTATCTTTATGTTTGTAAAACTTTTATTTCCACATATCTTCCAAACGGCTGGATGGATTTTGGATATTCTAACTAAGACTTTGGATATTCTGACTAAGATATTCTAAGACTAGTCTCATTTGCCAAAGTGTCCTTAGATAGTAGGTATTATTTTTTACGTGTAGTTTTTTTGTAGTCGGGGTTTTTTAATTAAAGTTATTCTATCATATTGCTCGTTGCTCGAATAAACAGCACCGTTCATCATCATGATTGAAGAGTTGAACAAAGAGTTTGGTCTCCACTTTTGTAATAAGAACAACTAAGCTGTGAAACACATTGCCAGAGTGGGTTTTTGTCGAAGGTTCGAACCTTGGGATTACGAGGTACACTGTGTTTGTTTCTATTAGAGAAGCAAGTTCCATCGTAGACCACATCATTTTCATCCACTATTATCGGCATCATCGCAACCGTTTCATTAAATGGCCTATAAATCGTAAACGGTAAGTTTTACAAAAAAAGTTTACTAGCAACAAAAGATGCAAAATTTTATTTTCTACAATTATTGTCAAAATATATAGTTTCCAAAATATCGGCTAAAACAGTTTTTGTTCAATTGGCGTTTGAAGCTCTACCTGGATCTGTGAGCATTTTGTAATTTTATGCTCAGTAAGTGATCTTTACCTCATAGAAAAAATTGGTTTAGAAATTTAGTGCAAAGTTGACCAAAAACTACATTACGTTTCAGCACATTTTTGAAAATTTTGACGAACTTGTGAATTATTAGGAAACATTTTAAAAAGATGCAGATCTCAACTTATAGTGTGACCAAAAAAGAAAAGGTTGAGTTTTGTATACCTACGAGTATAGATAAGTTTAATATTTCTTCGTTTATATAGCAACAAAACTCTTATCATAAACAAACAAACATAAACAAATCTTGAACAAAAAATGATTTTAAATTACATAGTCCAATATTTTAATGTTATTTCTGCACTGTGGCACCGATTCCGCGGTCGGTGACGGTCGCGAGAACAAAACAGCGTTAAATGCCTAATTTGACAGAAATACCTGGCCTTAAGCAACGATGCGGCTTACGATGAAGCGTGCTTACATAGAAGTAACCGATTCACTCTCTATTTGAAGACATCAAGTTAATAACCATCGGAGAAAATCCACTCAGACAACTCATTCCAAAGCCTAGGCGTTCTTATCAGAAAAGTAGTTTCCGGGGTCAGAGTTTTTGAAATGATAACGAATTGTGCTCTTATGCCCTCTTTCCCGCTTTCCGCTTACACCTTACCCCACAATCCGCCCAAGGCTTCGCAATATAAGTTACGGAAGCCAATACCAAACTCGACCTTTTTGCCTACAAGCATATTGTTTCGAACGCCTTGCGGATTTCCACCATGATCTAGGTTACCCCCTTCAACCCCTTTCATCTCCTTTCATCCCCCTAGATCGCGACGTTTGAATGTGGTTGGGTCTAACAATAGCAGCTTTTTAATAACTTCAAAAAAGGAGGAGGTTGTCAATTTGATTTAACGTTTTTAGGGTTCCGTAGCCAAATGGCAAAATATGGGACCCTTATAGATTCGTCATGTATTGTCTGTCTTTTTTTTTTTTTTAACTTTTATAGGTTTACACTTGACCGCCATCTCACCTGATGTTAAACGATGATGCGGTCTACGATGAAGCGTGTTTACCTAGAAAAAACCGATTCACTCTCGATTTGAAGACACAAAGATTGTAACTATCGGGAAAAACCCTCAGGCAACGTATTCCACAGCCTAGACGTTCTTATCACAAAAGTAGAGTCAAATCTCTTCGTTCGTGTCTTTGCAACATCAACCATGAAACGATGTCGCTTTTTCGAGCTACGAGCATTCCGATAGAAAAAAGGGCAAGGTGGTATTAGATCGTACAAATCAGTCGCACACTCTCCGAAGTGTATCCGATAAAAAACCGATAAGCTAGCAATTTTCCGGCGATGTACGATGTCTGTCTGTCTGTCCGTCCGTCCGTATGTCATAGCCACTTTTCTCCAAAACTATAAGAACTATACTATTGAAACTTGGTAAGTAGATGTATTCTGTGAACCTCATTAAGATTTTCATACAAAAATAGAAAAAAACAATAATTTTCCAGTTTTTTTCAAAAACATCCAAACCATACCATACTTCAAAACTGATTTAGGTTTCTAACATTTTTTTTTTCTAAACTGAACAGTTTGCATCGAGTTACTTAGCTTACGTTTAAGAAATATATCAGCTGATTTTTCTCTTGGCCATAATAATATAACTTAATCAACATTTGTTTTCTTTATTCTCTTATATTTGTTGTAAAACTTTTCAAACTGAACTTATTACTTGGTTTTTATATCAATCTAATATAATGTATCCTGCCTAATCCACTACTATTAAAAATAGGTATATTTATTTACATAATGTACACGATGTTAGTCTATAAGACCGATGCCAGCAGGAATCGTGCCCAAAATGCTAGCCCCATTGCCACGTTGAATGGCAATACTTATGCGCTGAGCAAAAAAAGGCCAGCATTTTGGTCACGAGTTGCATCACAAAGACGTTTCGCTAAATCTTTGTAAATATTTTTGGCACTCAGTCCCCACGGTCCCAAAGTTTTGACCCCAAAAGGCTCAAACATGTATCCGCTATCAATACAGCTATATTTGCGCCTCTTGAGGTCTTCAGCTTGTTCAGCTGCCGCGCCAGCTCTAACTTGTGTCCGTGAAAGATGAGACGGCGCTAAAGTATCGACGCAGGTTGCATCCCAGACCAAGGGCCGTCCCATTTTCCACGGAATCAAAGTCATCCCATCAGGTCTTTTACCATCGCTTCGAGCTAAGCCGCTCGGCTCTAAAACAGCTGCGCAATTAGCAGTGGTAAAGCCCGACGGATGATATCGTTTAGGCTGGCGTGGCGGGTATTCGTCCAGCACTTCTGGTGCAAGAGAGACCGTGGTGACCGAGCCGGTCGACTGTAACACCGCACTGGCAAAGGTGTGGTGCACAACACGAAAAGTAGAGGAATCCATGAGGGTTCCGGTGTGAGGCGACGGGAGAGCCTGTAGCCACAAACCCGACTCCCACTCAGCGACAGCCAGGAGACGAGCACGATCTGTAGAGCTTAAGCACGTATCGAGTAATTGTTTCCGCACTTGTAAACAGATCGGTCCGTCCCATAATCGCTGCAAAGATGGAGTTCTGGGAAATCACTTTGCCCCGCTACTCGCTAGCCAGATCTGCTCCTCCGTGTTGGGGTATAATAGGATAGGTAGCTATGTGACAAGTTTTCAGCTTGTCTCAAATACTTTAAATACCCAAGGTTTGCTTATATCGTTAAAGAGTTTGCAACTTAACAGTTTGCAACTGTTTTTAACCCCCGACCAAAAGATAGATAGATAGATAGATAGATAAACTCTTTATTGCACTTAAATTATAAAGAAAAATAACAATAACACAGAACAAAAACATAGAAAAAAAGTAGCAATTGGCGACCTTATCGCTAAGAGCGATTTCTTCCAGGCAACCGTAGGATGGTAAAAAAAGAAATTAATAATGGAAGACGGGGAGTGCAATTTGGAGTAATTACGTACTTCCGAATGATAATTTGATAATACTAACTAACAATTAATTTCAAATACAACAATATAAATAACATAAATAAATTTTACGTCCTAATACACAAATATTTTATAATAATAGACTAATACATAATTAATAATAACATGTTCAATGAATGAAAATAATTGAAGATATAGAATACAATTTTATTACGATTTCAAGGAGAATAATGACTTCAACATCTACCTATGTATGTGATGACTGTAACAAATAGAATTCTTTGACTTGGTTCTTAAAAACAGCAAGAGAAGGAGCTTGCCTAATGGTGACGGGCAAGGCGTTCCACAACTGGACAGCTTGGAAAGCAAATGATTTGCCATAAAAAGTTTCGCTGCGGGCCGGCGGTGTTTGAAGGAACAAGTTATATTTTGACCTGAGAGGTAGACCATGTGCATTGCTCCAATAAGTAAAAAGTTTTTTCAAATACCGCGGAAAAGAGGGATTAAATAATACGCTATAGAGAAGGGACAAAATATGAGCATTCCGACGAAAGCGAATGGGGAGCCACTTGAGCTGTATACGAAATTGAGACACATGATCATACTTGCGTAAACCAAATATGAATCTTATACAATAATTTTGGAGACGCTCAAGTTTATCTAGCTGATCTTCTTTGAGGTCAAGAAAGCAGACGTCTGCGTAGTCCAGGATGGGAAGAAGAAGAGATTGTGCAAGCGCAATTTTGGTAGCAGTGGGTAAAAAATTACGTAATCGCCTCAATGACCCGCCCGATGCAAACAGCTTACAGCTGATCGATTTCAGGTGGGATTCCCAGCTTAAAGTGTGATCAAAAATAACGCCAAGATTTTTAACTGATTCGCTGTACGGTATAACGACCCCATTAAAAACAATCTCAGGGATTGCGGGCCAATCGACTCTAGCTATCATGTAAGCACTGCCGAGTATAATAACTTGGGTTTTGTTGGGGTTTACATCTAAGCCGAAGGAGTTACTCCAGTGTACAATTTGTTTAAGATCAGCATTTATGATGTCGATAGCCACACTTAGGTCAGAGAGTCGAGCTTGCGAGTAAATTTGGAGATCGTCTGCATAAAGGTGGTAGGAAGAAGTTAAAAGTGAGTAATAGAATTGATAAAGATGGCAAATAGAAGTGGTGATAGCACGCCGCCTTGAGGGACTCCAACATTTGTATTACACCGAGACGAAAAAATCTCGTCGAGGCGAATACGTTGTCGGCGTCCATACAAGTAACTGTGAAACCAATTGATCACCGATGGAGATATGTTAATAGAACGCAATGTCGCCAGCAAGATATCGAAATCGACGACATTAAAGGCATTACTGAAGTCTAACAGAGCTAGAACAGTAAGCCTGCCGTCGTCCATACCTTTGCGAATGTCGTCGGTGATCTTAACAAGAGCAGATACAGTGCTATGCCCGGGACGGAATCCGGATTGGAAGGGATTAAGAAGGTCTTGTCTGTTAAGGAATTGGTTAACTTGAGAGTGGACAAGACGCTCAAGGACTTTGGACTGAAAAGGAAGAATAGATATAGGACGATATTCGGAGAAGGAGGTAGGATTAGGTTTCTTTGGCAAAGGAATGAGCTGTGCATCTTTCAGATAGCTGGAAAAACACCACAAGCGATTGAGTTATTAAAGATGGAACATAAGACGGGAAGGATGGCGTCAAGGATGGGCAGTAGCATATTGCGACTGATATTATCACCGCCAACAGCGTTGGAAGAAATCGACATTACACTCTTCTTAACATCACTTTCAGTGAATCGATTGAACGTAAAAGGAGAATAATTAGGAGTTGGAATGGCAGAAAGATAATTTATTGTATTATTTTTTACTGCATTCGTCATAGTGAATGGAGAGGAAAAATGTAGGTTAAGAGCATTTAAGTCTATTTTATTTGAAGTTAAATTTTGAGGTGATTTGCCAACTCCCATAGACTTGAGAAACTTCCAGACTTTACTTGGATTTTCATTATTGACAGCTTTGTGAACATGTCGGCGCATTGCATCTCTACACACCTTATTGCAGCGATTACGGGCCTGAACGTATTTATCTCTGTTAAAATCTGTGGGACGCGATTTATAGCGTGATTTGGCTGCTGCTTTTTTGTGGATCTTAAATGAGTGTCTTAATATCATCGGTGAGCCACGGGGCTGGGAGATGTTTAAGCTTGATTTTCCGTAGAGGAGCATGAACATCGTATAGCTGTGTGATGAGGGCATTAAACATAGAAACTTGATCATCCACCGAGTTGGCGTTAATGACGGGTTCAAAGTTAATCTTCTTAGCGTCATCGAGAAGAGATTGATGATCCATACTACCAAAGTTGCGTTGCAGAATGATTTTAGGTTTAGATTTAGGAGGCTTAATTTTATATGACAGAAATATTAGATCGTGGTAAGAAAATTCATCAGCAGAGTACTGACCATGGATAGAAACATTGTTAGGAGAAGAGATAATCATCAGATCTAACAGAGACGGAGCACTGTTAGGAAAATGGTGAGTAAATTTAGAGGAAGAATGTTTAAGTTATAGGAATTAACAAGTGATTGAAGTGAAGAAGAGCGAATATCATTTCTTAGAAGACAAGTGTTGAAATCACCCATGATAATGGTGTGATTGTAAGAAGGTATAAATTCATTTAGAGAGCCTCAAATGAAGAAAAATAATTGACGTTTTTGGAAGGGCTATAATAGACTCCGAGAAGAACTTTAGTGTGTGAAAGAATTACTTCAATAAGAAGATGTTCACCCGCACATGCTGGGGGTGGTTGTGGCGATTTGCTCAGAATGGAGAAAGGAATGTTGGCCTTAAGGTAAATAGCCACACCTCCACCAACACGGCCGTCGCGATCATTTCTTATTAATACAAACCCGGGTAGAGAATAAGAGGTGGAAGGAAGACACGGACGAAGCCAGGTTTCGGAGACTAAAATAGCATGGATGTTATTATTATCAAAGGACGTCAACATTTCAGGATAGGAAGACGGAATGCTCTGCGCATTAATATGGATGACATTAAAATTTTTAGGCATACCTGAAAAAGTGCACTCTAAAAAGCCAGACAAAGGCTGAGTTTTATGAAGGCTCTCATTGCTGCTTGGGGAACCAGAAGAACCTGATAAAAATTCGATATCACTGTTACATTCATCATCACTAAATATATTAATCATGATTCTAAATAATAATAAATAAAATAAATAAATAACAATTAAAATAAATATATATATATATATATATATACCCACTTTCTGTATGTATGTATGTATAAATGTATAAACGTGCTTTATACAAATATTGTAATAGTACACAATAAATAAAAGATTATACCTATTATAAAAAGTTTAGTTGTTATAATAAACACCTATCGGGTTGTGCGGGAAGAAATTGCGTCTTTCACATCACTGGCAAATAAAAGATAACCACTCACTAATAAACTATTAATTACACAATACGTAACGGGAACATGATAAATTATTTTACAAAAACCACAGACAAAAACACTTCAGTAATTTGGCAGAATATAAATTACGCAAGGCAGAAAAGGAGAAAAAAGTCTGTGACATTGACAGTAATAAATGTTAGTGAGAATTGGAGGTTGTCTATGCCGACTACAAATCAAAGTACCTGCTATTGGGAAGAAATCATATAATAAAAATATTAAGTGATATTGACCGAATTACAATGCTAAACCAGGATTTAAGTTATTAATGAAGAGTTTAAGAGTTTGTAGTTCAATCAGCATAGTCAAAATAACAATAGTAAGGAAGAAGTGACGTGAAAAACTATGGATGTTAACCGGCACATAACTTTTACAATAAACGAAATAAACAACAAAACACTAATCTACCGACAAGAAAGCCGGTACTACTTTGGTACTCTTCTTGCTGACTTTGGCGCTTTCTTCACCGGTTCTACCTCGAGTTTTTTCAGCTGTAACGGGGCCGGCGCCACTAATTTGTCCAATTCAGATAGATTGCTGATGTAGTGACGCTTGCCATCTGAATCAAGCACGATAATGAGACCATCTCGTGTCCAACATCTCCCGATGCCGAAGCGCTCGCGGGCTGACATAAAAGCGTCATGCCGAGGCTTCGTTAGAAACTCGGAAATGGTTATACCAGATTTCTTTAAGGCTGTTTTTGCGTACCATAGGCGCTGACGCATTGCCAAGTTACAAACCTTCAAGAGAATAGGTCTGGTTTTCTCGGGGGCAGATGAACGTCCCATGCGATTACACCTGCTGACATCTGCAGTGGTGAACTCTGAAATCTTGAGCCGCTCTGAGATCACCTTCACAAGAGTGGCCGCTGTATCCTCGCCTTTGACCTCAGGGATCCCGTGAAAGAGGAGAATTTTACGTCTAGCACGCATCTCATGCTTGTCAGACTCACTTGCGAGGAGGGAAATTTGATCCTGTAACGACTTCAGGGCTTGCAGAATGAATCCCCGGAATGTAGAAAATTCATCTGCCAATGATGGTGATGCCTTTGTTGTGGAGGGTGAGCACTGCAACTGTCCTTGGAAGGTGTCCATTCGCTGCAGGAACAAGGCCTGCAGCCTCTCTTGCGACTCTAAAATAGCTTCCATTTAGCGGCAGTGAAAGTGTAGATGTGGCTATGAAAAGTGTTTTCAAAAGTTGTGTTAATTGTGCACTTCAAGGATTAAATTCACACCCCGGCAGGTATTCTAACACTGTTGATCAATTGTACATCAGAATATAACTTAAAAAATGTATATTTATATTTTTAAAATTAAATTCAAATTAGAGCACATATAAAACTTGTGTTACTTATGACTACCCACGCCGGAAAAAAAAGGGGTGTTATAAGTTTGACGTCGATGTCTGTCTGTCTGTCTGTCTGTGTGTGTGTCTGTCTGTGGCACCGTAGAGCTCAAACGGATGGGCCGATTTCGATGCGGTTTTTTTTATTTGAAAGTTAATATTTGTGCAAGTGTTCTTAGCTATGTTTGGTTAATATCGATTCAAAATGGCCGCCTCCACAAAATGGCGGACAAAATATTACTTTACAACCTACCTCAATATCGGTATCAAATGAAAGGGCTTAACTAGTAGAGTACTATACGCTATAACAAATTTCAATTCCAAGATGGCCGCCACCACAAAATGGCGAATTATATAATATTTTTCACTACTACCTCAATATGAGTATCAAACGAAAGGGATTGATTAGTAGAATACTTTGCACTATGACAAATTTCAAATCCAAGATGGCCGCAACCACAAAATGGCGAATTACATATTTTTTTTCACAACTCCCTTAATATGGGTATCAAATGAAAGGTCTTGACTAATAGAATGTTGTACAAATAACAAATCTAAGGTAGTCGGGGGTTAATAAAAATTTTAAAATTTTGTTCTTCTTTATTGCAGTTGTTTTTGTGTTTGAACTGAAAGACGAGCTCGGAGCATTTAAAAGAGATTGAACGACGGAAGCACAGGACCGAATGGGGGATACCTTTGCCCAGCAATGGGATAACTGAAGTTACTTAAAAAAATATAAATGGATTTAATATTAGCAAGTATCTGTTGAAAAAACTTTTGATTTGTAGCGAATCGTTAAATGAAGTCTTAACCGAACTATTATAACACGTTTCTTCTTTAAGGCTAAAGTTAAGTTGTAAAACATTTGAAAATCGTTAAGAAAATTCGAGAAAAGTTTGAAGTGTTATTCGTAGTTTTACGTGAGGACATAAGTCATTTCTGAAAGGTTTGAAGTTACGTACACGTTCTTCTTTCTAGGATTTTGCATCGCCGCAAAATTGCTAACCTATAAGTTTTTATTGGAAATACTTCGGAGAGTGTGCAACTGATATGCATGATCTAATACCACCTCGCCCTTTTTTCTATCGGACTTCTTGTAGGATGAAGAAGCGGCATCGTTTTATGGTTGATGTTCCAAAGACAGGAACGAAGAGGTTTGACTCTGCTTTTGTGATAAGAACGTCTAGACTGTGGGGCGAGTTGCCTGAGTGGGTTGTTCCCGATGGTTATAATCTTGGTGTCTTCAAATCGAGAGTGAATCGGTTTCCGCTAGGTAGTCACGCTCCATCATTGATAACATAATATATCCTAATAAATAATATATCTTAATAAATTATATATCCTAATAAATATGAATCGGAATGTATTTCACTAAATTCTAGTTTTTGTTTTACATTTGTAATCTATAAATTTAATGTTGGAAATAAGATAAAACTATTTAACTATATTTAAATTGTAAAATTGACAGAACATGAATGTATTTCATATTTTTACTAAATTTGTCATTTTTGGAGTTGCATTGATGCTAATAAAATTTATCTTATCTTAAACGCGAAAGTTAAAGAATAACTGACTGGCCTCGTGTAGTAACTCTGCTCATGCGGCCGAGGGTCGTGGATTCGATCCCACCCAGTGCAAATATTTGTGTGATGAATACAAATATTTGTTCAGTTGTATGTTGATTTGGGTGATTTTAATAAGTATTTAAGTATGTACTACTAAAGGCAGTGCAAGGCAGTGCAAAAACATAAACTGTGTTCCGGTTTGAAGGGCAATGAAATTACAGGGGATAGAGATACAATATTTTATATCTCTGGGTGACGAGCGCAGTGCAGTGCTATGTAATGATTTTGACTTTTCATGTTCCAATAGCTGCTTGTCACTGTGCTTGTGTGTGCTTCTGTAACACTTACCATCAGACACATATTCTGCTCGTCTCTGCACTCTTCATTTGGGCTCTTCATTTTTCAATAGTGGCCTGTCACTGTGATGTTATGTGGCAGGCATGTTGGTTACCATCAGGCATATGTCCTGCTCGTCTCGTTACTCCATACCTATAATAAACAAAACAAATATACTTATAAATAATTATTTTATCTCTCTGGCTCCCACAGTTTGCTTAGTTTGGGGTTAGATGGTGTTGTGTGTGAAATGTGCACCAAAGACAACCTATTTACATATAGAGATTTACTACGATAACATGGCCCGCCCCTCCAAATTGCTGTTTTAATGTGTGTAGTCACATCCTTACGAAATAGTTTGTATGTAGTTGTAATTATTCGTCTGCAGTAGCAGTACGCACACTTGCGTGGTGGTGCGTTGTATATTCTTTCACAAATACTTTCAAACGTTTTGAATTCTGGAGGGGCGGGTCATGTTATCGTAGTAAATCTATACTACGTATAGAGTTGGAACAAACGCTTTACACCGAAAGCACGGGTCTGATCGACCTTGTCTTGTCGCTCTTGTGGAAGTGTCATACTTTTGTCACGGCATCACTATGTCGCCATAAATAACATACACCTCATCTGCTTACGATTGGTACAAAGGAACCGTGCTGAAATACCTGATCTATTTACTTATTCTTTCTCTGAGGTGACAGACATTATATATAGTCAATAGTTATAGTCAATTTTACATGTTGTTAAAATTTTTAGTCTCAGTTTTTAAAACATGATAGCAATAAGGTCGTTTGTCACGGAATAAGTATAAATATAAAAATGTTAAACTTTTGAAGTGAAGTTGAGTCAATTTAAAGTTCGACGGTTCCACTGACTTAGTAATTATTATAGACGACGCAAAATTAATCTAATAGTTATAGACAATTTTACATGTTGTTACAATTTTTAGTCTCAGTTTTTAGAACATGATAGCAATAAGGTCGTTTGTCACGGAATAAGTATTAATATAAAAATGTTTAACTTTTGAAGTGAAGTTGAGTCAATTTAAAGTTCGACGGTTACACTGACTTAGTAATTATTATAGACGACGCAAAATTAATCTAATTAACAAAAAAATCGCGGAATTTACGAATATCATAGAGTTAAATAAACGACACTTTCTTGTCCTTCATTAATGTTTTGGTTCTTGGTTATTACATGCGGTGGTCTCCACCACCCGCGATACGTCACTGTACACAATGTGATACATTTTATGATCATCTATAGTGTTTTTTAATTTAGGACAGAGATGAATAGTCATGAAACGACAGCATCCCTCCTGATGCTGTTATAAATTTTTTGACTTCCCAAATGAAAGCTAGTTTTAAGGATGCACTGACGTCAAACTAACTAAATAATACAGTTCTAGCAGATCTTAATTTGCAGGGTCTATATATTTTGTCATTCATCTGTGGCCGTTAACAACGAATGATATAAAATTTTGCGATTCAGAGACATCTGCTCATCAGAAACTTTGTTTAATTTATGAAAGGGGGAGTCGAATAAATTGGAGAATTTATCGAAAAGTAATCTTTTGATAAAAAACAGCGTTTACTCCCGCCAGATTGCTTGTAAGTTCATGAAAACCTTGACGAGTTCTTGATGTGAAACGAATGATTCTTTTTGTCTGAAATATTAGCAATTTTCAGAAAGAAAAAATAATAAATTTCAACAAGTAGTTCAAAATTCAAGAACTCATTATAATTAAAATAATAAGAATTGGATTATAAGTTGTCTAGTTAGTGGCACCGTAAATCTTAATATATTATATTTTATGTCACCGTAGGCATGACGACAGGTCCTGCAATTTTATTAAATTACTAGATGTCCGCCCCCGCTTCGCCCGTGGTACATTACATAGCACTTATCAGGATCCTGTACATATACAACGCTGAAAGAATGACTGATGCTGAGAGAATGAAATCTGTTCAGTAATTCCTGACAATATCGCTTTCAAACAAAACACTTCTTCAGCTACCTGGTACGCCACCTATCGGAAATTGGTTGTACCAACTCAGATGTAGAAACAAATTTGATTAACAAAGGTTTAAATTCAAGAGATGTTTAATCTGTGATTTTCAATGACGCAATCTTGGACACATGCTGTCATGTGTCATGTCAAAGCACAAAACGTACGAAAACTCTCAAAAAGGAATATTTTTTCCGATTTTGTTACATTCTTGATTCATGCTCCGCTTCTGTTAACAGTAACGTTATGTTTTATAGCCTATAGCCTTCCTCGATAAATGGACTATCCAATAGAAAATAATCTTTCAAATCGGACCTGTACGAGTACTTCCCGAGATCCTAGCGTAGGTACAAACAAACAAACTCTTCAGCTTTATAATATTAGTATAGATTTGATATAATGACAGCATTTATATACTTAGAATAAAATGTGTACCGATTTTGATTTTGTTATGTTTTAGTTTAACTTAAAGTAAATTATTTTTAAGTTTATGATCATTCAAAGCTGGATGGATGGGCAAGTCCATTTTAAAAGTACGAAATTATTAGAAAATGTATTTATTTACCATTGGATAACCCATTCAATTTCAAGTGACTTTTGTTATGAAACCAGTTTCCTAAACGCAATATTTAATATAGCTACCATACAAACTTGCGCGCGATCCATAGAAAATACGACACAGTGACGTCACGCTTCTATAGTGATTTGTATGAAGCATTTTCGCTCTCCCAGAGTTCAAAATTGTGAGAGTCCAAAATTGTGATATCATGGGAAGTTTTTATGATAACAAAGTAATTCTTTCACCTATGTTTCAGTTATTGAGTAGCCTTTTGATGGCACATTAAATAAAAAATTAAAATCATCATGCCTGTTCTAATAATCGTCAGCTCACAAAATAACGCATCAGACTATACTCTAGCGGTAGGTTAGTTTTTACTATAACGTATTTAGATTATAATCTTGAAAGTTTTTACCTACCATTTAACGGTGCCATATTTTATACTCGTATAAATTACTCTTTAACTACTTTACCGATTTATATGAAACTAGCGGCCCGCCCCGGCTTCGCCCGTGGTACATATATATAACCTATAGCATATGATTATGTACGAATGAAAGAATGGTGAAAGATTTTTTAAATCGGTCCAGTAGTTCCCTAGATTAGCGCGTTCAAACAAATAACTTCTTTAGCTTTATAATATTAGTATAGATGTACATCAAAGATACGTTTATATTTCAAGTGACATTTTACCATCATATAAATATCGACATCAATATAATACGATGCTTACGTCAGAACGTCACTCAATTGTTTTCCCTTTCTGGATCCTCTCCACTAACACCACTGACACTTGAACTTTATGGTATAGTAATAAAGTTCAAATTGAATTATTATTACGAATCGTTTGTATGGGAAAAGGAAAAGGGCTGGTTTTAGATTTTCCCAGCAATTATTTTAATTTTTCTTGCCGTAAAACCATCCTTGGACTTCAACGAACATTTAAAAAAAAGAATTGGTCAAATCGGCCGAGGCGTTGTTGAGTTATGCGCTTACCAACACATTTTGCGATTCATTTTTATATTATAGATTTGATTAGCATTTTAATCCCACTTGTATAAGGTAGTTTTTGTTTCGATTTTATATTAATATCTCTATATATAAAAATGTAATGTTGGCTTGTGTACGCTTCAAAAACTCAAAAAGTTCTTCACCGATCGAGCTGAAATTTTAGAATGATATATAATCCGCATCAAAGGATTGTTGTTATCTGATTTTTGCATCACAATGTCCCACAGCGAAGCGTGGCAAGGTACAGCTAGTTTATTATATGATTATATGACAATATCCGAACAAAGTCGGAACAGGCCGCTAGTAATAATAATAATAATAAACGACTGGACGCTTTTTTACACCGTGTTTCATTTTACTTATTTTTATCCGTTTTAATCAATTTGATACTATATATTAGCACACAACATAAAGTAAAATATACAGCCTCCCGAAAATACACAGAAGTAATAGATAAAACGTAAGTACAAACTAGAAAATCCAGAAAATGCATTATGACAATAGAATGTCAACCAAGACAGCTTTTGTAAACAAACTAAAAAACGGACGAAAAATAACAAAATAACATGATAACGCGGTCAAAAACACGAACAGAAGCGGAAACATGTAGCGCACGCCCAACACCAGCCCAGATCCCGTCACCGCCAAGCCTGTCGTCGGAGGAAGAACCTTTCTTGACACCCCGCGATACAAGTGCTACTTCGAATGACGAGGACGCGGTGCGGACCCCGCCGCCAACAAGACCTGGTCGTCGTGGCCGTCCGCCGCTGCCGGCACGCTTGGGGCTTGTGAGGTAACCTGCCTCGCTCCCGGCCCTCGCTACCGGTGGTGTAGTGCGTCGCATGCGATGGACTCGCCAAATGAACGAGAACTGCATGCGCGCCTATTACAGGGCTACAGAGGAGGAACCAACCTGACCGCGTACTGTGCCAGGATGCTGCTTCTGTTTCAGGCCCTTGAACCAACTGTCGCCGTATCCGCACAACGACTCTCCGACCAAACCCGGGCTATCCGACGCTGTAAGCTGTTGGATGACTCGGCACTTGATCGGATACGCCTGGAGGAGCAGCGTACTCGCCCGGCTTCTGCCTCGACTCGGGATCCACCTGCCGCGTCATCGACGCTGACACTGGCCTCATTGCCGACGTCAGTGACGACACTTGCGGCGCCGGTCGACCCCGACATCGAGGAGGAAGACTCAGCGAGTAGTAATGTATCCGACCAGGTAATAGAGCAACTGAAGAGCACTCTGGAAGACGCGATTTTGCGGTATAGATCCACACCTAACTCTAGGCCGCGATTACCGCGTTTGCCCACACATACACGTAATTTGGCTTTGATGGGAGCCCTGAATACTTTGCTAGTTCCCTACCTGGGAACTAGCAAGGATTTGACTGATATCCATTCTATTCTGTATTGTGGTGCTATCACGGCGTGTCGCGTTGCACGTGTCAAGTTCCCAGACACTGACCGTACAATGCGAACCGCCGGAGATGCACCCGCATGGCAAGTGCGAATAGAACGGCGTATCAGCAAATTCAGGGTTCTTATTGCAAAGCTAATCTGCTTCAGACAGGGGAACAGTCGTCCCCGAGTTATGCGTTTCGTAACACAGGCATTCGCTGGGACTGGTATCAGTCCTTAGCACTATCTTGCCAATGTTACGGAACGTATTGACTATCTGAAGCAGAAAGTTTATGCGTGGGCAAACCGTATTTGCCGCTACAGAGAGCGTGTGAATCGATATCGGCAAAATCGCGACTTCCAGAGCGATCAAAGGAAGGTGTACCGAAGCTGGGAGGGAACTACTAGTCCACGTGTGAACGATACGCAGCTACCGGATGTCAGCGCTATGAAAAGTTTCTGGCGCAGCATCTGGTCGGTGCCTGTCGAGCACACGGAGGGAGCTTGGATGCGTGTAATCGAACGTGCATGTGAGCTTATCGAAGCCATGGAGTCTATTACGATCGACTCCATAGACGTTAGTTGTGCTATCCGAACGGCTCAGAACTGGAAAAGTCCTGGACCGGACGGATTGCACAACTTCTGGATAAAGTGGTTTCGGTGCTCACATGAACGTTTGGCAACACAATTCCAAGAAGCCCTGAGACGGGTTCTCTTCCCAGTTTCTTGACCACCGAGTCACCTTCCTGCTCCATAAGTCTGGTAGTACCACGGAACCGAAGAACTACAGACCCATTACGTGCTTACCTACCATCTACAAGCTGCTTACATCCATTCTGAGAGCAAAATTAATGCGCATATTGTCGCGAATAACGTTTTGGCCTCCTCTCAGAATGGATGTAAGATTGGGTCCCGTGGTACTAAGGAGCTGCTCCTCATTGACACAACCATTTGCCAACAAGTCAAACGAAACAAAGGAGCCCTCTCCGCTGCTTGGATTGACTATAAGAAGGCCTATGATTCGGTGCCCCATTCATGGCTAGAAAGGGTTTTAGAGTTGTACAAAATAAATCCAACTCTAAAATCTTTTCTAAGCAAATGCATGGGACAGTGGGTCACAGTCCTTCGTCAACCAGGTAACGTAGACAGCTCTTTTGTTTCGGAGGACTTGATTAGGATTGAAAGAGGCATTTTCAGGGTGACAGTCTAAGTCCCCTATGGTTCTGTTTAAGTCTGAATCCTTTCAGCACTCTGCTGAAGGATTCAGAGTTAGGTTATCGTCTTCGTAGGGAGGTGAGGTTATATATATCATTTGTTGTACATGGACGACCTCAACTTTTGCACCGAAACGCCAAGACTTGTTGGAGCTATTAAAACCACGGAGGTTTTAGTAACGCCATCAAGATGGAGTTCGGTGTAGACAAGTGTGCGGTCATGCATGTACAGCGAGGGAAAGTAGTAAATTCAGAGAATTTACAACTTTCCGAGACTATAACTCTCAGATCTCTCCCGAAGACGAGACCTACAAATATCTCGGTATGTCACAGTCTTTGGGTATATCAGAAGATGACATTAAGAAATCAGTGAAGGAGCGCTTCTTGTGCCGGCTGACAAAAGTACTCAAAAGTCTTCTGTCAGGCGGTAACAAGGCGCGTGCCTTCAACGGTTGGGTAATGCCTCTGCTGATATACTCCTTTGGCATACTGAGATGGACTCAGACTGAGCTCGACGCCCTGGACAGAAAGGTCCGTCAACTGCTCACAACACACCGAATGCTACACCCGCGCTCATCTGTTATGAGGCTGTATATCCCGCGGAAGTGTGGAGGTCGAGGCTTTTAAATGCCAAGAACCTTCACAACCGCGAGGTATGCAGTCTTAGGGATTATTTCCGCAACAGTGAGTCCGGGATGCATCGTGATGTTGTGGCAGTTGACAGGAGCTCACGCCTCTTTCAATGGCAAACGAGAACTGGCGCAAACCATCATCGGTGCTCAGCACTGGTGATCGCAAGGAAGTATGGAAGAGCAAGGAGCTGCACGGGCGGTTCTATCGGGCCCTGACGGGCCCCGATGTGAATTTGCTCGCGTCGGTGAACTGGCTACGCTTCGGGGACCTCTTCGGAGAAACCGAGGGTTTTGCCTGTGCAATTGCTGACGAAGTTATCAAGACGAACAATTACCGGAAATACATAATGAAGGACGGTACGGTCGACATTTGTCGGGCATGCCGCCGTCCAGGCGAATCACTTCGTCATGTTATTTCCGGTTGTTCGCATCTTGCTAACGGCGAGTACTTGCACAGGCATAACCTAGTAGCCAGGATCATCCACCAGCAGCTTGCTCTTCGATACGGCCTTGTCGATTCCGAGGTGCCCTACTATAAGTACGCACCTCTGCCAGTTCTCGAGAATGGTCGTGCGTTGCTCTACTGGGACCGCTCTATCATCACGGACAGGACTATTGTCGCCAATAAGCCTGACATCGTGCTGGTAGACCGGTCCGAGCGCCGGGCTGTAATCGTCGATATCGCCGTGCCACATGACGAGAACCTCGTGAAAGCTGAGAAGGACAAGCTTAGCAAGTACCTTGACTTGGCTCATGAGGTTACTGCCATGTGGGATGTTGATTCGACGATCATAGTCCCAATAGTTGTGTCGGCAAACGGCCTTGTAGCGAAAAGTCTCGACCAACATCTCAAGAGACTTTCGCTAGACGGTTGGATTAAGGGTCAGATGCAGAAGGCGGTCATCCTCGACACAGCGCGCATCGTCAGGAGGTTCCTCAGTCTGCAGCCCTAACCACCGGTAGCTTGGGCCCTGCCCGCTGCTGGCGGCACCCTAGTTTTTAAGTTTTTTATAATGTTTGTATTTTTTTTTATATGTATTGTAAAAAACTTTAAAAATTAAGAAAAAAGATTAAATGAGTGAATAATAATAATAATAAATTTATTTCAAAAGTAAAGTAAACTACAAATTTAAATGGAACACTTTGTGGATCTTAAAACTAATTACGTTGTACTCTAGAAACTGCACTAGGCTAATAATGCCTGTGTTGCATAATCTAGTGTATTCCGCCTTGAAAAATAACAATACAGTAAAATACACGAAATAACATTATTTTAACTTTGAAATGCGTGTGTGAAATTGTTTGCTTTTATATTTATATTAGGGTGTGTGTATGTGAGTGTGGGTGTGGGTGTGTGTGACGCTGCGAGGGAGGGTGTGTGTGTGGGTGGGTGTGTGACGCTGCGAGGGAGGATGTGTGTGTGTTTGCATGCGTAAGTAGATAAGTGTGCGGTGCGAGGGTGTATAATTGTGTGTAGTTTGGTGCTAGGCTATTTATATTATTTTGATTAATCATTTTTCAACATTTCGACAATGGAGTGATGCTTACCTACCAAAAACCTATAATGTGCGACATTACCATTAGACTGGTTACTAGATATTTTTTTCACAGTGTACCATTCAATCCTATACCAGACACCCACACAGTCATTTATCCATGATTTAGACTCAGATACACACCACGAACTGCAGAGTCATGAGATGCAGAGAGTTCAACCCAGGCCCCTACCGCTACATGTGCGGGTTTATAAAAAGTTCTGTCTCATTATATGTCAATCTCTTGAGGTAGCTAGTAACTTTAAATTTACACTTGCGTCGAGTTTCATTTAAGATATCAAGACCTTTGTCCAAAGCTTGATAAATAAAGGGACATCTATAGGCAAAGCATCTTTGGGCAAAATTAGTTTTGGCTGGTGGAAGTTTCCAAAAGTTTCTTCTGGAGGATCTTTGGGATTCACTGACCGATAAATGAGCTGTTTTATGGAATCTTAGAGCGGTAGCTAGAATATAGAGCTGCCTAACACTCAAATGGTCTGTAACACGATACAACTGGTCAGTAGGGCATCTATACGGCTTTCGATAGGCTACTTTTAGGACTGCTCGTTGTGCTCGCTCAGTAAAGAACAAAAACTCAGCAATATTTAAACGTTAATATGAGAGAGGGTCATCATCGACATATTAACTCATAACTTTTTTTGTAATTCTGTTAATTCGTAACCAACGATCTCAGTCCAAAGATGTGCCCTCCCAAACTTCAGGGCGCATGCAATCTTGTTATTTTTGGGAAGAGTGAGCTCATTCTTACCGTCCTAGTCGCTTGTAGGAAGCGGTGAACGCCGGACGATTGTACCACTATTTGTTGCCAACAACCAAAATAAGTAGAACCGCAGCATACCTAGCCGCTAGCAATTGTAGGGGTCAAATAGATTGGTGATGGGTTAACTACTTATACTACACATACAGACTCAGTTTATTACCAATGTCAAGCTGCTCAGGGCACATCTAGTGGTTTATATAGATGCCGTCAACATTAATTACTGCATAGATTTAAAACGCGCCAAACCGCCATATGCAAGGTTCCGCAGAAAGCATTTACTCAGGCGAAAGACATGTAAATAATCAAATTTAAAATCACAAAATACTCGTAGTACCGGTTCCATACACTTTTTTACTATTATAGGTTTTCACTTGACCGCCATCTCACTTGATATTAAGAGCGTTTGTTTAGTTATACCTACCTAATAATACTTCAGAGCTCGCCGAACATACATTTTATCGAAATCAGTCTAGCGGTATGCTATGTAGCTATGAATATTGTGTAACTGTTATAGCAGAACAATCCCTACTGCTTTTTTTAGGAAAAGTTACAGTTTTGTAATGGTAGGACTCCTAGCTGAGTCCACCTGGGGAAGTACCACACCTTTTCCTTTTTTAGTAAATAAATAAATAGTTTATTTCCAAAAATTACAATGTTTACAGCACTTTTAACATCATAGTAAAAGGGCCCCAAACCTGTATATCTTGGGCTCCCTCCTAAGTTTCCAGAAAGAAAACAATTCCATTGTTACAATTGCTGTTGACAATATTTACTTATGCTATGATTTAATGGATAAACTACATGAAAATAATAAATGCTAAAATGAAATTTTAGTTACTTAACAGCAGTTTTAATGCTAAAACTAAACAATCAAGCTCATTACTACTGCTGATCAGAATACAGAGAATTACAGTACCTACTGCAGATATGAGGAGTTAGTGACACATCGGGTCACAAGTTGTATCAGATGGTATTCGATATAACTTCTCTGGAGATAATTAACTAGAGTAGGCATGTACATACAATGTTTGCAATGGTTTAGTAATGTTTGCACATTACCGTAACACAGTAATGTGCAAACACTGTGTTCCGGTTTGAAGGGCAATGTTTGCAGAGAAATTACAGGGCTTAGAGATATAACATCTTAGATCTCTGGGTGACGAGCGCAGTTCAGTACTATGTAATGATTTTGACTTTTCATGTTCCAATAGCTGCTTGTCACTGTGCTTGTGTGTGCTTCTGTGGAATTTACCATCAGATATATATTCTGCTCGTCTCTGCACTCTTCATTTAAAAAAAAAACATCGGTAGCACTCCGGGAGTGCCGGCAGAAGTGATAACTTCAATATTAACGTTGTGTTTAATTATAAGTATAAAAGTACTATCATCTATGAGGTAGAATACAATGTTTATTTATTGCGCTATCGTACACAAATATGACAATTTATATGTTGTTATTTATAATATTATATCGTTATTTATATATTACATTAAATTTTATCTCTCAGAAAAATCAACTTCCATCCAATTATAATATTGGCTTTAAACAATATGTAAGCGTACATCACAGATTTCTAAAACAAAAGGCAGATGGAACGTGCGGAACACAGATCCTTAGGTCCGGAAAGCAAATATCAAACGCCAAAGCAAATACAAACTCCAGTCAGTACGAAACTGACTTCCGTCTCGTACGGGAGTCCCGTGTGATTTTATGTTTTGTTTAAGATTATGCCGTCTTGTGTCATCAAACATTGCAAACATTGTTCCCAAAAATAAAAAAAGGAAATTTCATAGGAAAGTTAGAATATTTTTACTGGTATTTATATAATTTAGACGATTTTATTTCGATTGATGAATAGAAACATAAAACCTCAACGAAAATAGGTCAGTGTTGCTATACTAAATTGAAATTATTTTCCCTGAAGTTAAGGTAAAATATAGATTCTAATTTTGTTTTGAAGATACTCGTAGACCAAATTATTGATGAACATTGTATAATTCAATTTTAAGCCCTATTTTATAATCGTTATATTTTTTATTTAATGTGAATCGATGCCAAGAACAAATCCTCGCCGTTATAAAACGTCTCGTCTATGACCTGTGGATTCTAACTTGATCTGTGCAGTGCTGTTAGCATTTATATTTTCAATAATACGAACATATTTCTTTCTTACTCCTTGTTGAATTAGAGCCTCCCAGAGCAGATTGTGTTTGATTGAGTCGAAAGCTTTATTGTAGTCGACAAATGCAATGTATAGGTCTTTCCCATACTCTTGAGATTCTTCTATATCTATATCTTCTATATCTTCTTCTATATGAGGCTAATAGGTCTATAATTTTCAATTACGTTTCTGTCTCCTTTTTTGTGGAGCAAGTTATTAACAAGAAATCCTTGCATTATATATTATCGGTGTAATAATAAATTATTTTAAAATAATGTTTTATGCGTTTATTAAACGTGAAAATTTCCAAAGCTTAAGACAACAATAGTGGGACTTTTTTCTTAAGACTGGGAACATTACACGTACACCAACGTGAGTAATTTGACAACGTCGGTGAGAGCTGTCACGCATACATAACTAATTACTGGCCTCACAGTGTCGTTCACGAAGGTTTCATCTGTTTAGAAATCTGTGGCGTACATTATCTTCCTATTCCTTCTAAAATCACTATTTATAGGAGACTATGTAGATACCTAGGTACTTACTTACACATCGATATAATTAAAGAAACGAAGATGAGGTATGCTATAATCTAAAGACAACATAAAGTGGCGAAAATTTGTTTGAAAATTTTGAAAATTGAATTGTCAGCGAACGTACACAATTGTCAGCGAACGTACACAACTCCTTGTTGCGACTGAGACTAAATCAGGAGACGTCACCTGATTTTGCATCGCCATAGTAGAAGCGCGTTTGCCGCTTCTGCGTTTTTGAGAGTTCGATGTACTTACATACTGAATTTTCATACAACTAATATCTGTTCAATCGTGTCCTCACGATAAAGCATATTTTTCTGATCATAATATTAGTATTCTTCATGTATTATTTCTATTTTAAACTGTTAAAACTTACGTTTTTCTGAAAATTTTATTTATTTACTTTATGTCATCACATTTCAAACACAGAGGAAGTAATCACTACGTTTTCAAACATCATTATTGCTAAGCAACCTCTACCATTTTCATAAGGTTGTATAGTTTTTAGGTCTAATTCTCTCTGGCCGCTAATTATAAAATATTCGCGCAAGCGCCCTGTGCCGCCTAAACAGAGCAGCACACTCAGGCACGGTAGAAAGAGTGGGATGTGAGTGAGATACTAGTTCCTCTCCCTTCCCCTCGATCTTACGCTTTTTCGATCAGCATCACGTGACCCTGACGCGAGTTTGAAAGTTTTTACCCATACAAAAAAGTGCTCAGCGCCGCTAAAGAAGTTTTCACTTCAAAAATCTAACATCCAAATATCTAAACATACAAACATTGATGTTTATAATATTAGAAGGATAGGATAAGATATATAATTTTTCATTTTATAACAATTATTATTTCATATGCCCGATTCTATGCCAAATATATACATAAATGTATTTTGAACATCTTGCTATGCACGTAATCTATTCTGTATGGAATATATTATATTTCCATTTCAATTTATTATACAAAAAAGGTTTTGCGTTTCAGCCCTACCAACATACTTCTGCTTAACCTTTTGCACAGGCGTTCTGCCCATCGCTTTATACGCGTTTGAAAAATGCGCGCAAACCGCGAACCCAATAATTTTTAAGCGTTTATAAAACCATCAATCGCGTTACCGAGCCACCGCGATATTCCACGGGTGACCATAAATTGAAATATTAAGAATATTCTTGCCAAAATTGGCTCGTGTTAAGGCAATTGGCTGGCTGCCAGTTTAAAAGCCTTTTAACTTTGTACATAAATAGGTTTTATTTTATTTTTATAACAGGACATGATGAAAATTGTTTTTAACCGATTGCCAAACAGGATACGTTTGTTTAAGAGATGATTTAAATGATTTAATTTGTACTATCACTTTTGAGCTTCTACATATCGCTCGTTTAGATCGACAGTGTCACACTTGTATATATGTTTATTTTAAAACATGCCAGTCTTAACATTTTTTCAGATCACTTTAGATTATTCACTCGTTTCAGAGGTCAAGTATTGGTTTTGTATTTTTAACTCCCGACCAAAAAAGGGTGATATAAGTTTGACATCGATGTCTGCCTGTCTGTCTGTGTGTGTCTGTCTGTGGCACCGTAGAGTTCAAACGGATGGGCTGATTTTGATGCAGTTTTTTTCATTTGAAGGTTAATTTCCGTGCGGACGTTCTTAGCTATGTTTGGTTAACATCGTTTCAAGAAGGCCGCCTCCACGAAATACAGTGATACACAGTTATTGGAACATGAAGAGTCCAAATCATTACCTAGCACTGCACTGCGCTCGTCACCCAGAGATCTAAGATGTTCTATCTCTAAGCCCTATAATTTTCTGTCTTCCGTATATCGTTATTCCATCTAGTCTCAGGGTGTCCTACATTTGCCGATTCGCGGTCTCCACTCAAGAACACGTCTAAGTCAACAGTTATCGGTTTTACGACAGAAGAAATAAGGTTCCAAATCCTTATAAAAATGGTCACCATACACTTAAGACGCAGTATCATTAATTCCCGCGTCTTCTCAGTATATTGATTTAAATTACAGGGCTATAGCAGCTCATACAGCTAAGTGATGCTAAGTGATTTTAAGTGATTCACTGAAACTTGATAAGTACATACTTAAAACTTGTCCGTGTAGGAATATTACGCCTTGTACGAAACAAAGTGATTTAAGTGTTTGAAAAACCGTTACTTTGAATGAAATGGTCGCATCTTAGCAAAAATTTAAAAATCAATGTGGGATAGTGAAATGATCGAAATCGAAAGAGTTTATCTATCTATATACTTTTACGTCATTTCCTCTGATTTTAGGACTCGTGTACTGTGGACGCTTTTATTTAGGTTTAGGATCTGGATCCTCAAAGATCATGTAGGTAAAGAGGCACCTCAGCTGGCTACTATAGGTCACTTTCAATACTTTATTGTCTTTTTAAAAAGATCCAGCAATAATAAATATATACTTGTAATAATATCTTCAAATCTAAGCTGACAATGCGCTGACTACACTGTACTAGAAGATGGCGGAGATGTGTAATCTGAGGCGTGAAGTAATTAGCAAAAATGAAACAACAATATGGCGTCCCGATGAAAACAGAGTATATCCGAATAGAGCCGAAGTGACATCTCGCGCTATCCCGTTAACCGAAAATGAAAATCATACTATAGGAGATAATATGTATAATATTAAAATACATTCTTTGTAATACAACGAAACAAGTCGGAATTTGTATAACACCTAAATGTATAATACGTCAATGTACGGATAGTATTTATAATATATCGTAGGGAATTGAGGACATAACGGCCGTCACAGACGTAATACATATTTTCGTAACGTCAGCAAAATATACCGTAATATATTCATATTATGGCATATTAACATAGCAAGATATATTTTGATTTTATAGTATGTTTCAACATTGAGCGCACGTCACGAGTCTTTGGAACTTTTTAACCCCCGAAGCAATAACGACGGGGCGTTATAAGTTTGACATAACTGTGTTTGTGGCATCGTAGCTCGCAAACGGATTAACCGATTTCATCAGACTAAGTCAACTAAAACGGTCCTATGACCCACTTCAAGATCCATCATCAGATCTTGGTTAATATCGGAATAGGTGAAACTAATAAATATAAGCTTGTAAAAGAACTCGTGATTTATGCTCGGACAATGTTGAAACACGCTGTACATTCGAAATATATCTTGCTATACCATAATTTATATGAATATGCCTTAATATATATTACGGTATAGTTGGGTGACGTCACGAAAATATATATTATAGCTGCGTGTGTGGACACTCGAGGATTTGTAAAGAAAATATACGGAAATATGTCCAGCTATGAAATATGAAAATATATATTATAGCTACGTCTGTGACGGCCTTAAGGGATTACATGAAATCTCTAGTGGTTTCGCGAAATCACGGTAGATGTTGAGCATTCTTATTTATTGTGTCTATTTACTGTATGTACTTAGTGATATGTTTATGTGATCTAATGTAATCTGGAAAAATAAAATAATTTCACGAATCTTACTACAAAACATAACCTAACCTTATCATATATTACCAATTTTAAGTCTTTACAAACTAGAATATTTGACATCTATCGTGTTTTCGTGATATCGCTAGGCATTTCGCGTAATTCCTGATTTTTATTTATTTATTTGAAATTTAATTTATGACAGTCTAACAATTAAGCTGTAGTGGTCACATTGTCTCCCTTGAAGAACATTTCAATGGCCTTCATGATTCGTTGCTGCCAATCCATCATCTCTTCAGAGGTTATTTCATCCTGAGCATTCAAAGTGACAACCATAAAGGCGAATAGGAAAATCTGCAATTGAAAATAATAATTATAAAGAGAAATTCTTAAATAAAAAAGTAAACCAGGCTACATTATTCCAGTCAAGTGATCCAAGGTGAATCCAGTTCAATACTATTAACGTCTACATTATTCCAGTTAATAAGAAGCCGTTGAAGTGTGAACACTACAGTGACGATGATTTCAAGAAGATATCACTTTCGTAAATATTTCAAACGTGCTTATCCGCAAAAACAACCAATACGTGTTTACTGTGTCAGCACTGAAATGGCACTGGATTGGCTGTACATTATTCCAATTGTATATACATAGTAGTGTTATACTAGGCCATGAGGCCAATCAAAACTATGGTGCTTCCGCTTCAACGGCTTCTAAATAACTGGAATAATGTAGACGTTAATAGCACTGAACTGGATTCACCTTGGATCACTTGACTGGAATAATGTAAACCGGGCATTGGCACTGGGTTCGCGTCATCAATAAGTTAATATAAGGTAGTTACTATGGGGGAGCAAACGAGTTAGAAAATGTGTTATTGAATCACTCAATGGGTATAAAATACAAAGAGTTTACATATACTACGTATAGAGTTGGCACAAACGCTTTATACCGAAAGCACTGGTAGCGTCTTTCTTGCCTTTTCGCTCTTGTGGAAGTGTCATATTTTTGTCGCGGCATCACTTTGTTGCCATAGAAAGTAAGAAAGTATGCACGTCATCTGCTTACGATTGACACAAAGGAACCGTGCGGAAAATCTAACTCTGTAAGTAGTATATGTAAACTCTTTGGTATAATGCCATTGGAAGGTATGGTACTTCTCCAGGCGGACTCTGCCTACCACTACAAAATACCACTACTTCATATTTTTTCGAGTATATTGAGACATGGTAAAGAGTTTGAATACGTACCAAGCGGAAAAACATTTTGCGTCTTATTGATTACAAAATAATGTACGTAGAAGAAAAAAATACTGTGCTATTTATAGTGACACAGAAAAACTAATAATGTGTTGAAGTTAACGCTCCTATTTTATATACATTTAGGTCGTAAATACCCTACGTTTTAAACATTTTTACGGCCTAGTTTTGGTACTATAACATAGCATAGATAATTTAAACCTTTATTTAAATAAAAAAGTACTTGACAAGTTAATTAACCTATTAACAGTAACACGTTTTCAGTAGAATTTTTTCGATAAAACCTCCAATAGCCATAATACGAGAAAATTGTAATAACTTTAAAACGACTGAATCGATTTAGATTAAATTTATTTTAAAATCATTGACAAACACCGATTTTAAGTAATTAAAATCGCATCCAAATCGTTTCACTCGTCACAGAGCTAGGGTGCCACGTACAAACACATATATATACTAACAGAGCGGTTAAACTTATTTATCACATCCTTCTATTTGCGTCGGTCGACCATGATCTCGAAACATTCATAGAACATGTCGGTTTCCTCACGATATTTTCCTTTATCGTTTTAAGTTCACGACATACGCAGCACATGCCTTCAAAACGACAGTGGTGCATGTGGGATTCGAATCAGGAGTTTGGAATCAGTGTGAGCCCTTATTCAGATTAGACCATAGACCGTTACTTACAAGATCAGTAGTAACTTTCCCTAGTGTACTACAAATACACATCCCGCTATTAAAAATATCAAAATCCATTTCCACCCAAAGGTTGCTTGGAAGAAATCGCTTTCAGCGATAAGGCCACCTGTTGTAGCACTAGCTGTTATTATTTTTCTTTGTCTGTAAATCTGTTTTTCTTTTGGTGTGAACAATAAAGAGTATCTATAAGTATCTATATAAATACAAAAATCTTTATTGGTGTTTGCAGATAAGATGATACAAAACATTTTAAAAGTTGACCCATACAAACTGGCCCCTTTGAAAGTCTGTCTGACAAAACGAATTTATAAATCAACTAGCTTTTACCCGCGACTTCGTCCGCGCCACATATTTATTAAAGTAATTGAGGCAGTACCGACTCGTATGTCTACTACCATACAAATTCACGTTTCCTAATCAAAATCGGTCTAAGTCAAAGTTTTATATTTATTAATAAATGTACAATTTACACGACAAATTACAAAAAAACTATGTTCTCAAAAAATTAATCAAAAACAGACTTTAATTTAAAATCATATTGGGACGGTCCACCAAATTTTATTAGTCTATTAGTAGATATTAGTAAATTTATCGTCTGATTACATGAACGCAAATTTAAGTTGTTCATATTTCAAAAACCGCCGCACTGATTTCGATAAAATTTATATGACCACCTCTGAACTATAATCTACCAACCAAAAAAATAACCATCTAAATTGATTCACAATTGGAAATAGAACTGGATTGATAACCTCCTCCTTTTTAGAAGTCGGTTAAAAATAGCATACAAAGAGTGCAAAGATCCTTCCATGCACACTTTTACTCCTCATTCCCACTCTTTTCAACTCTTTTTCTGTGATAAAAAGTCGCCGTTGTCTTTTCCTAAGTCTAGTCTATCTGTGCACCAAATTGTAACAAACTCTTTAAGTGGCTTAAGCGTTAGACGGTAACGGACAAAGAGAGTTACTTTCATATATATAATTTCATATTAGAATTGAAAACAGGTGTTCCTGATCATTTTATAGGAGGCAGTTGTAAAAGATTACCGAAAAGTAATACGTTTACTCCTCCAAAAAACTCATTTTCGCAGTTCTTAATTTGCCTTAATCGAGCGTCCATCATGCATAACATTTGATAAGACACCATGAAAATCTCGTCGACTATCAAAAATTCTGTCTGATACGCCATTTAGTGGCTGCGCCCATCTTAAATATTGAGGTTGTATAGTGCACTGTATTCTTCTTGTCAAGCCCTTTTATTTGATACTCATGTTGATGGGATTGATAAAATCTAAGTTATCCGCCATTGTGTAGAGGCCGCCATCTTGGATTTTAATTTTATATAGTACATTGTATTCTACTGGTTGAGCACTTTCATTTGATACCCATATTGATGGGATTGATAAAACCTACGTTATCCGCCATTTTGTAGCGGCCGCCATCTTGGATTTCAATTTTTATAGTACATTGTATTCTGCTTGTTGAGCCCTTTCATTTGATACCCATGTTGATGGGATTGATAAAACCTACGTTATCCGCCATTTTGTAGCGGCCGCCATCTTGGATTTAAATTTTTTATAGTACATTGTATTCTGCTTGTTGAGCCCTTTCATTTGATACCCATATTGATGGGATTAATAAAACATAAATTATCCGCCATTTTGTAGCGGCGGCCATCTTGAATTTATTTAAGTACATTAATTATAAATAAATGATACCGCTAGAAGCGTCTTGAAACGCTCTTGAGAGTAAATGGCTCAAACGGGTAAAAGTAAGGTGGCACTTCATATGCCGAAACATAAACACCGCACTTATGTAACCTGACACCCGTTTTCCCGCCAAATTTGTAAAACGCGAAAAGCGGCCAGTGTATCAAGCGGTTATATAAGTATCCCCGTATAGTTAGAAATTATAAAATTGCTGAAACAAACGTTTATCGACTCCATTTCAAGTGTCTAGATACAAAGTCTCATGGTTTTATCTTCAATAATATTGAACTTCCAGACTTTCACCCCCAATTCCACCCCCGTAGGTACTACAGTTCGAAACTACAAAACTGCTAAAACATACATTTTATGGTTTCGTGTTAAATATATAGACGTAAAGTTTCATAGTTCTTCAACAATGACGAAGTTTTCCATATAAACTTTCATCCCTTATTTTAACCCTTTCAACCCTTTTTTCGGAACAAAAAGTAGCCTATGTCCTTTCTCGGGATCTAATCTATCTATGTATCAAATTTCATCAAAATCTGTTGGTTGGTTTAGGCGGTAAAGACGGACAGACAGACAGACAGACAGACAGACAGACAGACAGAGTTACTTTCGCATTTATAATATTAGTATGGAAGTATGGATTTATAAAATGAAAAAAAAAAATCAACTGATGCTGTCTTCTTTTTCTTCATCTTCTTTTGTAGGGGTAGGACTCTATGCAGAGTCCGTCTGGGGAAGTACCACACCTTTGACAGTTATTCTACCGTCAAGGAGTAATGTGCAAATATTACTGTGTTCCGATTTGAAAGGCAATGTTTCCAGTGAAATTACAGGGCATAGAGATACGAGTAAAACATCTCATATCTCATAAGATAGACAGTTAGAGTAGGTATATAACCTATTAATGGATTCATAAGTAATTAAAGACGGATATTGCGTTATCTAACTTATACTATTAAAATTATGTAGTTAAATGCGAGCCTGACTCTCATACCGAGGGTTCCAGACATCTACTTATACATAATTATATACTCATACTATTATTATAAAGCTGAGGAGATTTGTTATTTTTCAGGAACTACTGGATTAATTTCGATAATACTTTCACCATTCACCGTTGGATATGTACTTGATCCTTGAGTGGTATATATATCCTATAAGTATATTATGTACCATGGGCAAACCCGAATCAGATCAGTAGTCATTATATAATATTAATAATATTTAACTTAATTCAATTTGAAATTCATAACGTGTGTGTCCGACTCGCATTTTAAGCATAAGCTGGCCATTTTTTTTTACAATTTAGATTTAAAGCCTTTTTTGCAAAGGTAAAAGCTATAAATACATTAATGATTAACACAAACATCAACTCTCTTAGTTATGGCATTGTGCTACGCCATAAGACAGATTTAATCCTAATTTGGGCAACAATGCTTCTCCTCGACCTGAATTACTAGTCGAGTATTTGTAACCGGGTACACTCCGCGAGGTATAAGCTGCGCTTTGCATTAGTGTGAGTGATCACTAATCAGGCAGGCGCTTGAAATTTTGTCCGCGAGGTATAGGCTGAGCTTTGCATTAGTGTGAGTGATCACCAATCAGGCAGGAGCGCGGCGAGACAGAATGGCGCCGCGCCTAAGGCCGGTTGTCACACCTACACTATCCATGTACACTCACACAAATGCAAAGCTCAGCTTGTGCCTCGCGGAGTGTAACCAATTTCATTTTGTTCTTGTCTGTAAATAAATACATGAATTATTTAAATTATAGCAAGACCGGTAGGTCTACCGCCCAATTGTTAATCTTTCTGCTTTACTTTAATTTGTAACGTCATCGGCCAATTTCATAACGCCGATGAAAGCAGACAACTACATCTGCTTTCCGTGCAGAAGCTAGTGGTAGAGGAGCCCACGATGCTAAACGAGGAGTTACTCGAGCGTCATAGAGACCTATTGGATTGCAAAGCTTAGGAAATAAGAAGAAAAAAATGTTAAATAATGTTACCTTTTCCTTTGTGGGGGGCGCGGCTATAGAATTTCAAGTATGAAAAATTTGCTTTATAAGCTAATAAGCGATGAATTTTCGTTACTTCGGCTTGTGGAATACTTGGATATTATATGTTTCGTTATTCTTGAATTATTTCTTTTAAAATAAAATAACCACGCTTGAGAACATAGAAATGTTTTTTAATAAATTTGTAGCCCTCCCCTTTCTTTGTGTCACTCTCGAATTGTCAGATTAGTGGAATATACACTTCTTAGCATGTAATTGACTTACCATATCTTAATCTGACGTGCTTGAGAATAACTGACGATCAAAAATATTTGTCCTAATCGGCTTTAAATATGAGCCTCATATTCGGTTGAGCTACTATACCGGGTACAAGGTTTCCAACTACATATATATTAATCTGCCGCTCTGGAGGAAATCCCAAAATCCCCTCTTGGGCTCCCCTATTACAGCTGTTTATACTGTAACTGGGGGTTTCTATTTTTACGTACTATTTTAATTCTATAATGATTATATCAAATAAATTTGGCTTCCATTATAAAAGAAGCCTTACTTAGTTTTGGGCTATTTGGTGTTGCGTGAGGAATATCTCCAAATTTATTTATTATTACTCACGATTTACTCTTTTGGAGAATTTGTGTCCTTATTAAAAAGTTTTGCAATAAAATTCCTAAACAAATCATGCATTCGTTCGGTGTCTTTCTTAATATTCTTCGAGATATCTATTTTTTTGTTTAACTCTTCTGTTGTGTTGGGTTCTTTGGTAGTTTCAATAGGGTTTCTGCTTTTTGTTTTGTTTTCTTCTGTAGTTTTAGTAATTTTTCCTGTTTCTGATTTGGTATTTTTTTCCATGGGGTTTGTCGTTTTTACTGCGGGTTCCGTTGTTTTTTCCAAGGGATTTCTCGTTTTTGCTGTGCGATTGGTTGGTTTTTTCGAAGATGCTTTTTTGGATTCGATTGATTTTGTTGTGGTTTTAGTTTCGGTAATTTCTTTTTGGGTATTTTTTGAAGGTTTTCTAGTATAATTTTCTGTGATCTTACTTGGGTCTGCTATAGATTCAGTGATTATTGCGGTAACTGTTACCCAGTTTTTGTCTTGTTTTGGAAGTAATTTTACCAATGTTTCACGTAAACGAACCGCTTCTTCTTTAATTGTTTGAATGATGTCGTCTGTCTTAGCAGGTTTTTTAGTTACGTAGCTTGCAGTAGTAGAATTTTCTATGACTTTAGTAGAGTTTGTGGGCTTTTCGGAGAGTTTTATAGAAATGTCCGGTATATCTGTAATTTTTGCAGTAGTTCTTCCATTAGAACTTTCTGTCGTCCCAGTATATTTTTCAGAAAACTTAGTAGATTCTTCCGTAATTTTTTCGAGCCGTTTAGTAGATTTATTTATGGTTTCAGTTGATTGTGTCGACAATTTAATACTTTTTTCTGTAGTTTCGGTAAAATCACTAGTTTTAGTAGTTTTTTCAGTAAATCTGATTGTTGTGTCTGTGGTTACACTAACATTTTTAGGAAATTTAGTTGATTCTTTTGTAGCTTCAGTAGTGCTTTCAGAAAGTTTTGTTGCTGTTTCTGTGGGTTTACTGATTTTTTCAGAAGATTTTGTTGGTTCTTCTGTAATTTCAGTACTTTTTTCTGATGATTTGGTTAGGGGTTTCAGTGGTTTCACTAACATTTTCAGTAAATTTTGTTAGTTTGTCTATAGTTTCAGTAGTTTGTTCTGAAGATTTGGTTAAGGTTTCTGTGGAATCACTAAATTTTTTAGAAGATTTAGTTGGTTCTTTTGTAATTGGTTCAGAAGGTTTGGTTATGGTTTCTGTGGCTTCACTAAAATTTTTGGAAGATTTAGTTGATTTTTCAGTAGTTTTTTCTGAAGATTTGGTTAGGGTTTCTGTAGTTTCACTAACATTTTCAGAAAATGTAGTTAGTTCTTTTGTAGGTTCAGTAGTTTTGTTTGAAGATTCAGTTGGTTCTTCTGTAGTTTGTTTAAAAGATTTCGTTAGGGTTTCTGTGATTTCACTATCGTTTTCAGAGGATGTAGTTGGTTCTTCTGTAGTTTCAGTAATTTCTGAAGTTTTGGTTAGGGTTTCGGTGGATGCACTAACATTTTCGGAAAATTTTGTAGGTTCGTCTGTGGTTTTAGTAGTTTTTTCTGAAAATTGGGTTAAACTTTCTGTGCTATCACTAAAATTCTTAGAATATTTAGTTGGATCTTCTGTAGTTTGTTCAGAAAATTTGGTTAGGGTTTCTGTGGTTTCACTATCATTGACAGAAGATGTATTTGGTTCTTCTGAAATTTCAGTGGTCTTTTCTGAAAATATAGTTAAGGTTTCTGTAGTTTCATTAACATTTTCAGAAAATTTTGTTGGTTCATCTGTAGTTTGAGTAGTTTCTCCTGAAGATCTGTTTGGGGATTCTGTAGTTTCATTAAAGTTTTCAGAAGATTTTGTTAGTTCTTCTGTGGTAACGGTAGTGTTTTCTGAATTTGGAGTTTGTGTTTCTGTAGAATTTTCAAAAGATTCATTTGGCTTGTCTGTGCCATTAATAGGTTCTTCCGTTGATATTTCAGTAGGTATGGGTGATTCATTTGTGCTTTTTGTGTAGGATTTCGTAGTTGTGATGGATGTTTCTTTTACAGAGGTTGTGATTGTTTCTTTGGAGTCAGCATCTACGGTAACGTCACTTGCTGCCATGGTCAACAAGTACCAAACAAGTAACTGGAGAAAAAAGGTAGATTATTACATTAATATTATAAAGGTGAATATATGTGTGTTAGTATTGTGTAACTGTTTTGTTTTCACATATCGATACCTTAATTTTCAACGAATAAGTCTATAGTAGCAAATTTCACAGGGGTCACAAAATCACCACAAAAATCTATTGCATAACTGATATTTTCATTTATTTTAAGTGTTTATTAGTTAATTAGAAACACAATTTCCAAAGGGATGTTTGTTTTTTTCTTTTGATGCTTAATTTTTTTTATATTAAGTTTTTGGTGGCCCCTGTGAAATTTGCTACTATGGAGTTATTCGTTTTGCAAATTAAAGTATCGATATTGCTCTAACAGCTGAACGAATTCACATCACATTTTGTAGTGGTAGGACTTTTAGCAGAGTCCGCCTGGGGAAGTACCACACCTTTGCCAGTTATTCTACCGCCAAGCAGTAATGTGCAAACATTACTGTGTTACGGTTTGAAGGGCAATGTTACCAGAGAAATTACAGGGCTTAGAGATATAATATCTTAGATCTCTGGGTGACGACCGCAGTGCAGTACTAGGTAATTATTTGGACTCTTCATGTTCCAATAGCTGCGTGTCACTGTGCTGTTATGTGGCTGGCATTTTGCTTACCATCAGGCACATGTCCAGCTCGTCTTGTCACTGTAAATTTAAAAAAGAAACATTAAATTAAATTGTTACACTCCGCGAGGTATAAGCTGAGCTTTGCATTAGTGTGAGTGATCACCAATCAGGCAGGAGCTTGAAATTTTGTCCGCGAGGTATAGGCTGAGCTTTGCATTAGTGTGAGTGATCACCAATCAGGCAGGAGCGCGGCGAGACAGAATGGCGCCGCGCCTAAGGCCGGTTGTCACACCTACACTATCCATGTACACTCACACAAATGCAAAGCTCAGCTTGTGCCTCGCGGAGTGTAGTATCCCGTTAAAGTTAAAGTGTCTAAACAGCAGGAACAGAAAACTATTGAAAAAGTACCACTGTTTATTTGCCTAGTATTTTATATCCAGTTAAATTAGGTTGTTTTTTTAATCACGAGTTGCACTACGAAGCGCAACAAGCCATGAACAAAAAACTTTAAAAATATAGAAACAAAAGAAAATAGACGATAATTAGACTACTTACCGAACGTGAATACATTTTGACATGCATTGAAGCCAAAATAAGTTGCATTTACCATGAAATAACGTTATATTAGTATTACTTACAGATAAATATACAATACCAGTGCATTTTAGCGATCTTAACTGCTAGGACCAGAGATTCTCAAAGTTATTCATGATCTTTTAAAATGCAATGTAAAGCAAAAAAAAATAGGTAAGTAATCTAACATAATTTTATTTCAATCTTAATATCTCTATATAAATTACGTGTTACGTTGTTTGCCCGCGATGGACTCCTAAACTACTTAGCCGATTTTAATCAAATTTGCACACTATGTTCGGTTTGCTCCAACTTTAAAGATAGGGTAGCTTTTATTTCCAATAATGGTCTTTATAGGACAAACTTTGAGCAAAACTGGAACGGGCCGGGCTAGCTTATTATATAACTATTAATAAGCCCGTCCCAACTTCGTTTTTCGTTGAACTACTAATCTAGAGCTATATTCCCATATTTATGTGATGAATTCCAATATTTGTACTGTGTTTGGGTGTTTCTATGTACTTTAAGTATGGATTTACAACTCTATAAGTATTATATCAGCTATCTAGCCGCCATAGTAGCAGTACAAGCTTTGCTTGGTTTGGGGTCAGATGGTGTCGTGGGTGAAAACTCCACCAATATTTATTATTTCAGAATCAGAATCAGACTTTATTTATTGCGTAAACTGTGTACAAACATGTTATACAGTATTATATATACATATAGAAATATACATAGAAACAACAATTTTACCCATTGCGGGCATGCAAAATTAAGCCTCTTTGGTATGAAGCAACAATACGAGTACAATCAGATGAAATTACAGATTATACACACGAGCCCAAAATCAGAGGAAATTACGTAAAAGTAGTAGGAAGGATCCTACATCGCACCATAAATCACCAGCCATATGGTGCGATGTATCACCATAAATCACCAATCATATGGTGCGATGTAGGGTCTTATCTCTACTTTTACGTAATTTCCTCTGATTTTAGGGCTCGTGTGTAGAGGGTTTTAATTAATCTAGTGAATGTAACATAACCTTTAACTTATTTAACTCTATTTTTTTATTTATATAGCCGATTGAGACGTCATCTGTTCGAGACTTGTGAAATTTACAATAAATAAGAACAATCCACAATCATTGTAATTTTTATATTATTAATTACGGAAAGCATAAATAGAAATAAAAACTATCCAAGCTCTCAACTTGTAGCACATTTCACATAAAGACACACTAGTTTCGTAGATATCTGTTGATTTGGCGAAGAAATCGGTTAATATAAATACATATATAACACCCTGCTGAAGCACAAGACGTTGACGTAATTGTGCTCACCAAACATTTCACACATACATAGCACAACCGGATAGAAGGCAGAAATTAATAGACAGATGACATATGATATGATACAACCGATTAATACCTAAAAATAAAAAAGGGAGGAGACTTTATCAGCTGTCTACGAGGGTCAAACTGAAAGTTCTTAGAAAATCAAAAACTGATAACATTAGCCAGTTATTAGTTTTATTATATCTTTTCAAAATATTGTCCATTCACGTCAATACACTGCTGCATGCGATGGAACCACTGGGAAAAGCACTTTGCCCACTCGTCCTTAGGGGTCTCTTCAATGGCATCGCGATACGCAGCCACCGCTTCTTCAGCATTCATAAACCGCTTTCCTTTAAGTTTTTCTTTAATTTTTGAAAATAAATAAAAATCACAAGGCGCGAGGTCGGGGCTATACGGCGGGTGACCCAGTAATTCAACGTTTGATGTCGCCAAATAGTCGATCGTTCGCTTGGCGGTGTGCGATGAGGCGTTGTCGTGGTGAAGGAGGATCCTACTGCGAGGTCGTTTCTCTCGAACTTTTCCAAGACAAGTGGCAAACAATTGGTAGTGTACCATTCTGCAGAAACTGTTTTTGATCCTCTAACACAATTGTTGCGAAATGACCTATCCTCAAAGAACGAGGCCAGCATTTTTTCCCCCACTTCGATCTCTTCACTTTAGGTTGGCAACTCCTCGAAAGGAAACACCCACTGAGCAGATTGTCTTTTGGTTTCAGGATCATAACAGTAAATCCAGCTTTCGTCACCTGTTAGTATGTCGAACACAGCATTTGAGTCACCTCCGTTAAATCTTTCAATCATTTTACGGCACCAATTCACACGATGGAGTTTTTGAGCTCAGTCAAATTATGAGGTATCCACCGGGCATAAAGCTTCCTGACCGCTAAATGTTCGTGTAGGATTTTGTGCACTTGACTCATACCGATGCCTAAGCTTGTCCGAATCTGCTGATAGGTCACTCTTTTGTCAGTCTCTATCATACGCCGCACAACACAGATGTTATCTTCAGTCGTCGCCGTAGAAGGCCGTCCCTCACGTAAATCATCAGTGAGATTAGTGCGACCACCTCTCTCTCTCACCACTCATTAAACCAGTTGTAAACCGTCGCACGAGATGGGGTTTCATCGTGAAAGGCCAATCGTAGTCTATCATAACTTTCTTGTTGACTTAAATGACATCGAAAGTCATAAAAATCATTGCACGAAAATTTTCTCGTGTTAAATTCATGTTGACGTGACACAGAGAATTTTCAATTTGCCATAAATCGTAAAACAAATGACAAATGAATGAAGTATATACTCAGTAATATTGGCAAAGAGTTCTATTTTCAAATTATAGAATAATTTTTTTATTATATTGTTTATAAGTGGCCAGTTCTAAGAACTTTCA